>JARHVA010007793.1:0-515000 GCA_037957365.1 Torreya grandis
GACGTCGGTGGGTCTACTGAGGTCGGTCGGGTAAATGATGCCAATGTTGGTTGGGTTGCTGATGTCGATCTAGCTAAAGGTGTCGATGTCAGTTGGTCTACCGATGTTGATTTGAGTTATAAATGCTGACATCAATTGGTTTGCCAATGTCAGTTGGGGTTGTCAGCCTTGGATGGCTTTTAGAGTATTTTTGGGATAGATAGAGGAGTTTTTGGAAGTTTAGAGGTTGGTGTAGGGTTGTAAGAAGGTGAATGAGGTCTGAGGAAGGGTATAGGTAGAGGATTGGTGTGAAAAAGGGGTGAGAATAAGGAGAAGGCCTTTTAGCCCCTCCATAAAAGAAATCAGGCCTCTCAATAGTATTTAGAATATCAATGAAAACTAATTGACAATATATTCTAAAACACTGAAATGAAAACCAGAGTACTTAGCTTTATAGGGTGAAGAACCAAAGGTGTCAAAATAGTGATTCTTGTTATGGATGATGTGACTAGTGTTGTGAGCCAATGAAATGAACATAGATTGCTTAAATTTAGTAGCTCAAGGTCCTTATATAATCTTTTAATCCAATCTCTGGAATGATTTGTGAAGAGCTTCAGTAGCTGGGAGAATGATTGTCAAGTTCTGGTGCTTGAAATATCAAAGTGTCTATGACAATATGTGAAAAGGTAGGTTAGCTCAATGTTAGAAATTGGCTTATGTAATTGGCGTCGGTGATCCCACCAGCATCGGCGTAGAACTACCGATGTTGGCCATGGGTTGACCAATGTCAGTGGAGAGAGAATAGGTAAAAGGGCTATTTTTATCTCTTTGCCCATTTCTCTACCCACCAAGTGCCTTTTTTGTTGGAGAATGGTCAATACATGAGCTTATGAGGCATGAGAGTTGGTTAGGGAGTTAAGATGGGGTGAGAATAGGTCATGGGTAGTTAGGGTTTGGAGTACCTAGTCTTAGGCTAACTCATAGGCTAAGAAACAGTCTTAGGGTGAGGTGTCTAGGTGAGGTGTCCAAGGTGAGGTAATTAATTTAAAATAAGTAGTTTTTAAATTAATAAGGTGTGTAAGTGTGGGTTAGGAGTGTTAATGTTTAGAAGGGGACCAAGGGGGTTGACATGATATTAGTGTCTACATTTGCCCCTTTTTGTCTTGTAGTTTGTTCTAATGAACTGCAAGACAAAAATAGATGTAGGTTTCCCCAAGTATGGGATGAGGTATTCCCCCTCAAAGTAGAATCGAGAGAAGGTAATCCAAAATCAGGTGCCAATTTGATAGGTAGTGGATGGGTAGGGTGAGGTTGGAGTGTAAACACTGCAATAGTTGAGATTGTGCGTATACCACTTCACTTGATAGACATGTCAAATTATCATAGGAAAGGTCGAGGAGGACTAAAATTAAATTAACTAGTCCCTAGCTTATTAGTGGTAGCTGATTGGGTTAGATTGATCAAAGCTATAGCTCCAATGGGCATCATGCTCCAAGTATCTAGGCTAGAAAGTGCTCTTGGAAAACACAAAAATGTCACAGATATTGGGGATCAACTTGGTCACAATCTGACAATAGGTGTGAGGGGCATGTATAATTTGCTAACTATTCGTGAGGTAGCATATGCAATCAAAACAACCAAGGCAAAGTTGTCTTGAAAGTGGTCATGGTTTGAGGAGATAGTCGCGATCTCTGAGGTCATTTGTCAAGTTGGGTTGAGATATAAGTGATCTCGAGTGTTGTTTGTTGTGGTTAGGGAGATGTATGTGATATCCAATGTGCCCCATGAGAAGTCTAAGGTGACTTTTATAGTGTCAGGGCTGGTTGTTTGATCATGATTTTTAGCATTTCCCATATGTTTGATGGTACATGCTTGAAATGATGAGTGCATGATGATGTTATAGCCTTTTCCATATTGTGTGATGGTGTATGCTGTAACATAGGTTATGTGGTTTTTCATCCTTAGAAATTTTCCATATTGGTGATGGTGTATGCTAAAAATGAAATGAATTTATTTATGCTTCAGCAGGTTTCCATATTGGTGATGGTATATGATTGACATAAATTGTGTTTGGTTGATAGATTCCATGTGTATTGTTTTCCATAGAATCTAATGTGAATGGGCTATGATAATTTATATAAAACAAATTGGTATTTGCATTAAATAAATCATGATGTTATGTTAGTAGTTAGAAAATGTTTTGGTTGTATTTTATCAGAAACATGTGATGTTATTTATGATAAAATTGAGTTGAATGTTAGGTTCATAACTTTATAGTGAAAATTATGAGATGACAATATGCGAGCATATAATTTTAAGACACTACATCCTAAAAGATAAATTGGCATGTGATGAGGGTGTGTAAGAAGTGAAAGGTGCATTTCTCTTTCATTGAGAAGGACCATAATGATAACATAGATAGGGTTTTTTTCAAATAAAAGCCCCATTCATGCATTACGTTGTTGACCATTGGTTTTTGTTAGAGAAGTACCCTAATCACTTGACATTAAGTGAGCTCAAAATTCCTTGGGTATTTTTGGGGTAATAGGTGTGATTATGTGATATGTGAAGATAGCGTAACCCTTTTTAGTAGGGATAACTTTGCCCCTTTTTATAGGTGACCCTGAGGATGACTATAGGCAAATCCATGACTTAATAGTTTGTTAGTCAGTTTTTTTTTGGAGACTGATCAATGTGGGAAGTCTACTTGGGAATGTTGTTTTTGTTTTGTGGTCATGTGAAGCTGATCGATGTGGAGAGCTTCTGAGAGGGTGCTATTTTTGTAGCAAAATTTTGGGCATATCCATTTTTTTGAGGGAGTGGTCTATATTTTGCTTTGTATGTTTTGATTTCTTTGAATAACTATCCTTCAAGGGAGCAGTCTATTAATTATATCAATAATGTAGTTGTCCTTCGAGGGAGTAGTCTACATTTATAGTTTATGACCTTTTAATATTTTCTTAGGCATCCCAGTTTTATGTTTTTTTTTAACTAAACTTTTAGTCATGGACTAGACTATAGAGGTTTAGGGGTTTCCCTTTTATTAGGACAAAGCATTAATGATTAAAAAAGGGTTAACTAATTGTGTGTGGGGAAAAAGGGTTGAAAGGAATAGGAATGAGGATGACAGGGTTTGTTCCAAGGGATGAGCTCAAGTTAAACATCAACTAAATGATTACTTGGTTAACAGTAGAATGGTCACAAATGCAAGGCATTAAGGGGCTCTGGCTCTGGCCAACCTTCGAGAGAAGATAGATGATAAGTGCCTGATCCATACTTGTGCATTATTATATAAGGTTTGAGCCAATTAGGATAAAACTTGCCTCGTTTGCTTCTTTCCATATTGGTCATGTGTTGGTTTTCTTTAAGGATGAGATATATGATTTTAAAATTTTGCTCTTTCAGATTTTTGTTATAGGCACGCTTGATGCGATCTTGGTAGATATGAAGATGATTAGAGTGGCAAGATGATGTTCATTGAGTAACTTTAGTTGTGTTAATTGATCTTGATGAAAGTCATCGTTAGATAGCATGTCATGCAAGGAGATGTGAAGAGAAGGTATTTTTACTTCAAGAGGCAAGACAGCCTCAGTTCCATACACTAAGGAGAAAGGTGTAGCACCCGTAGGGGTTCAGATGCTAGTGTAGTAGGCCCACAAAGTGAAGGGAATGTGAGTGTGCCAATCCCTTCTAGTGTCATTGACCACCTTCATTAGGATTTTAGTTAGGATTTTGCTAGAAGCTTCTACCTATCCATTTTATTGTGGATAGTAAGGTGAGGAGAAGCTGAGTTTGATGCCAAAAGCATCACAAAGCTTTTGGATGGTTTTGTTTTTGAAAGATTTGCCTTTATCAGTGATTATCTTGTGAGGTACACCAAAATGACAGATGATGTGGTGGTTAATGAAGTCGATGATTTTTTCATATTTAGTGGAGATGAGGGGAACAACTTCCACCCATTTAGTGAAATTTTTAGTCATTGCGATGATAGACTGATGTTAGAGAGGACAAATGAGGGTTAATCTCACCAATTAGATCTAAGCCCCATTGTGAAAAGGGCCAAAAATCCTTAGCAACTTGTAAAGCATGGCTAGGGATATGAAGTAGGTTAGCATGTTGCTGGCAATTTGATATAATGCTACACATAGTCACTACAGTCTTGGTTAAGAGTGGGCTAATAATAGCATAGGTGGAGGATGCACTTTGCAACTGAGTTACCACTGAAATGTCCTCCACAAATCCCATCATGGACTTGTTTGATGGCATGAGATGTCTCAGTGGTGGTTAGGGATCGGAGAAGGAGGCCGTCAAAACCTCATTTGTAGATAAGACCCCCTAGCATGGTGTATCAAGTAGTACTCTTGATAAAATCCCACCATCCATTGCTAGAGAGGTCAGGAGGAATGATAGAATAAGTCAAGTAGTCAACAAGTTGTTTATACCAAACATCATGTGGACTAGAGTCGATAATGCCAACAAAGTTGATATTAGTTGAGATATATGAGCACAATGCCAAATGGTGTACTGTGACATAGATTCTTGAGGAAGAAAATGAAGATGGGATGTGTGAGGTGAGAGAGGCCATTATATCATCAAACTTATTCATAGAGTGAGGAACAGTTTGTAAGAATAATGGTCGAAAGACCCTAACAATGTGTCAACACGGTGTTTATATCATTGCAAAACTTTATTTTTACAAAGTTATGAACCATTAATTTGATTAATGACTAGTTGTGAGTTGCCAAAAATATTGATTGTCTTAATGCCCAAGAAAATGGTAGTTTGAAGCCCTAAAACTAAGGCTTCATACTCAGCCATGTTATTGGTGCATTTGAAGTTGAGTTTGAAGGATAGAGGCATGGGCTCTCCCTCATGAGGGATGAGAATGACCCCCACACCCCCACTAAGTTGACATTTAGATACATCAAAGAACATTATCATTTGATAGGGGATGTCATCGGTGGATATCATAGTGATAGACTCATCAAGAAATTCACAGTTAGAGGGATGGTTATTAGGTGAAGGGGCATCTGCTAATTGGTCAGTGATCATTTGCCCCTTTATAGATTTTTATTGAATGAATTCCAAATTGAACTTAGCGAGAATTATGAGCCAACGAGCAATACGTTGGTTTTGGTATGGCTTGGAATGCATGTATTTGAGATCATCAGTGTGGGTGATGACGTAAGTCTTGTGGTTGAGGAGATAGTGGTGGAGTTTGGAGGCAGCAAAGACTAATGCAAAGCAATGTTTTTTGGTATGAGTATATCAAGTTTCTTAGTCAATGAGCGTTTGGATTATATAATAAACCACCTGCTCATGATGTTGTTCATCTCAATGCGTGATCATGGCACCTAAGGAATGATCTATTGCCAAAATGTAAAGATAGAAGGGTTGGTTGTCTTTAGGTGGAATAAGGACTGGTGGAGAGACAAGATAGTGTTTAAGAGCCTCAAAAACTTCTTGGAAATCCTTATTTCAATTAAAGGAGATGTCCTTCTTGAGGAGGTGATGGAAGGGTTGGCATCAGTCAGATAGCTGTGAGATAAAATGATGAATAGATTGAAGCTTCCCTTGTAGGTTGTGAAGTTATTTTAGGTTAGTTGGTGGGGGCATCTCGAGTATGGATTAGATCTTAGTTGGATCTACCTCAATGACATGGAGAGAAATGATAAAACTCAAAAGCTTCCCTGAGAGAAGCCCAAAGATGCATTTCTTGGGGTTGAGTTGAATGTTATATTGTAGTAGGTGAGTGAATATTGTTTTGAGAATGGTTAGGTGGTCATGGTGAAGTTTGGATTTCCCTAGCAGGTCATCCACATAGTCCTCCATGATTTTATGGAGGAGATCATGAAAGATATAAGTCATGGCACGTTGGTATGTAGCGCCTGCATTTTTTAGGCCAAAAGTCATGACCCTATAGTAGAATGTCCCCCATGGGGTGATGAAGGTGGTTTTATGTTGATCTTCTGGGGCAATAAAGATTTGGTTATATCCTGAAAACCTATCCATGAGGGATAGCATCTCATGACCAGCCGTAAGATCAACAAGTTGGTCAATGTTTGGCAAAGGAAAGTCATCCTTTGGGAAAGCTAGGTTGAGGTCGTGATAGTTAATACAAATTCAAATTCCCCCTATTGCTTTTGTGATAGGGATAATGTTTGACACTCATTATAGATAATCAATGGGTTGGATAAATGAGACAGAGAGAAGATGTTGAAGCTCCTCTTTGACAAGGAGTGTGACATGGGGATGCATCTTGTGAGGCTTTTGCCTGACAGGCTTTGCTTTGTGGTTCATGACAATGTTATGGATGACAATGTCGGGGTCAATACCGGGCATATTGCTATAGGACCAAGTTAAGGCTTTGCTATGATTTGTAAGGAATTTGGTACAGTCAATTTGTTCTTGGGCATCTAAAGATTGACCAATCTTTAAAATGTGAGGAACATCAAAAGATGGGAGATTAATGTCAATAGTTGATTCATTTAACATAACCTATGTTTCCAAAGGAAGTGATCATTATATGAAGGAGTCATCTACACCCATGTAGGTGAGTATGGCATCATCATCCAGGCATTGGATAGTGTTGATTCTAGAAGATTCATCATCTATCATGTATAGATAAATGAGAGGAAGAGACCTTGATACCTCACCTAGTTGATAGGTCAGGGGTTCCAAGTGAATGGCATTTATGAAAAAAAAAAACTAGGAGGGATGGAGACCACTGAATCCATAGGTGAGGGTGGGGGAATAGGTGAGGTTGGAGGAGAATGCTCTATGATAGTTTCATGGTGAGGGATCTTAGAGGGTTTTGTAGGTTCTTCAAAACCCACGCCATGTCGTTTCTTGGCATTTTTGATTGTCTCATCATTTGGAGGCTCAATGGGCTTGTGGGGACCTTGTTCATAATGCCCAAAGCCAAAACCCTTCCACACACACCTATGAAGATAGGTGTGAGCAAAGCTAGGGTTGCTGAGGAAGGAGAAATCACAAGTGAATAGTTGGGGTGATGAGAGAGGATTTCCAATAGTAGGAGCCCAATCTAGCCCTCTATAGGTGAGATTAGTTTGGAGATCAAGAGGACCATATGGGATGACCATTCCAATGCAATGGTCATAGTTAAGGTGGTGATGAAGTTTTCCATATTCCTACAGAGTTTGGATTATGTAAAGGGTAAGCAAATGATACTCCCCAAGTGAAAGGCACTGGAAGGTGTCTTCCATAGGATCTTTCATGGTCACTTGAGGAGTAGGTGCAGGTGTGATCGGTGTCTACGAGCTTTTCGAGGTTTCCACAGGTGGAGGTGGTGTTTGGGTGGATGTTTTCAAAGGGATGATAACATCATTAGGTTGGTAGGTTGTGTTTCATGTTTTAAAGGGGGAAGGGTCAGTAGGAATGACATGAACCTACCCCTCATGTTCAAACTTGACACAATAATGCAACGTGGAAGGGACACAAGTCATGAAACGTATCCAAGGTCACCCCAACATCATGTTATATTAGAAATCCCCCTCGATGATATAGAAGAGTTCTAGAATTATACGTGGGCCAACATGAACATTCAAGACCATAATGTCAATGGTAGTGGTGGTGGCATCATTGAAAGAATGAAGAATTGCGTCAGTTTTTGACATGCAATTCTTTGAAAGGGCTAGTTGATCATATGTGTGGGTAGAAATGATGTTGATGCTAGCACCTCCATCAATCATAACCTGATTAACGTGAGTTTGATCAATGTAAGCTGTGATAAAGAGGGCAAAATCTTGATCTTCCAGGTTGTAGGCAGGAATCTTAGAATCATTGAAGGTGACGGAGGCAACGGTGGGTAACGATTTGACTAAAGTAGCCAGTGGTTGGGGGTCTTTAGGTTAGACCTCCACTACCTATAAAGCTTTGATCAAGGCTTGGTGATGTTATGGAGAGCTTTGTATTAGGTCATACAAAGACATCTTCACAGGGGTTTGGTGAAGTTGTTTCACCATGGAGTCGTGAATTGCCCTCAAAGATGTTGGTTGAGATGTGCCCAAGATAGAAATCTTGGGCTTTGTTGGTGGAGAGGGCTTGGTGAATGGATATGTCCAAGGGGTAAAAACCTACTCTTTTCCTTTATCCTTTAGGGTTTGGGACTTGGTGGCCACATTAATAGTGTTGATCTCGAATAAAGGGGGAGAAGGTGGTAGAGGGACCATAATCTCATATTGGGATCCCGATTCAAGTGAGGAGGTTTGAGAGGCATGGGATGGTGTCGGTAATTTGTAAAAAAGGTGGTCAAGATAATTCTCAATGAGAAGGGTGTCCTTTTCTAGGTGTTGGTGAATGACAATCTTAAGAGTGTAGCAACTCTCAGTATCATGCCCAGGTGTGCAATGATACAAGCAGATTTGAGTGTCATTGAACCAAGATGGTTTTGATCTGAGAGGTTGGTATGGCTTAATGGGTGGGAGAACGATGCTAGAAGACTACAACAATTAGTGTAATAGTGAAGCATAGGAACCCACTAATGGGTATACGCTCATTGTTGTAGTAGGGGTTGAAAACTTCTATTTAGGAGTTGTAGGGGGAGTTTTTTATACCACCTTTTTGGTTGGTGGTGTGGCCACACGCGTAGATGGCACTTTCTTGATGAGAGGTGTCAAATTTCTTGGAGGAAATATGTTTTTGATGGGTAGAGGGAGTAATGGAGGTAGTTTGTCTTTGTGAGGTGTTAGAATAGGGAGTACTCCTGTTAAAGTAGAAGGATGTGGACCTAAGATAGAGGGAAATGGTGAAGGTGGGGGAGGAGTAGACCAATGTGGTTTAACATCTTCTGTTAGTATGGTGTGAGGACCACTATTGTGTGGGGTGAGGTTCAAATATAACTTCACTTTTGGGTGAGTTAGGTTTGATACAGGGTAAACACTGAAAGATCTAATCTATTTTAGCATGGTGGATGCCTATGAGGGTTTGGATTCAGATGTGGAGGCTGAGCTTCTAATGATTTAGAAGTGGAAACCCAATCCTCATTAGAGACTTTGGGGTAAATCATCATGAAAGGGTTGGTAGTATAAGGTGAAGTGGGATGTGTAGGATAAGGAGCCCTAAGTTGCTCCCATAATGCCTCATACTCTAGGTTCCTAAAATGGAGGAATCCTAAGTTTTATACCAATCAAGAGAAGGGTTTAGATGACATCACATGAGGCCTTATAGTCAGTCCTTCAGAGGATTTGGGCAATTGCGAGAGTGGAAACCGTGTTGGATGCAATGATCTCAAGCCAAAGGTGAGAGAGAACCATCACTGGATCTTCCTCAGCTAAAGTGGGTGAGGTGGTGAGTTCTTCTCTCAATGGAGAAGGGATTAGAGAATTTGGCTTTTCAAGAAGATAGAGCGCAAGGATGATCATGCCTTTCATGTGTGGTCTACGAGCATGGAAAGTATGATCCTCCATTGGTAATAAGAAGGATAAGGGTGGGGCCACCATCGTTGGTACCATCAAAGCATCCTCCAATATGGGAGAGGTCAAAGTAGACTCTCCTACATGTGAAAGTGGGGTGGATGGAGGACTATCCTCCATCGGTGGAGGAAAAATAGGAGAGGAAGGCTCCTCTAAAGGGTAAAGTAGAGGGATGATGGCCCCTTCTACATGAGGACATGGGGTATGAATGGTAAATTATTCCAATGGTAGAAGAAGAGGGAAGGTGGGGGCAAGAGGAATAGGTAATACAGGATCCTCACCAGGTAGAAGAATGGGTAGAGAAGGTGCTTGATGTCATGGGGGTGATATAGGTGAAACGGGTTCATCCACGTGAGGAAGAGAGCGAGGAAAAGGGAGGTCTTCATTACGTTGGGGTGGTATGGGTAACATAAGCTCTTCTACCTGTGATGGAGAAATGGGTTGACCAACCTCTTCAAATTGTGGGAGAGGTTAGATAGGAATGAAAGGAAAGACTATGTTGATCGTGCATATGTTGCATTCTAGAGAGTCATTGACCATGGTTTGAACATTATTCTGACTTAGGGATGGTTAGGAAATGGTTTCCTAAAGACATCCATGTTTTAGTTGGTCGACACATTAGGGTTATCCAAAACAAGGTCCCATTTGTCTAACATGTCTTGAATAATGTTTTTTAGGGTTTTTCAATTATCCGTGTCATGACCCTTAACACGATGATAGTTACAAAATTTGGTTTCCCTATACCATGTAGGGATGGCTCGTGAGGGGTCAAATTTGATAGGTGGTCAGATTTGAGGGAGGTTGAGGATTCCCTACTTTAATAATTTATCCAATATGGAAGCATACGATTCTCCTATTGGAGTGTATCATCACTATTCATATCGTTGTTGGAATTGTCTAGTGATGTTTTACGAAGTGGAGGGTTCAGATTGGTTGGTTGTGGTAAAAGATGGTGACCTAAGGACCAAAGTGTTTGCCAATCCCTTAGACTTGGGGTGGGAAGAAGAAGGTTTGGAGGAAGAAGGGTCATTGGGTTTTGCATTGTTATTTTTGTTACGTTATTTGACCCTATCTTATTTGATTATGCAGAGTTCAAGCTTTCAGGCCATAGTGAAAGCTTCATCGAATGTGTAGAAATTTTGAACCCACAGAGTGGATAAGATGTGCTTGGCACATGCTCTTGAAAAAAGATCAATGAGCTCAGGTTGAGGTAGTGAGAAGGAGAGTTGGTTGATCAAACCTCTTCAATGGGCGATAAATTTTGCTATTGACTCATCCTCAAATTGTCTAATGGAATAAAGGTCTATGATGGAGACCTTCTTGGTAATATTTATTGAGAAATGATTGAGGAATAGTTGAGTGAGTTGAACAAAGGTGAAGAGAGAATGATTGGTAATGGAGCTATACCAGTCAAGGGTGGTGTCAGAAAGTGATATAGGGAAAGTGTGAAGCAATAACACATCATCGTGCCCTATGAGGTAGCAAGCATGTCTAAATGCTCATAGATGTTGTTGTGGGTCCTCTTTACTCTGAAAGTGAGTAAATTTTGGGAGTTCCCACTGGATAGGGTATGATCGAATAGGAACTAAAGGGTGGATACGTTCATTGCAGATTTGTTCATATGAAAGAACACTCCTCAAACCTAAAATAGATGTCTCAAGGTTGGACATCTTATCCATTAGCATTTTAATTAGATCAGCAAATGGATTGGCATGAGGGGCACCCCCTAAGTTATAGGGTACCTAGAAGGCATTGGAAGGGGAGTATGACATACTTGGTTGCATTTGTGTAGGTGTAACATACTGATAGTTCATCATAGGGGCTGATGTTGAGGCCAAGGGGGCTTGTGCCGTGAAGTTAGAGGGCACAACTTGACTACATGCTGCCTAGGGTGGTTGAATGGTGGTGACACTAGTTAAAGGATAAGTGGTCACTCTCATGTTTATAGGCACAAGAGTGGATGGGATAGAGACAATCAAGTTTTGGAAAGGTGTCAAACTTATTTGAATTGTTTGTGTTTGAGGGGTTATGGAAACCTCGATGGAGGTAAGGCAAGAAAGGATAGAAGTAGAGGCCAAATCTTGGACATTAGCCATGGTTGGGTTATTAGTTGAGGCAGTGGCCTGAGTGACCATAAGTTGGGTAGTAGATACTATTGATATCATTGCCACTTCAACCAAATAAGTTGGCATCCCATAAATAGGGTTACCCGAAGGATCTCGCATTTGGCTTCTAGTGAGATAATGTTGGAGAGCCTTGATTTTGTGGTCAAGGAATCTCTCAAAATCTTGATCCCCTTTGGGAATAATAGGAGGTTGATCGGGGGTAGGTTAGATAAGAGTATGCTCAATGTCTGAAGCATACTCTATTAGATGACTTGGCACGAAGGGTGAAGGTAGGAGTGGCTATTGACTCGTGTGGTCAATAAGGAATTTGGCTTGACTGCGTGTCAGGACCATCCAAGGCAAAAGGAGTTCAGTTTCTAAAAACTATGTGTTTTAGTTTCAAAAAACTAGAATTTGGGCTTTAAGCTTGCTATTTGGAAAATTTTATTTATTTATTGACAGTGACCGATGTCAGTTGTTTAACTGATATTAGTTAGAAAAAGTTGTCGACGTCGATCAGTTAACTGATGTCGGTGAAGGTTTGGTTGCCAACGTCAGTGGAGAAACCAATGCCAATTTTTGTGTAATTCCAAAAACATAGAAGATTGATAGTTTTTGGAAGAAGAAGATATTCTGAATTGTTTTAGACTTTAGAATGGTATGACCTTACCATCTCAAACACTCAGATAAAACTAGCATAATAGATGATTAGGCAAGCAACCTCTAAAATGTTAGATTCCTAGGAATGAGTTTTAAAGTTGTGGTGGCTTATGCCTTAAGAGAGTGTGTTGGGAGTTGGGCTTGTAGAATAGTTCCTAGAGAGGAAGTCTATGTCTAGTTTCAAGTTGTGTTATGGTGCTCAAAGATATTTGTGTTAGGGTCAGTACATGGCCTAGTGTTGGGGCTTGCTCCCCTCACTTCATGAACCCAGAGCCAAGTTAGGCCACTTAGCTAAAATATACATTCCCTATAGTTTATACTCTGCCAGAGAATAGAGTGGGTCCTCCTCTTGGTGGTGAAATCCAAGTAGGATCACTGGGTGGGGTAAGGTATCTGCTAGGTGATGAAATCCTAGATGGGCCTTGTCTCAAGTAAGTTTATGTGTTTGATTTGAAGTGATTGTGGTTTGGTTGTGTCACATTCGTGCACTATAATTCATTCATAATGCTTTAATTCTAAGTGGGCTAAGTGTGCATCCAAGCAAGAATGAAATGCAGTAGTTCTTAACCCAAATCGAAATAAGTTATTCAAATGTAAACAAATGGAGAAGAGGTAAAGAGTATGAGTTTTTCACTACTCTATGATGCATGCAAGAAGTAACAAGAAGAAAAAGAGATTTTTTTTTAACCTCTACTAATGATTTCCTTTTGAAACAAAAATATAGAAGAGGTAAAAAAAAGGAGAAAGAATTAATTAAATTTATGTAAAAAAAATAGAAAGTAAGAGAAGCTAAGTTTTTTATTTCTCAAGAAATAAAGGCAAAGAAGAGGGGATGCAAGAAGTGAATATTGTTGTAATGTATCTACATGAAAATTTTATTTTTAGAAGAAGAATGAACCCAAGGAAAACTCCAAGGGTCCCACTAGGCATGTTAGAATGTTTCTCTAGATTTTCACTAATTACATTCAAATGAGAAAGAAACTAAGGTTAAGAGGTTATGGGTTTGATATTACCTGGATTTAGTGTGCACCGTATCCAAGCCTTGTGGGAGCTCCTCTTTGGCTATGGAGGAAACACCTACAGTAAGAATGAAACTTAAACAAGAAAGATTTTAGAAGAGGCTATGGTGGACTGCCAAGCTATGCGCTTGGTCTCGAAAGCGTGAAGCTCCCTAAGGGATGACAATCCACTATTTATAGATAAAAGAATTGTAAAGGAAGAAATGATAAATGACTAAATAAATAAAAAAGTAGATGGTGTGTACCTATTTCCTACAATATGTGTATCTTAGAATGCTACAAAAGGCTAGCTGAAGGTTCTGTCTGGTCTAGATGGGTTGTTTAGATGGCTTTCTAGTTTGCTAGTTCAGAACACAGTTGTCGATGTCGATGGGTCTGCCGAGGTTAGTCACGTAAATGATGCTGATGTTGGTTGGGTTGCTGATGTCGGGCTGGCTGAAGGTGCTGACGTCGATTAGTCTGCCAATGTCGATTTGAGTTATAGATGCCAACATCGATTGGTTTGCCGATGTCAATTGGGGTTGTCAACCTTGGACAGCTTTTAGAGTATTTCTGGGATAGACAAAGGAGTTTCTAGAAGTTCAGAGGTTGGTGCAAGGTTGTGGGAAGGTGAATGAGGTCTGAGGAAGGGTATAGGTAGAGGATTGGTGTGAAAAAGGGGTGAGACAAGGGGAAGGCCTTTCAGCCCCTCCATAGAAGAAGTCAGGCCTCTTGATAGTATTTAGAAATATCAATGAAAACTAATTGACAATAAATTCTAAAACACTGAAATGAAAACTAGAGTACTTAGCTTTATAGGGTGAAGAACCAGAGGTGTCAGAATAGTGATTCCCATTGTGGCTGATGTGACCAGTGTTGTGAGCCAATGAAATGAACATGGATTGCTTCAATTGAGTAGCTCGAGGTCCTTGTACAATCTTTCAATATAGTCTCTGGAATGATTTGTGCAAAGCTTCAATAGCTGGGAGAATGATAGTTGAGTTTTGGTGCTTGAACTCTCAGAGTGTTTGTGTCAATGTGCAAAAAGGTAGGTTAGCTCAATGTTAGAAATTGGCTTATGTAAATGATGTCGGCGATCTCATCGGCATTGGCATAGAACTACCGATGTCAGCCGTAATTTGATCGATGTTGGTGGAGAGAGAATAGGTAAAAGGGCTATTTTTAGCTCTTTTCCCATTTCTCCACCCGCCAAGTGCCTTTTCCATTGGAGAATGGTCAAAACATGGGCTTATGAGGCATAAGAGTTGGTTAGGGAGTTAAGATGGGGTGAGAATAAGTCATGGGTAGTTAGGGTTTGGAGGACCTAGTCTTAAGCTGACTCATAGACTAAGAAATGGTCTTAGGGTGAGGTGTTTAGGTGAGTTGTCCAAGGTGAGGTGATTAATTTAAAATAAGTATTTTTTAAATTAATAAGGTGTCCAAGTGTGGGTTAGGAGTGTAAACGTTTAGAAGGGGACCAAGGGGGGTTGACACGATATTGGTGTCTACAGGTTTCTTTAGTCTAGACAATCATTTGAAAGAAAATATTTTAGAGTGTTGTTATCATAAATGGATGTGTGTGTGTTTTTTGGAGGGTGAATCATTGATTTATAACTTCCCAATTTTTTTGGTTGAATCCATGGGGTAAATAATTATTTTTACCCACATTATATGGTTTTATACATTCTTACCTTACTTTTTTTTTCATTTTGGGTTTATTTATTTGTTTTCTCTTTATCTTGGTGCAATCCCTTACATTTGATCCTTTATTTTTCAACCATATATTTAATTTTACCATTGAGCACTTATTTACTTTCAACTTATTTGACCATCATATTAAACTAATTTGTGAATTTTATCCCATCTTGAAACTAGACATATTTTCACTCTTATTCAAAAAGAGTGTCATTTTACTAGTTTTAACCCTTGCTCTTTTCGAATCCACCATTTACAAGTTATCAATCTTAGTGGTAACAATACTCTCTATTTATGTGTGTGTGTGTGTGTTCAGAGTCATTTTATTTATTATTTTATTCAAAAATTGTTGTTGTTTAATTTTATCTATTATTTTAAAAATGTTTTGTGTTTTTATATTATTTATTAAAAATTAATTTTTTACTTTTATATAACCCCTCCATATTTTATTTTATTCTTCGTGTTGATATAGTGTATGATTTTAAGCATGTGTCATTTACATATTATTTTCTTGACATTTATGAGAGAATTCATAATCTTATGGCTCAATAATTCAAAATTTACTCAATAATATATGGTATTAGCCATAGTATTTTCATTTTGACTATATTTTTATACTTACTATAATATAACAATACTTTTTCATTTATCTATAATTCATTTTTATTAATATTTTGTAACTCCAAGTTTTTTTTATCTTGTTTCCTTTTGTGTTTTATTATAAGATGCTATAAATATGATTTCACATAATTTTTATAATTTGATAGAAACAAAAATTTCCAATATGTATACTATTTAATAGGGACAATAATTGGTGAGGCTTTTATAAGTTGTGTGGTAAACTCATAGTACAACAAGTATTTTAGTGTCTCAATCTACTATCTATGTATTATATTTATTTTTTATTTATTTTTTCCAAATTCTTCCATTTTATCATTTACTTATGGATGATAAAAAGAAATGTAATTATGTTGTATCAAAAAGGGCTTCAGTAACTCAACAAGTTTGTGATTTATGAAATGTTTCCATTGATCACTTGTAATACTAAGTGGCCATCTAAATCTAGTAAAGATATTATCATATAGTTTTTTTTGGATAGTTTATTTTGTATAAACCTTAATAGTTATGGCCTATTCCCTCTCATTACGTATTTTTTCCTTGTTATTATAAATAGAGTGTTACTTCTCCATTATTGGTTTTATTGGCCTAATGAAGACAACTTCCCAATTATCAAATTCAACTAGCACTAACACCAGTCGAAGTGGAATTTCATCTAATGTATTGGATTTATGTATCATTTTTAAAATGTCACAACTCCATGTATGTTTATGTTCATATTTAAACAAGGTTTTCTCCCATGGGCCTACTAGTTAATTTTTATTTGTAGTTCCTACTACTCCTTAATGTGCCTCCATAATGATGTACTCTCTTTTTTGCAATATGGATACTCTTTATAAAACCTCATATTTTTTATTTTTTAATAGGGATATCTCTATAATTTTGAATGTTAAATCTTATATTAATAATTTATTACACTCAATTTTTCCATATCCATTAATAAATTATTCTGTTGATAGGAATATTATAATATATTCCATATCTTTTAGAATTGCCTCAATGAGGAATAGATGAGCTCCAAGGAACTCATAATAAATGGTAAAATGTCTTATTCAATATTAATCCTTTATAATTAATATGATTCATTATTTAACCTACCTAGATTTGCCAAATTTTTAAAGTTAAATTTTTGGAAGAACATTAGCCAACGACATATCCTCCATTGTATCACCAATCTATTTATTAAATGTTTAATTGGTTCATGATTTGTTAAAAATATGAAAGGTGTATTTAACAAATAATCTCAAGAAAATACACCACAAACAATATTATAATTTCTTCCTCTTTATAAATGAGTCATTTTTCTAACCCTTTGCCAATTTTTGAATTGCAAATGAGATAATTTGATCGATTTGATCACATGATTATGCTATCACTATTCTTATCTCTATTCATGAATTGTTAACATGGATGTGAAATGGTAATGTCCAATATGGAAATATTAATATAGATGCATCAAATATTTTATTTTTTAATGCATTGAATGTTTATTGGCATTGCAATGTCCATTCAATTTCTGTGTTATTCTTTTATTTACTAACTCTTATATAGTAGCATTGATTTTCAAAATATTCCTAATGAATTTTTAGAGAGAATTAGTATTATACAAATATTTTTCATACCTCTTTCTATGTATTATGGGGTGTTAAGTTTTAAATGAAAATTCATTTTTAATGGATCTACCACGAGTCCCTCCTTGCAGATTATATGTCCTTATATGATAAAAATGGGATCACAAAGACACATTTATTTAATTTCAACAAAATGTTCAATTTTTAAAATGTGAAAACATAAACTATAGTTCCTAGACATTATATTATAATAACCTACATACCATTTAATCATCTAAATAAATCACTAAACATTCACGAATAAATTCTCTAAATACATTTACCATAGTCTGGATAAACATTATTGGTGCATTTTTCAACTAAAATGACATTATTATTAACATTAAAGTCCCCATTTATTTTGAAAATGTGGTTTTTGGGTGGTCTTTGGTGTTATATTGACCAGTAATAACCAAAAAATACATCTATAAATGAATATATTTTTATACCCGCTACATTTTATAAATCTTATTTGATGAAGGGTGTTGAAAATGGATCATGTATACATATATTTTTTAATTAAATTTAATCAAAAAATATATGAATTCACTTGTTTTATTATTTTTAATGACCATAGGAATTATCCATTATGAGTCTTTCATAAGTCTGATAATACCACTAGCTAAAAGTTGATCTAGTTCAGTCTTCACATTTGCCTTAACATTGATGCTAATCTGGTAAGGTATTTTATTAATGATTTAATGTCTTATTTAGTTTTTATTTTTCTCACTACTACTTATTGTTTAATTAATTCCAATTTTATAAATGTACTTATAAATAAGTCTTCAAATTCTCTTAATAATTCAATCCTTTTTTCTAGATTCAATCCAGTAATTTATTATATTTTCTATTTTTGGATTTCCTTATTTAGTTATATTTTATTCTCTCTTTTTAGGAGTTGTTAAAATATTTTATTTTTCCCTCCATGTTTTATATTGATTGTATTTATTTTTATACAATTTCTATTTTTATATCATCTGGTTTATCATCTTCATCATCGAATTCTTGTTTATTTCATTTTATACAATATGTTTTTTTCTCGAACTTCTATTTGGTTGTTCTTATATTACACAACTTTTCCACTTGTTTTGTGATAATTAAAATTTCCTCCCAATCATATATATTTCACATTGTGATACTTTCCATTGTAATTTTTTTGAAATATTTTTTGGTGGTATTTTATAGTACAAGTAGAAGTATTTTAATTCTCTATAGTGTTATATATACCCTTGTAATTGGGTCCCAAAATTTAAATTCTAAAATATAATTATTTTTTAAATTTAATGAATTACTATTTTTTATTTACATCTTTTGATGCATATACCATGTGCTTGGATATGTATCTAGGGTCTAGTAAAATAATTGTGTTGATTATATTTTATCAATTTCACCTTTTTCATTCCAATTTTTTTTATTAATTTTATAAATGTATCTTAGGCATATTCATCCCTATATATTGCATTATTTATTTAAAATATAATTATTTTTAAGTAAATATTATTTTTAGTAAAATACTAAATGATTTCCAATTCAATGTCAAGGGTTTATGAGTTTTCAAGCATTTTGTGGTAGTGATTATAATTATATCATCTGTATACTTTATTCTTATATATTATAAGGGAGATAACCTTGTCATATCTTCTAAATATTATTCCACGTTCCCTATGTTACTAAATTTTGGTAATTTAACATGTGAATCTCTTCTTTTAATGTGATATACTTTACATATCCATTGAATTATATTTTTTTATATGGTGATATTTTATTTCTATGATTTTAGTTTCATCATGCACCAAGTTTTTATTACCCTTATCTCTAGCTCTCCATATAGCCATGCTCCAATGTTTATTTCAAATATATTTCCTATGTATTTAGTTTATAATGTTTCTTCACCTTCTTCATTAAGTTCATAATCCTCATCAGGGTTTGTTGTGTTCTTTCTAATGCATATTCCTGATAATTTGTCAAAATAATTTTCTCCATCATCAAATCATATCTTTTTTGACCATATGACTACCATATCAATTTTAAATGGAATGGACTACCAACTAGTTACCTTTAAAGATCATATCTTCTTATTCTAAGCTTAAAATTCGATTTCACTCTATAAACCATTATAAGTTTAATAGTTTTAGGTATCCTATGTCACACATATCAATAACATCAAAATCCACCTTTTTTATGCCCATAAAATATTAATTATATGCAATAAAATTTGTCTATTAGTTACCATGGAGTCATGTCTACCATAGTTTTATTTAAATATATGTGATTTTATGAGTAAATAAATGTTATTATTAAAAATACATTAGTATCAAACCCAAGGTCTATCAACATATTTATGATAGTTATGTTATTCAATATGACTATAGCTAGATCTAATGTAGAGAAGAGGTTAGTATAAATATTAATTTATTAGTTTGTATCTAAATTCATAATTTTTTGAAGTAGGTACATTAATAAACACTTCTATAAAACACACAAGAGAGTTGGTCATATTTAAAGCATAAAACATCAATTACATTCCACATATCCATTTACATTAAACTTATGAAATCTCTAACATTATTCTATTATATGTTCTCTTTATATTCTTTTCTTATCTTCTCTATATTAAAATAATTTGGTATAAATATTGAAAATATAACTATAAAATCTAATGGTTATGATTTTTTGAGACATTTCTCTCCTTAATATAGTGTTTTTATTTATATCACACATGGTCCCAAATCTTACCCATTGTCCAAGTTGGTAGAATCCTCTGTCTCATTAACCAAGGGAATATTTATATTTTTGTGGTAAATTTATAAAATATGAAATGATTCATCATTACTATATTTTGTTAAATAGTCATCCCAATATATATTTAATTCTAATTTTTTTTCATATTTTATGTAAAACTATAACTAGGGTATACATAAATGGTGAACCCTAACTATTTCAAACATTGTATATAGGGTTTTAAAAACCCTGATTATTTTAGGGTTTAATATTTTTAAAATATAATTTTAAGACTTAATTCTCATATGATGTTTATTATGTTTATATTTAGCTAACCCTATGGTTTTATTTCCATTGGGTGTGCTTAACATAACTACTACTTTAGTTCAACAAATGTAAAATATGTATGTTTATTAAATGATTATAAAAAATGTCAAGTAAAAATGCCCTTTGGTTTGAAATTATGTTCCCTCATATTACATAATTAGTGACATCTATTTGGATTAAAATTCCATAAGGAATAATGTACCTATATAAACCATCAATGAGAAGTTTCAACACTAAATAAAACCCTGAAGGATCTTAATAAGCCTCTAAAATAGGTTATATCACTAATGCATGTTATATGTACCTTCAAATAAAGAGTACATATTTATTTAGAAATCAAAACATATTATGCATAGGTTTATCCTAATGATATATGTATACACGAGAAAGTGAAGTTGATCTAAAAATCAATCTTAGCTTAGAGAAGATAAATCAATTTATCCTTCCACTTGTTGGTACATTTAGATAACCAGGGTCATGACCAATATGGATCTACTAGACATAACTAAGGTGTATATTGTCACACAATATCACTAGAGAGGGTTATAAATCATCTAGTAGAGCAATACAACACAATAACTCTAGCTAGGTCCTATGGTTTCTAACAAAGTAAATAACAAATTAAATTAAATGTAATCTAGTGTTCACCAAATCTTGTGGCATATGTGGGGGATAATAAATCAAAGTAAACATGTAAAGAATAAATATACTCAAATAAATGTAGAGTTAATATAAATACATAGAGAGAGAAATACATTCAAAATACATTAATTATGATACTTATATATATCAAAATAGAGGATTAAGAGTTAGGAATGCTTACCTTGAAGACAAACCTGTCAAGGTTCAATCTCTCCCTTGGCTAATGGTCCTTTGAAAGAGGTTATTATGGTTTCTAAGGATCATAAAGATAGGTTAGATTTAGGATATAATACTTTTCATGTGCATCTAAAACATTTCCACAAGATAAGATTCATATCTCTAAATGTAAACCCTAAGTAATGACTACTCAAGTAGAATGATGGAAGAGAAGATTGTAAAAAAGTGAAAATAAATGATTGTCTCTATTTATCTCTAATGAAAATGGGATGAAGGATGTGTATATATAAATGATTCAAAACCTAAACCCTTCTAAAGTTTTATCTAACATAGTTAGCCTAGTCGACCAAGTTATTCAAGAAAAAAAGTAGTTAGGTCCTAAACTATGTCTATTGGGTCGACTTAGTCCCATAACATGATCATTTATCAAAATAGGGTTGAGCCATTTGACTATGTCAAAGGATGATATAAAGAGGTTTTATATTAGGTATGGGATATTGGAGGTAATGAATTTATTAGAGGATCATGTAATGGAGGTGTCAAAGATTAGTTAAATGTATAGGAGAGGCTTATGTTGGTTAAATGGTGGTATAGGGAACAACAATCTTGGAAAGCACCAATGGTCTATCCACCCCTTTCCTATTGTACCCTTTAATACATGCACTCATAGAGATTAAGACTCAATTAGTTCTTTCAAGATATAAAGCATCATTAATTGATAAATTTTAAAAATATTATGTGTATACATATACCCCAATCGAAGCTCATAATGTGTCACACATTTTTAACATGGGATGGTGCTTCGGGAAAAGAACATAACAAGACACAACTTGAGATAAATGAATTGTAGTATTTTGAAGCATAAAATAACTGAAAGTAAATGAATAAAATAAATCAGTAATATATGAATACCTTGACTTACCTTTACTATTGAATGGTTGTATGTTATGTTTATAGTTTTGATCATGGAGGGCATAGAAATTACTCTGGACAAACCCTAAGGATACAAAAATTAAAGATCAAAGACAAATAAATGTATAAAATTCAAGATAAATAAAATGTGTTGGCATGATGTACTTGGAAAGTTGGTAAAATATGGTGATAAATGCTACATTAGGACCAAATGACCAAGTGGAAATTTAGAATAAATTCTGTAATCAAGAAGCCAAGGCTACTAAATGACCAAAAGATTAAAACAAGTGTACCTTAAGTAAGAGGGGTAAAAAACCAAATCAAACCAAGGATACATGAAAAAATAAAATTACATCAATGTGAAAGTAGTAACAATCCTTACTTAAATAAAGTAGGGAAATAAATGGTAAAATAACATTGATGAGTGAGCAATCAAAATCCTTACTTAATCATAAATGGAAAAAGTACATGAAAAGGAAAACAACCCTTTTGAGTGAGAAGTAAAAAAACTCACTCAACAATGAAAAAAGGATGGAAAGTAAAAACAACATTAGTGAGTGAGAAGTAACAATCCAAACTCACTCAACAATGGAAAAAGTACAAAAAGTAAAAACAACATTAGTGAATGAGAAGTAACAATCCAAACTCACTCAATAATAGAAAAAAATGAAAATTAAAAACAACATTGGTGAGTGAGAAGTAACAATACAAACTCACTCAATAATGGAAAAAGTACAAAAATATAGAAACAGACGTAGTTGTCCAAAAAAGGGAATGATAATGATTTTTTAAAAAGGAAACCAAGGTAATTATAGTAATGTAAAAAAATGGTGTAAAGAAAATAATCCATAGTCGCTCAAGTATATTATTTTGTTCCAAATATAGATAAAACCAAAATAAAGTAGTGTTAACATGTTTTAAGATGTGAATAAGAGGAAATATAGAATCGGGGAAAAAAATTAAAATCAAAATTTCTTGTCAAGGGGGATGAAGTGGGTGGTGGGGTAAATGTAGGAAAAATCAAGGTAGATAAAATCTTTATCAAAGTTAAGACACTAAATTAAGTTTTTAAAAATAAGAGGTATTTTGACATTAAAGACTCTAAAGAACTTCTCTTAAACACACAAATATTGGATTGTCAAATGACGTATGAATATCATCTTGTGAAGGCTATATATATATGAAAATTAAAATGGACCTACCTTACTGTAATGTGTTCCTTATTCCTCAAGACTCCTTATAGAGCCATTGGTCTAATGTTAATATTGGGTAATTACGTGATAAAGTAGGTATCACTATATATTAATTTGAGTTATCCTATCTAAATATATTGGAATAATACACCCCAATAGACCTCAGCTCTATTATGAGGCTACCAATGGAGTTTGAGCTTCAATTGGAGATAGGAGATGTCTTATTAATCATGTATTTTGGTGTGACATTGACTCTTTGATTCTATATTGCCTTTTGATAACTACCATTTATTTTCAATTATTTGGTTTTTATCTTTTGATGGATTTTTCTATTCCTCCTCCATATAGATTGAGAGAATTAAACATGGGTGCTATAAATCACTATCATTTAAAAAAATTATACTTAGTCATTATTAGCTAAATTTCATACCTTGTTTTACAGGTTCTTTTGGCTAAGTTCAGTGTTCACTTGTCTATTTTAACTCACTTGTAAAAAACCATTTGTTTTGTTTTCTTTTCTTTAGAGATTTTGTTTGGAATTTTTAGGTGACTTTTCAGTCTTTTCCCCAAAAGAATTCTTCAGCCTTTTTTGTCTCAGATAAAAAGTCTGAAGGTTTTCTCTTCCTATCTTTTCTTGAGACTTTTTGTCTCAGATAAAAAGTCTGAAGGTTTTCTCTTCTTATCTTTTCTTCAGCATTTTTTTCTTAGACAAAAATTCTGAAGGAATCCTCATTGTCCTTTCTCTCTAAACTACCCTTCAAAACTTTTCTGAAGGGCCATTTTCTCTCCAAAGTGCCCTTCAAAACTTTTTTGAAGGACACTTTCTTCAAAGTGCCCTTTAAAACTTTTTTGAAGGACACTTTCTCTTCAAAGTGCCCTTTAAAAATTTCTGAAGGACACTTTCTCTCTCTAAAGTGCCCTTCAAAAAGTTTAGAAGGGATATTTTCCCTCTAAAGTGCCCTTCAAAAAGTTCTAAAGGAACACTTTCCCTCCAAACTTCCCTTCAAAAAGTTTTGAAGGGACACTTTCCCTCCAAAGTGCCCTTTGAAAAGTTTTGAAGGGAAACTTTCCCTCCAAAGTGCCCTTCAAAAAGTTTTGAAGGGACACTTTCCATCCAAAGTGCCCTTCAAAAAGTTTTGAAGGGATACTTTCCCTCTAAAGTGCCCTTCAAAAAGTTCTAAAGGGACACTTTCCATCCAAAGTATTCTTCAAAAAAATTTGAAGGGACACTTTCTCTCCAAAGTGTCCTTTAGAACTTTTTAAAGGGGTACTTTACCTTAAATGTATCCTTTGGAAATTTTTGAAGGGACACTTTGCCTTCAAAGTGTCTTCTAGAAAATTTCTTGAAGGGACACTTTCCAAACCTGAAGGAATCATTCCAAAAGGAAGTGACCTTAGCAAAAAGTCTGAAGGAATTATTTTGGAGATTTTATCCACAACATTCCTTCTGACAAGCCATACTCAAAAGGCCTAAAAATATATGGACCATTCAAAGGGGAGAACACACCTAGGGGAAATATTTTATGGAAAATGTTTGATGAAAATTCCCATGGGAATTTTGTCAAGGAAAGTACCTATGTGAATTGGTTAAGAAGGGTGGTTGAAAGAAATGTCCAAGTGGAATGATGGGCATATGGACATCAATTTTAGGGTGATAAAATAAACTTTGGTGTTCAAACAGAAGGACTCACAAGTAGATCCAAGGGCTCACATCCTTCATCCATCAAAATAATGAGAGAGCCCATATCACCATTGATCAACTAGGATCCATGCCATTCCTTGAGGACTAATGAAAGAAGGAGGACAAATCCAAATAGAATTAAAGAGACAAATCTGCAACAAGTAGACTCCCTTGTAATAACTTTTGATGACATGGATCAACCAAATAGATTGAGTAAGCATCCTTTGTAAAAATAATTGTAGATAAAGATGGTGACTTCAAACAAATTGATTCATCTCCTTGGCACCAAAGACTTTCCTCTCTCTTCCTTCTTTATATATATATATATATATATATATATATATATATATATATATATATATATAGCCCCTTGGCTAGTGAAAAGACATCTACATAAAGAGTATGGATAAACCCTATTGGAATGATATTATAACTTTAAGAATCAGTAAAGTCCTTTTCCATTTCAAGTTTTAAACATTATCTAAGTGTGAAGTGACATATATTGATAACAAGTGATGATTTCATGCTTGACATATATTGATAACAAGTGATGATTTCATGCTTCTATCCTTTGTCCTTCATGTTTGAGCAAAATTCTTGACCTAATAGGTCATCTAGAGTGTGTTTAAGTGTATGGAACTAATGTAAGAATTTTGAATGTTATTGAATGTGCAATGTGCCTTCCAATTCATTCTTTTATTTTTTCATGCATCTCACCTCTTTACTAAAATATTCAAGTTAGAATCTCTAGAAATTGGAAAAGGGTCTTTACATTTTGATGTGTTGTGCACTAAAATATGAAATTCGTGTGGAATAAAAACATTGGTGCATCACCATTCTTAAAATAGGTATCCCCTATGCAATTTCTAACCCTTTTCTTTTCAATCTAACTAGTATAGATAGAGATTGTTTTACAAAGACAAATTCAAGGAGCTAGCCCTTTCTTTCTAGAGGTCCATTTCCATTATAGGTATACCCACATGCTTGGAAGTGTTTCAACATTACCCAAATCTAGAAGAGTCCTAAACATCCTCTTCTAAGGTGCAATATTTAGAGACAACCATTCTAGCATACCTGGTGGGACCCTAGTTCTTGGTTGTTTACATGTCAAGGTGAATGCTAGTCTTGACAAACCTAAGTTTGTACTCTTAATACAACATTTGGTGACTCCACTAGGTAAGAATCCATAGTTTTAGATTAAGTTTTCCATGTTTTATTTCATGGTCCTTAGTAGGTCATCTAGGATTCTTGACTAAACCCTTTTAGTTAAAATTCTCATTGAAAAAAATGCCCTAAACCTTTCTTTCCACTTAGAGATTCTAGGCAAGGAGGTTTTGGACAAGAAGAAGAAGAAGTTGAGGAGACTGAAGAAGTAGAATATCAGGAGGAAAGAAGAGAAATGGATAGACAACATCATTTAACACACAAAATTAAATTGACCTTCCTAAATATGACCCTATCCCTCCAAATGCTACCAAAAATCTATCTAGTTTCAATGGGAAGGTTTTATTACCCCATCTAAACATATTAGGGACATCTCAAATTTTTACAACTTTTGCAATGTCACTTGAGTTAATATAGCCATTAGGTTGCATTTCATGTCTCTAAAATGTAAGGCACTTGATTGGTATATAACATTGGAAGGGGGTTGCATTACAAGTTGGGATGGATTTGAAGAGTTATTGGTAACAAGATTCAAAAATAAGAGTTACCATACCTCACTGATCCATCAATTAAACATAATAAAGAGAGGTCCCAGTGAATCTATGGGGGATTGTAATGAAAGATTTCAAAGGACATGGCATAGGTTGTCACCTATCATGAGACCTCTTCCAAGCTTTGTGCTCCCCACTTATCTCAAAGGTATTGGTAATGATGTATCAATGATGTTACAATATTTGAGAGGATCTACTCTACTTGATGCATATGAGATAGCCATTGAAGCTAAGAATAGCTTGATACATGTTGAAAAGTTACCTCCAAGAGTTCCAATGCCATTGTTGTCTCATAGTTTAGTTGAATATCCAAGCATATCTCAAATTCCTAACACCAATGTCAAGCCAAGAGCCTTCCCCAAGAAAGTGGATAGTGTTGTGGATAAAGATGAGGAAATCCAGTCATTACAAGCTCAACTCAAGAAAGCTCAATTCTAGGAAAGTGCTCCTCCTAATCAATAATATTATCTTTAACAAGGATATAGACCTCTACCCTAATAAAATTACCAAGGGTGAATATAAGGTCAGCATGGTTTCAATAGGCAACCCAATTCCTATAATCCCAATACCACTTCTTCTCCTAAGGCAGTTGTTTCATTGCATATTAATTTGGTCCAAGGGGAGGATCATTTAGACCAATGGGGCACTCTCAAGGTTAGTTCATGTATGGTAACAGAGAAGACAACCAATATTTTATGGCACAAGAATATTCTACTCCCTATGTAATATAAGAAGAAGTGAACCTTATGTAAAAGGATGATCATGGCTAGGGGAGCAACCAAAGCATAGGTATGATGAACTTTAAAGTGAAGGATGATTACATGTTGAATCAAAACATGCCGATTATATCCAACAGAAGATCCAATAAGATATCTATATTATATTTTATAGGAATACATGTGACTCTAAGTGATGCCTCTCTAAGGCTAAAATTTTTAAATCCTAATGGTGTACCTGTTGCAAGTCATGCTCCTTAGAAAAATTAGAATACAAGTAGGATTGTCAAACCTACAACATAGTAGGTTAAGACTCCTTCAATAATTTTAAAGGTCTAATAAAATGTGAATGTTCCATCTCTAAACATTATTAATTCTTTGAATAAGGCCAAGACAAACATATCCCTTTGGGAAGTCTTGTAAATGCCTGGTCAAAAGGAGTTGTTACAAGAACAATTTTCAAACATTCATGTAGCCCTTCAAACTTTAAAGCAAAATGGTGTAGCCCTTACTAATGATCTAATACATGTCTTAGATCCATTCACCAAGTCTAAAAATCCTCCACCTTTCTATGTCACCCTTATTATGGGAGACAAGTTGGTCCATAATTGCATTGTGGATAGTGGAGATAGTACCACTGTTATGCCTAAAGTGGTGGCCGACAAGCTATGATTAAAATATGAGCCATAGATCAAGGGTGTATTATAATTTAATGGGACTCCAAATAAGATAGTGGGACTATTCAAAGGTTTTAAGGTCTTTCTACATGATTTCCCAAGTTTTCTAATTATGCAGGACATAGTGGTGGTAGACCTTTTAGCCCATTTTGTTATCTGCTTGTCAAGAGATTTTATAGATAAGATAGGAGGGTACCTTTATACTAATTAGTATTTTATAGATTTTAAAACAAGATATGGGACCAAGGTGACTATAAAAACACATCCCATATCAAGGTTTTATATTGAGCCATATATGGAATCAAGCTCAAGTCAAAATTATCTAATCACCAAAGAAGAAGAAGGTGTCATAGCTAGTGAAGAATCATATCCCCTTGAAGGTATTTCTAATATTTTTATTGTTAATTACATCAATAAAACACATGTATTTGATCTATATACATTCATAGAAGAGACTGATTTAGGAGTTTATTATATACATGAGAAAGATGTTTCCATTCGTTTACTCACTAATGAAGATCACAAACTTGATGGCATATGGGAGATGTTTTTTGATGGTTCAAGAAGCAAAGTAGGTGCATGACCTAGTATTATGTTCATTTCTCCATTAAAGAATCATTATTAATCCTCATATATATTCTAATTTAGCTGCACTTGTAATGTGGTAGAATATGAAGGCCTAGTCTATGGTTTCTAATGGGCAAAGAAGAGAGGAATCAAGTGTTTAAAGGTTTATGGAGATAGTGAGTTGGTCATCCACCAAGTAAGAAATCTGGATACAACCAAGAATCCCTTGTTTAAATCCTACAAACATAGGTTATGAGACTTACTTGAATACTTTGATGCCTTTAATATACAACCAATACCAAGGGATTCCAATAAACATGTTGATAGATTGGCTACCATAGGGGTACAATTTGATACAGTGCTAATGTGGGACAAGAGAAAGATCAATATCATATCAAGATCATTGTAAGGTCCTATATTCTAAATAATTAAGTGTCATGTAGGGTGTTTTAAAGCGATGAACACATTTCACACTTCTTTCAATATGAGGTAGGTTTCTCCTCAAGAAAGCAAAAAAGACTATATGATCAATATGAAGAGCAAATCATTCAACTAAAGACAAACACGATACCTAAGGGTATGATTACCTTAGAGAGTGTTTTCAATGAAGATGATCAAAATAAGAAATAAAGAGTGAGAATTCCAAAAAATTAAGAGAACTATGAAATAGTCTTGATTTTCAAGGATAGAATTTTAAATATTGGCAAGGTATGTTCTCAGCCCAAAAGGCAAGCTTTTATTGAAATGTGCAAAGAGTTTCATGACATCTTTGCTTGGGAGTATAAAGACTTGAAAGGGTTTGATATAAGTCTAGATCATCGTACCATAAAGTTATAACCTAGAGATAAATTGGTCAAGCAAAAGTAAGGGCCTATCAATCCCAATATAGAAGAAATCATGAAAAAAGAGATAACCAAGCTAATTGAGTCTAGGATTATATTTCCTATCAAACACTTAACTTGGGTGGCTAATATTGTACCTATCTAAAAGAAAAAAGGATAAATCAAACTTTGTGTGGATTTTTGAGATCTTAATAGAGTGTCTCTCAAAGATCATTATTTATTACCCTCCATGGAGCAAATTTTGTAAGTTGTTTTTGATTCCCAATGCTTCTTTCTTCTTGATGGTTATTCAAGCTACAACCAAATATTGGTAAATGAGGAGGATCAGTTCAAGATAGTCTTCACTACAAAGTTGGGAACCTTTGCCTATAAGAAGATGCCTTTTGGTTTGTCCAATGCTAGAGCCACTTTTTAAAGAGCAATGCACATGGATTTTAAAGGTTTGATCAATAAGTTCCTACTTATGTACCTAGATGATGTAACTATATTTTTAAAAGATGTTGTTGATCATATGAAACATCTAAGGTAGGTTTTTTAGAAATGTAGGGAGTGTGACATATCCCTTAATCCAAAAAAGTGTATCTTTGTTGTTCATGAAGGTAAACATTTGGGGCACATTGTTTCAAAAGGAGGCTTGTCTATCGACCCCAAATATTCTTAGGGAAAATAAAATTTGTTATAAGGTTTATTCTAGACTTTGTAGCTATGGTAAAGCATGTCATAGCCATGCTAAAAAAGAACCAAGTTTTTACTTGGACAAAGGAGGGAAAGAGTAGTTTTGAGACAATAAAGCAAGTAATTGAAAAATATCCTACTCTCTTAAACCCAAAATTTTCCAAGGATTTCATACTCTATACCTTTTCTAACTTTGATACAATCTAAGCTATGCTCATGCAAAAGAATAATGAAGAGGTAAAGCAACTGATTGCATTCTTCAACCAAAGATTAGAGGATTATGAGGTCATATATACATTTGTTAAGAAGTAGGATTTGATAGTGATAAGGGGATTGAAAAAATTTAAGCACATGGTCTCAAACAATAAGATACATGTCATGGTTTCTTATCCTAGCACCAAACAATTTCTCCTAAGCAAGGACCTCAATGAAAAGAGAGTTGGTTAGATCATAAAGGTGATGGAGTATGATGTGGATATCAAGGTGAAAAACTTGGTGAGAGGACAAGGATTATGTAGGAATTTATCTTTAAATTTGAAAGAGCCAAAATAAGAGGTCTTGATCAACCAAGTTCACACCCACCCAGCTGATCACATACCAGTTTAGAGCTAAACACAAGACATCGTCAATTTTCTTCAAAATGGTGAGTGTCCCAATGGTTTTAACAAGTCTCAAAGGAGATAATTTAGATTTCAAACCATTCCCTATTTCCTTGTTGATAATTTTATTTTTATAAATGACACAAATGGTGTGTTGTTGAGGTGTGTTGATAGTGGTCAATTTGACATGTTGCTAGAAATTTTTTGCAATGGTATAGATGGAGGTCATTTCTCTCCTAGAACTACAATTGTAGAGATAATAAGGGCTGGTTACTATTGTCCTAGTCTTTTCAAGGATTTTTATCATTGGGCTAAGGTGTGTCCTTAATGTTCCTTTTTTTTAGGAAAACATAAACTTATAGCCCTTCCATTGAATCATATCCAACTAGACTAGCCTTTTATGCAATGGGGCTTTGATTTCATTGGTATGATCAACCCTCCATCAAGTGTTAGACATAAATGGATATTGACTGCTATTGACTACTTCACAAGGTGGGTAGAAGCTATTACATTGAAGGAGGCAAATGAAAATGTTATCTTAGAGTTCTATGAGAGCATTATAACAAGGTTTGGTGTTCATCATGTCATCATTTCTAATAATGCACTTGATTTCATAAGTGCCAAAACTTTTTATTGGGTAGGAAGGAATAGAGTTCACTTGAGTAACTTATCTAATTATTACCCTCAAGGTAATGTAGTGGTTGAGTCTACCAATAAGAACCTCATCAACATCATTAACAGAACATTGGAGAACAATCAAAGAGCCTAGCACAACAAGTTGAAAGTAGCTTTATGGGTAGATATGATTACTTCTAAGAAATTAATTGGTAACTTTCCCTTTGTACTTGTTTATGGGAGAGAAGCCAAGTTTTCCATATCCCAAGAAATACCTACCTTAGAACTTGCACATCAGCTAGAATAATTTGAAAACACCCCAATGGAAGTCAGGTTGACAGAACTAATGTAACTATAAGAGGCAAGGGATGATGCACACAAGGATATGGAGTACCATCAGTTACTCATGAAGAAGTCCTTTGACAAAAAAAACAAGTGCAAGAGTGTTCAAAGAGGGTGACTTGGTTTTGAAATAGGATGAAGATAGAGCAAAGCTAGATAGACATACAAAGTTTGACACTTTGTGGAGTGGCCCTTACATCATCAACAACTGCAAGCAAAGCAACTCCTTTCAACTATCTAAGATGAATGCAGAAGATTTTTCTATCCCTTTGAATGAGATACACTTGAAATTTTGCTATTAGTCCTTGCTTGTCCTTCTGTAAATACTAGTTTAGATGTATGTTTCCTTTTGGTTGGTTGTTGTGTTCCCTAAGTGAATTGCTACACAAGTGTCTTTCTTTCCTCTTGTTTATCATGTGTCTTTACCCTTATGCATTTGATCATCTAGCTTGTATGTTTTTATCCAAGTATCTTGGTCAAGTTATTTTGAATGCCTTATGCATGACTCCATGCCCAATGGAAGGATTTAGGTGATTGGTCTTTGGCATAGTAGGCATGCCTCCCCTCAGAATCACCAAGAATGTTAGCCAAATTTCATACCTTATTTTTTAGCTTCCTTTGACTAAGTTCAATATTCACTTGTCTATTTTAACTCACTTATAAAAGACTAATTATTTTCTTTTATTTTCTCCAGGTCTTTTCTTTGGCCTTTTTAGGTGTCTTTTCAATATTTTCCCTAAAGGAATTATTTATCCTTTTTTATCTCAAACTTTTTGTCTTGGACAAAAAATTTGAAGGTTTTCTCTTCTTGTCTTTTCTTCAAACTTTTTGTTTAGAATAAAAAATCCAAAGGTTTTCTCTTCTTGTCTTTTCTTCAGTGTTTTGTCTCAGACAAATTTTTTTAAGGAATCCTCATTGCCCAATATCTCTAAAGTTCAATTCAAAACTTTTTTGAAGGGCCACTTTCTCTCCAAAGTGCCCTTTGAAACTTTTTTAAAGGGCCACTTTCTCTCCAAAGTGCCCTTCAAAACTTTTTCTAAGGATACTTTCTCTCTTCAAACTGTCCTTCAAAACTTTTTTGAAGGATACTTTCTCTCCAAAGTGCCCTTCAAAAAGTTTTGAAGGGACATTTTACCTCCAAAGTTCCCTTTGAAAAGTTCCAAAGGGACACTTTCCCTCCAAATTACCCTTTAGAAAGTTCTGAAGGGACACTTTCCATCCAAAGTGCCCTTCAAAATTTTTTGAAGGGACACTCTCCCTCCAAAAAGTTTTGAAGGGACACTTTACCTTCAAAGTGTCCTTCAAAACTTTTCAAGGGGCACTTTGGAGGGAAAGTGTCCCTTCAGAACTTTTTGAAGGGCACTTTGGATGGAAAGTGTCCCTTCAGAACTTTATGAAGGGAAAATTTTTTATCTCAGATAAAAAATTTGAAGGTTTTCTCTTCTTGTATTTTCTTTGGACTTTTTGTCTCGAATAAAAATTACAAAGGTTTTCTCTTCTTGTCTTTTCTTTAGCCTTTTTGTCTCAAACAAAAAGTCTGAAGGAATCCTCATTTTCCTTTTTCTCTAAAGTGCCCTTCAATTTTTTTTTGAAGGGCCACTTTCTCTCCAAAGTGCCCTTTGAAACTTTTTTAAAGGGCCAATTTCTCTCCATAGTGCCCTTCAAATTTTTTTTGAAGGATACTTTCTCTCTTTAAAGTGCTCTTCAAAAAATTTTAAAGGATACTTTCTCTCAAAAGTGCCCTACAAAAAGTTTTGAAGGGACATTTTCCCTCCAAAGTGCCCTTTGAAAAGTTCCAAAGGGACACTTTCCCTCCAAAATTCCCTTCAAAAAGTTCCAAAGGGAAAATTTCCATCCAAAGTTCCCTTCAAAAAGTTCTGAAGGGACACTTTCCCTCTGAAGTGCCCTTTGGAAAGTTTCAAAGGGACACTTTACCTTCAAAGTGTCCTACTAAACTTTTTAAAGGGACACTTTCTCTCCAAAGTGTTCTTCAAAACATTTTTAAGGGGCACTTTTCCTTCAAATTATCCTTAAAAAAATTACAAAGGGACACTTTGCCTTTAAAGTGTCCTTCAGAAAAGTTCTTGAAGGGACACTTTCCAAACCTGAAGAGATCATTCCAAAAGGAAGTGAACTTTGCAATAAGTTCAAAGGAATTGTTTTAGACTTTTTATCCACAATAATCCTTCTAAAACGCCAGACTCCAAAGGCTTAAAAAGACATGGAACATTCAAAGGGGAGATCATGTTTGGGGGAAATGTTCGATGAAAATGCCTATGGGAATTCTTTTGGGGAAAGTACCTATGTGAATTGTTCAAGAAAGGTGCCTAAAGGAAATGTCCAAATGGAATGATGGGTAGATAGACATAAATTTTAGGGTGATAAAATAACCATTGGTGTTTAAATAAAAGGAATCATAAGTAGATCCAAGGGCTTGCATCCTTCATCTATTGAAATAATGAGAGCCCATATCACCATTGATCGACTAGGTTCCATGTCATTCCTTGAGGACTAATCAAATAAGGATAAAGCCAAACAAAATGAAAGAGGTAAATCTACAATAGGTGGACTCCCTTATAACAACTTATGATGACATGGATCAACCAAATGGCCTCAACAAACATCCTTTGTAAAGATGGTTATAGTTGAAGATAGTGAATTCAAATAAATTGATTCCTCTCCTTGGTGCGAAAGGTTTTCCTCTATCTCTTTTACTTCTTGTTATATATATAGCCACTTGGCTAGTGAAAATACATCCACACACATAGTATGGTGAAGCCTTGTTGGAATGATATTTTTCCTTTAAGCATTAGTATAGTCCTTTTCCCTTTCGGGTTCTAAAAATTATTTGAGTGTGCAAGTGACATGTATTGTCAACAAGTGATGGTTTCATGATTTTGTCCTTTGTCCTTCATGTCTGAGTAAATTTATTGATCTAACAGGTCATCTAGAGTGTGTTTAAGTGTATGGAACAATTGTAATAATTTTGACTATTCTTAAATGTGAAATGTGCCTTCCAATTCATTTTTATTCTATTTTTTCATTCATCTCACCTATTTACTAAAATATTCGTGTTAGAATATCTAGAATTTAGAAAAGGGTCTTTATATTTTGTTGTGTTGTGAAACATGATATGACATTCATGTGGAAGAAAAACCTTGGTGCATCACCATTCTTAAAATAGATTTCCATTATTCAATTTCTAACCATTTTCTTTTCAATCAAGCTGGTGTAGATAAAAATTATTTTGCAAAGACAAATTCAAGGAGCTAGCCCTTTCAATCTAGAGGTCCATTTCCATTATAGGTATACCCACATGCTTGGAAGTGTTCCAACATTTACCAAATCATGGTGTTTAAGAGTCTTTTTTATTCATGTGAAATAAATGTTATATCTTGAATTTAAGAATGTTTTATCCAAAGTGGAATGAAAGAAAGGAAAATCAAGGGGAAATGAACATGAAGTGATTTAAATTACTTCAAATCATAAAAAATGTGAAAATGTGAAAAGGGATATACTGACAGGTAAGTATGATTCCTTATTATATTGATGTATGTAAGTGTAGAGAAACATGATATCATAGTTTATTGTACAAATTTAATCTACAAAAAAATTAAAACTCAAGGCTGAGAATATGGAGTCATAAACTTGTAACCATTTTTGAACATTCTATAAAGAACACTCAGAACTTGTAAAAAGATTTGGAAAGCATATGTAGATTTTATGAGGAGATCTTGGTCCTATTCATGGCCTTACATTGTAAATCATATAAGAAAAACCCAAATGAATACAAATAGTGAAAAAATGGTATTTGTGAGGCATGCCTAGTCCTATCTATGGTCTTACAATGCAACTCACAAAAGAAAGAAGAAAATGAAAAATATTTATGAAAATAAAAACTTGTGATCAAAGAGAAAAATCATGAGGAATAAATGTATGAAATAAAAAGGTATTCATGAGGAAAATTTGGTTCTATCTATGGTATTACAATGTAACTCATGAATTAAATGGAAACTAAAGGACCAAATGAGGGGACTAAGGTTTGTGGGTAAAATATATTGTTGCAAAGGGTGAGATAATTGGATGCATTATTCAATAAATGTTATTAGGAAAATATATAGAATTGTGAAAATAAGGGAGATATTTAAGCAAAATAATTTTTCAAAAATTGTACATTGGTGGGTTCTTTGAAAACATGACCTTCATTAATTTGTAGATGATAAGTACTAGGACAAATAATGTATTTTTTTAAATAAAGACCCCACTATTTTTGGGCATATTTTTATTCTTTATCATAAGAGTAGTTTAATTTGAGGACTAGATAACCAACATTAAATGTGCAAACTTTGAATTTTTTATTATGTTGTTTAGCAATGTGATCCTTGTATTGATGGTTATGTTTTAAGATGGCCAAATAGAGATAATCAAAAAAGTCTAAGGCTTGAAGATGAGCTTCAAATAATTATTCATTAGGGAAGATACCATGAAGAGATATACATAAAGATGGGATTTTGAATTCTAATGGTAATATTGATTCATAACCATATACTAGTGAGAATGGTATTTCCCTAATGGAAGTACGTTTGTTGATGTGGTAAGCCCAAAGTGTAGGATATAAATATAGGTACCAATCAATGTGTGTTGTAGAGTTGTCAATGATGTCATGGTGATGTCATGGAGGTGTCTAGGTGAGTGCATTAAGTGATTTTATAACCTAAGTGATAATGACAAAGTGTGTATTGTGCTTATCTTAGTGTGCTCAAAGTTAGTTAGGTTGATCTTCAGAGTTTAATTAGTTAGAGATGTTAAAGGATATATAAGAGGTCTTATCAGAGATCAAGGGTGATTATAGAGCTTATGTGCATGAGTGTATTTCATCTAGTTGATCATTATTTTCATCTAGACATTTTGGGTCTAGTGGAAAAATATATGAGTAAGTAGTTTGATGATATCACCCATTACCATGTGTGGATGAGTCTAGGGGAGTTGGTCATATGGTTGGGATAAAATTAGTCCCTAGTTGTTATACATTATAATTTAGGTCATGAAATAAAGCACATTCAAAGATATGAGGGTGTCAAGTTGTCTTCTCAGACAAAATTCACTAAGGTCCCATACTTACCTAAATTTTTAAAGGGGCTCAAGTAGAGTTGAGTAAGCATGTTGATGATGTCAACATTTGCATTCATGAAGGTGTCAGGATAAAATGATCATATGAGTTTGCTCAATTTTGATCTTAGTTGTTATACACTAAATATCATATCATGTGACCAAGCATGACAAAATATATGAAAGTATAAAGTTGGACTCCCAAGTAGTTTGATAATGTTTTCCCATAGTCAAATTTGCATACAGCAAGAAAAGCTAGGTAGGCATTTTGATATAGTTATATTTCACATGTGTGGTAGTTTCAAGAGAATTTGATCATATGGGATTAATTTTATTTTGTGCCTAATTTATATGCACTAAATTTCAAGTCATGTGATGAAGCTCACTAAAAGTTATGCATGTTCAAAGTTATTGATCTTTATCAAGACATGAAATTGATCACAATAAAAGATATATTTGTCCAAATTTGGCCTTCTAGGCATATCGAAAGTGTCCCCATACTTAGTCAATTAAGCAAGAGGTAAATATCGAGCATATCTCAAAGAGATCAATGGAGTGAATTTTATCCAAGATGTTAGGAAGCAATGAGATGGCAATAAGTTCATGATTTTTAATGTCCAAGGAAAGGTAAAAGATAAAGATCAATGGTGAGTGGATGTTCATACTAATTAAGATCTATGGTGTGTAGTAAGTTAAAGTGGTCAACTTGTTTGATGTTTAATGACCTAAATTGAAGTTAAAGATTGAGAAACCCCCAATAATATTAAGGGTGAATTATTGATATAATCATTGAGGACATGATATGATAGAAAGATGATTGATGTTTAACTATGACTATTTACATTTGAATATTTTAATTCTGCAAAGGGAAAAAGTAGTTTGTAGAATTTGAGCTATAACTTTTGATCTAGGATGATTTTATTGATGATGTAAAAATAAAAATTATAGATAACTCAAAGGAACATACATTAAACTTAGTTAAATGGTTTGAATTTTTATATAGTCAAAGATATTAAGATCCAAATTTTATTATGTGTTCGATTGTGTTTTGTAAGTGACCCAAGAAGGATGTTTGAGCTTGTGTTGATGTTGTTTCGATGTCTCATGATGACTTATTTATTGGAGAGTGTTTTATACTCCTTGAAAATTCTCTATATGTATTTTAGAGGTTTGATTAATCTATCTTTAGTATGAAAAATTCATAATAAGTTGAGTGTGTGTTTATTCATAATGTTCTTATGTACCAAGTAAGTGTTTGAGTTGTTTGATCATACATAAAGGTGATAAATGATTAGTATGATAATTTAAGTATGATTAATGGGTCATGTAGAGTGGACCTATGTATTTTTTATTTATACTTTATTTCTTGTTCTGCTTGATGAAGTGTTAAATGGGTGAATAGGTCTCCATGAGACCTATAAGAGCTACAAAGGCCTAATTGAAAGGTATAACTACTTAAGGGTGACCCATAGGTGCTATGGCTGACCTATGAAGATTATTTTAAGCCATGTCTTGATGTAAAATAAGTCTTAAGGGTTAAGTGAAGTGAAATAGTTGACTAAAAAATTGATATTCATGATTGCTCTATATATAGTGAAACCAAATGAGATGGTTTCTAGATTTTGTAAAGGCTTATATGTTTATAGTATTCATTGAAGAAAAGAAGAGAATAAAGAAAATGTGCCCACTAGATGGGTTGAATATTAAATCTTGTTGAATACTATGTATATGATCTTTAGGTCATATTTTTGATGACATAATAGTGCTCTTGTAGTTTAAAGATGTGTGAAGAGGTCTGAGTGTGCATATGAGGACAGTTTGAGTGAAGGAGAGATATCATGACATGCTTATGTGAGAGGCCTATATGAGATAGAGAGGAAGTTTTTGCAAGGGTTAAAAAATTATAGATCCATTATTAAGTGTTGAATACACTAGTTCTAAGGTGGAGGTGTTCATTTTAAAAGAGGATCTAAAGGACTTGATCTTCTTTAGGGACAATTGTTCCTTATGAAACAAGTGTTTCACTAAATTCCTTTGGTCTAAAGGACTTGAAAAAGGTTTTAGGTCAAAAATAATTAACCAAAAGGTGGTCTAAATGGCTTGATCATCTTAGGTGTAGGTTTTCCTTATGGAGCAGGTGTTTCACTAAATCCTAGTTTAAAGGACTTCACCAATCTCTAGTTTGTAATATCTTATAGGATAAATAGTCCAAGTGTTTGCATTATTGAGAGTGGGTTTTATTCTTCAAGAGGGTTTCACATGTACATCTTGTTTTGTGTGTGTGATCTTGTATTATATTCATTATTCATTTTTATAAACATCTTTTATGTTTCATAAATGGTTTTATTAAAAGTTTATGTGTTTAAAGGGTTTGGAATTGAATTGAATTATTTTTCACCACTAATTTACCCCCCCTCTTAGTGTCTTGTACCTATAACTATTGGTATCAGATTAGGTCCTTTTGTAAAATAATAACAACTCAAAGGTGATCTGAGGTACAATGGCTAGTCAAAATATGCAAGGAAGTTTCTCTACTAAGCAAGCACTGATGTTCAATGGATCTAATTATGCATTTTGTAGTGCTAAGATGAGGACATACATAATTTCCTTAAGGTTTAATGTATGGCAATCCATTTTGGATGGTTATGTTATTCTTTCTATTTCTCCATCTAGTATTGTAGACAAAAAGTTATTTGAGAATAATTCTGAGGCAATGAATGCCATCACTTGTGGTCTTATAGAGACTGATTTCACCAAAGTAATACATTGCACATCTACCAAAAAGACATGGGATAAATTGAAGACTATTGTTGAAGGATATTCAAATGTTAAGTTGGATAAATTTTAGACTCGCCGAAGATAATTTGAGAGTCTCAAAATGAAGGAATAAGACTTTGTGGCATCCTTTCTACAAAGAGTTGATGAGATTAAAAAAATCATCAGAGGTCTTGGAGAGAACCTTGAAGAGGCTACTATAGTTTAAAATGTATTAAGATATTTATCTCTCAAGTTTGATCCAAAAGTGTTTGTTATATAAGAAAGTCATGATCTTACTCAATTGAAGATGGATGAATTGAATGACACCCTTACTACGTATGAGATTATAATAAATGATGATGTACCACCAAAGAAGGAAGCAACTTTCAAGACTAAAATGAAGCCAAAGAAGAAGTTTCAAGTTAAGAAACCCAAGGAGGATGACATTTATGATATATATGAGGATGAACTAATTGCTTTAATTTTAAGGAAATTAAAAATAGGTTCATACAATTATAAGGATAAACTAATCCTTAAATGCTTCAATTGTGGAGGGGTAGGACATTTTGATAATAAGTTCCCTCATAAGTATAAGAAGGATGATGATGAAGAGCATTATAAAATTCATAATGATGACAAGAGATCATTTGGGTCTAATAAAAGCAAAAAGGGATTCAGAAGGTTTGACAACAAGAATAAGTGCTTCAAGGACAAGATGAGTCTCTAAACCAAAGAAGGTTGTAACTCATCAGATGAGAGTGAATTCATTGACTCAAAGTATGATATTAAAGATGATGATCTTATTGAAGATGAAACACTATTCATAGATGAGGAAGGTAGTTGCTCACATAAAATAGAGTCTACTTGGAATGATTCAGATGATGGTAAAGATGAGGTGGATTGTGAGACATAATTGATGAATTATCTTGAAGAAATAAAGATAGAAAATAAGGTTAATAATAATATCAAATATAAACTCAAGAATTATGAAGAATAATTTATTATCTTTGAGGCAAGATTGGTTGAACACTCTAAAGAGAATAAAGGTGTTGTCATGTTTCTTAATTCTAATTTGGAATCTATGTCTACAAGTATAAGAGCTAAATAATAATAATAATGTTCAAGTTATGATTCTAAAATTATGTCTTGAAATCATTTTCCAAGTTTGATAAAATTTCTAATGATCTAGATGATCTCCGAAAGAGTAAAAAGCATGCAAGTGATGTAACTGGTCTTGGATACAAATAAGAATGCAACTCAAGAAAAGATAAAGATTATTATGAATAATAAAAACTATACTTTGAAGACAAATCATCAAATAAGGAAAGAAGGTGCTGGAAAAATAAAGATAAATCAAATCAGACAACCAAATTCCATGAGGTATGTAAATTTTAATGGTTATTATTATACTTGTAATCAATTTCAGCATAGATATAGAGAATGCAAAAGAATTGTTATAAATGAATTTTCTTAGATTATGATGGGAGTCATCAGTAAAAAAGTGTAAGAAAGGTTGAGTGCTTCAACTATCATGATGTGGGACACATTGCAAGATTTTGTCCAAATCTAGAAAGGCAGAAAGAACTTCTTACATGAAGTATGGTGTGCTTCAACTATGAACAGAGAGGTGACATTGCTAGGTTCTACAATCAAAGACCTAAAATTCAGAATAGGTTCAATTAGTCTCCTAGAGTGCAAGGAAGAAGGCAATTTAACTCATGTAAACCAAAGGTGATAATTATGAATCAAGATGAGTATGTAGGTCCAAGTAATATGTTTGTTATGGTGGAGAATGTATCAAAAGTTAAAGAGTGTTAAGGGCTCTCATTGTCTGCTCATGTTGAGAATTAATAGACCAAGTTCAAAGAAAATAACAAAGTATTGGTTGAGGCTAGTTCTGAGGTAAGTATGGATCTAAGTGAACATCCTATTGTTGTTGAGCAAGTATCATGAAAAGAACATAAATTACCAGTGCCTAGTGATGAGGTTACAATCTACAAAGAAGATTCTATAGATGAAAAGGTATGTCATGAATCTATGTTATATCCACATATTGTCTATCCAATCATAGAGGATAATGTTTTAGTAGATGAGCATGTTACTTCTCTAAAGTCTAAGAAGAATAAGAAGAGCTATAAGTATCAGATGACCAAGGAGGAGAAGGAATATTAAGAGTTGTGGGCAACTCCTAGTTTCACACTATTATAGGACATTTTGAAGTAGGGTGTCTCTATATATGCTTCTTAAGAGACTCCTTTTAGTGGAGAATCAAATGTGTGTGATCTAGATCATAATGCCAATTAGTATAAAGGTATGTGGATTTTTTTTGGTCTTTTAGGCTAATGCTATTATGGTATAGAATGGTTAATCCTATGTTGCCAAGACTTGTGTTGGTCATTAGATGGTCATTAGTTAAGGGGGAGAAATAATTTTATGTGATTTATCTAGAGGTTTGTGAATGACATATAGTACTTGATTATAATGGGTGTTTTTAGGTGGTTTTGTGTCTTGATGATCCTGTTTGTGCCTTTTGGAGGTTTCTATGTGCTCTCATGTTTATCTATCTTATTGAAAATAAAAAGACATGATACAATAATTCAAGGTTTAAAAAGGTGTGTAATCTCAAATATTAGTATATAAGTGTGTGATGGTCATCTCCAAGTGTGCAAGAAGTTTCAGAGATGGGTATTGACTAGAAGGAGATTTGTTGACCTTATTTTGTCTTTAAGATTCTAGGGTTTTGGGTTATACTATAAAAGTGGTTTTCATTGTGAATTAAGGTCTAAGGCTTATTTATAGGTTGAATGGGATAAATTTTTTGTCAGATTAAGCTTCATAAATATTTGAAGGTTTTTGGTTTTCAAGATATTTAAGTTTTTGTCAAGATGAAGACCTAGTTGGCTAGTAGGTTTGTTAAGGAAATATATTACAGAGGATGAGCTTGTTGTTTCAAATTGGTATTATTGATGGGGAATATGAGAGTGATCCAAATATGAGTCTCAAGTATGGAATATATGTCTACTAAAAGTTGTGGTCTCTATAAGTTCTAAGTAGGTCTAGAAAGAGACTAGACATGCCTAGTGAGAAGAAGAGTGCTTTTTTTAGTTTCTCTAAAATATCAAAGCATGAGTGTTTCAAGGTGAGTTCTCAAGTTGGTTTAGAACATGTTTCCTGATTGGTGGGTAGTATGAAGTTATGTTGGTGGTTATGGAAGTGTCTTGAGAAAAAAAACTAGTAAGACGGTGTGGTGGTTCTTCATGGTATGTGGAGATCTAAATATTATCAAGTGATGAAATGGCTTAGAGATCTTAGGGGGATTCCCTCTCAAATGTTTCTTGGTGATTTCCATTATATTTCAATGTTTTTTGTGTTCTATATTCAATATTTATTGTGCTTGTGAAGAAGAGTGTTGGCTTATTACAAAAGGAATGTGTTAAGACAAGAAGAGGTAGGCTCAAGGTAAAGGTGAGTTTGTACTATCTTTTTAAGATGGTATATTCATATTGATAGTCTTTTTAGGTCCTCAATATTATTTGGTGCCCTCTTTGTAATTGTTTCAAAGGAGGAGAATGTTCTATTTTGAGAGTGCTTAAAGAAATAGAAAGAAGGTGAGCTATTTGATGGGTGTTGACATCAATGGCAAAGTGGAATATTATTGAAGAGTTTTTAATGATGTCATGGTTATGTCATGGAGGTATATAGGTGAGTGGATGAAGTGCCTTGATAACCTAAGTGACAATGATAAAGTGTGAAATGTGCTTATCCTAGTGTGCTTGAAGTTGGGCTTGGTTGATCTTTAGAGTTTGACTATTTAGATATGTTCAAGGATGTATAAGAGGTCATATCATAGATCAAGGGTGATTAGAGAGATTATGTACATGAGTGTATTTCATCTGGTTGATCTTTAGAGTTTGACTATTTAGATATGTTCAAGGATGTATAAGAGGTCCTATCATAGATCAAGGGTGATTAGAGAGATTATGTACATGAGTGTATTTCATCTAGTTGATCATTATTTTCATCTAGACATTTTGGATCTAGTGGCATACAATCTGAGTAGGTATTTTGATGATGTCACAATTGCTACATGTGGATGAGTCTAGGGGAATTGGTCATATGGTTGTGATCACATTAGTTCCTAGTTTTTATGCACTATAATTTAGGCTATGAAATGAAGCATGGTCAAAGATATGAGGGTACAAAGTTGGATTCTCATTAAAAAATCACTAAGTTCCCATAGATAAATTTGTAAAGGGGATCAAATAGATCTGAGTAAGCATGTTGATGATGTAAGCATTCACATGCATGAAGGTGTCAAGATAAAATTATGACATAGGTTTGCTCAATTTTTGTCATAGTTTCTATGTGCTAAATTTTAGATCTTGTAACTAAGTGAAATAAAATATAAGGAAGTACAAAGTTGGACTCTCAAGTAGTTTGATAGTGTTTTCCCATACTTTAGTCAAATTTTCATATGTTAAGAAAAGCTAGGTAGGAATTTTGATATAGTTATATTTCACACATGTGGTAGTTTCAAGAGAATTTGATCATGTGGGTTTGCTTAATTTTGTTCCTAGTTAATGTGCACTAAATTTCAAGTTATGCAATGAAGTGCATCAAAATTTATGCATGTTCAAAGTTGGCCTTTTAGGAATTTTAAGGCATAGTTGGCTCTATGATAGAGAAATCTAAGTGAGTAGATTAATGGAATTTTATCTCACATGTGCAAAGGTTTTAGGAGTAGTTTAATACATGGTTGGTTTCCTCTTTGAAATGAAAACATATTTTATGAATTTTGAGACTTGATATTGATCACAAAAAAATATATATGTATCCAAATTTGGCCTTCCAGGCATATTTAAAGGGTCCCCATAGTCAATTATGCAATAGGGAAAGCTCAATCATCTTTCAAATAGATCGATAGAGTGCATTTGCTCCCATATGTCAAGAAGTAGTGAGATGGAAAGAAGTGCATGGTGTTTAATGTCTGATAAAAGGTAAAGGATAAAGATGAATGGTGAGTGAATGTTCATACTGATTGAGATCTATGATGCATAGTAAGTCAAAGTGGTTAACCTATTCGATGTTTAATAACCAACATTGAAGTTAAAGACTAAGAAACTTCCAAGAAGATCAATGGTGCATGATTGATATAAGCATCAAGGACATGATAGTATAGAAAGATGATTGATGTTTAACTGTGACTACTTGCATTTGAATATTTGAATCTTACAAAGGGAAAAACTAATATGTAGAATTTAAGCTATAACTTTTGATCTATGATGATTTTATTGATGATGTAAAAATCAAAGTTGTAGAAGACTAAAGAGTGCATCTAATAAAATTGTTTAAATGGTCTTTATGTTTATACATTCAAATATATTGAGATTCAAAGTTGAATATGCGTTTGACTATGTTCTGCAAGTGACTTGAGAAGGATGTTTGATCTTGTGTTGATGTTGTTTTGATGTCTCATGATGACTTAGCTATTAAAAATTGTTTTAGACTCTATAAAGATGTTATATGTGTATTTTAGAGGTGTTATTAATCAATATTAACTATGAAAAATTATTAATAATTTGGTATTGTGTTTATTCATAATGTTCCTATACACCAAGTTAGTGTTTGAGTTATTTGAGGATACATAGAGTTGAGAAATGATGATTATGATCATTTGAAGATGACTAAATGGTCATGTAGAGTGGACCTATACATTTGGTAGTGGTTATATATTTATTGTTTTTCTTGATGAAGTGATAAATGAGTGAATAGGTCTCCATGAGACCTATAAGAGATACAAGGGCCTAATTTAAAGGTGTATTTGCTTAAGGGTGACCCATAGGTGCCATGGCTAACCTATGAAGATTATTTTAAGCCATGTATTGATGTAATAGAAGTATTAAGGGTTAGTATAAGTGTAATGCCTAACCAATAATTTGATATTCATGTTTTATCTATATATAGTTAAACCAAATGAGATAGTTTCTAGATTTTTTAGAGGGTTGTGTGTAGAGTGTTTATTGAAGTGATAAAAAGAAGAAATCAAATGTCCCCACTAGATGGGTTGAAGAGAAGAGCTTGTTAAGGACTGTGTGTATGATCTTTATCTCATGTTTTCACTTGTATTTTCAACCTTTGAGGATATTCCAAGGCTCTCATCATCCAAGTGGCACAATGGAATCCATTTTATACTTTTGGGAAGCCTAAGGAATGAAGTGAGTCTCTAGATAGGGCTAGCTCCCTTGATCTACCATTTGACTACTACTACTACTACTACTACTACTACTACTACTACTACTACTACTACTACTACTACTACTACTACTACTACTACTACTACTACTACTAATAATAATAATAATAATAATAATAATAATAATAATAATAATAATAATAATAATAATAATAATAATAATAACTTTGGGGGTGAAAAGAGTGAGGGATAAATAAAATAAAACTAATCTAATGGAGGTGATACACTGTATATGTTGATGACATCCAACCATATGCATCTCACACTTGAAACCAAAAGATAACTAAAACATACACTCTCCAATCAATGTCTTCTTGCATCAATGTTACATTGTGGGGTTATAGATGAATGCAAAAAGTTAGGAGGATTAGAAAAGAGAACTATTAGGGAAACAATGAAAATAATAAACCACTTAAACCTTTAAATTTCCTAAAACACATCACATGCCTTGTAAGAAGAAGATGCAAATAGGTAAAGAAAATGAGCAACATGCTAAGGAATCCTTAGTCTTCACTCATGCAAGATCACATATTTAAGTAAAAACACTAATTAAAGTCATGGAATAGGTAAAAATTAGTAATTTTATTTATAAAAAGGTTTATAATTGAGTATTAATTCATAATACTTAGGTGGAGCATTTAATACAATGATAAAATGGCCAACTCTTATAGAGTTTGAGAGAGAGAGAGAAATAGAGAAGTATAAGGGTCACAAGGACACTTATCAAGATGATAAAAGGAGTTAATTTCTCATGTGAGAGATATATGGGATGAAAAATTCAAGGTATATAATTCCAAGTGTCCATACAAGTCATCAAAGTTATGTAAAGTGGCACAAAACTCCTCCTTATGCACAAAAAAATTATCTTCATGATTATGCCTATTTGAATGTATTTTAACTGAATTTTAGTAGGTAAAATTATTGTAATGGAATGGGAGGTTATCATAAATTCATATCCATGGATTGGTTACATGATTGGTCTTTTAGGATCAATTGAAAAGGAGCCATCATCATCTGTTGTCTTGAAAACTGCCCCTCCATGAACCTTGCACATTTGGCTTCCAAATTGGAATAATTTATCCATAAAAATCAATAACATGGAGTTAATGACAATTTTAAAGACCCTAAATTACCTTGGAATCATTATGGGCACTTTAAAATTGCCTTACTTGAAGATTTTATCCCTCTTTCTAGCTTGTGCATTAGGTGAGTTTTGACTAGATAAAATTAATGGCTTGGTTGGATCATTTATAGGTTGAGTAGTTAAATTAAATTAATATTTATAGTTATATTAAGTTTAAATAGTTCACCCAAACTTTTTATAATATCTTAATTCCTCCTGTAGCTTACACAACACACAAAATAGTGAGAAAAAGCCTATTTCTATCTCCATCCATACAAGTACATACAATAAAAAAGGTTTGGAGTATCTTTAGGAGGTCATATATAATTTAAAATAGCTATTATGGTCCAAATATGTCATTTTAGTGAATCTCCAACTCTATTTTCCAAGACTGGTTCTAGCTAAGGGTTTTAGAGTAGTTTTGGGTCTTAAAGATGATTCATAAAATCCTAACATCCAATTTGCCAACTAATTCCACAAATGTGGTATTATGGGACCTTGATAACATCATTTAAATTATTTTTCCACCCATTAAATGTCTCATTAAAGGTTTGAAAACTTGAAACTACCCTATCATGCTTGTTTTCCTATTTTAGACAAGTTTGAGTTGAGTTTTAAGCTAAAAAGTGATTCCTTGATTTTTTATCTGCACACCAATATCTTTAACAATTTTAATTCTATCCCAAAAACATGTTTCCATAGGCTATAATTATTAACCCTTGTGAAAAGTATCATGTACCCCCATTTGGGCACTACATCTAGTCATGCTTATCAGTTATATTAAGCCCAAAATGATATTTTGTTGTCTTACCTATATTCATATGAATCAATCACCTCTGTATACCTTACATACACATGTTCCAATGGTTTTAATTTCTTATTTAGGACTAAAATTAGGAATGGTCATCACACTTGGTCATTAGACCCAATACGACCTTATAGGGGTTGAATGCAACCTAGACCTTATAGATAACTATAATTTGTTCTCTTCTCTCATGATGTGTTTTTAATGTTGACCTATATGTCTCCAAGCTTCATATACCTTCTTATAAGGTCTAAATCAGCCCTAACCCACCCAATCACCCCCTTTTCACAAAACTACTTATGTGTGCTTAAGGGGAAGTACCCCTTATTTGAGACAAAATAAGGAGTACTTCCCCTATTTTTTCAAAACAACTATAGTCAAGGACTGTGTATGACTCTTTCTCAAGTGGACTAAATTATGCTTGCTTGAGTCACTTTCTTATTCTAAATACATTAAAAATGTATATTTTTGTTCCATTTCCATTATAGGTTGTTTCCAATCTTCATTCCTATAATTATAACCACTCAAACACCCATCCATACTCATGGACTCACCAAACTGAGTTTTTACCTTATTCTGATTCTGTTTTGCATTGATAGTGATCCCTGTAGGTGCTTATGATTGCTAGGCATGGTCATGATGTCCTATAATCTCTCTTTAACTCTTTTAGGCCAAAAAATATAGGTTTTTTCTTTCACTCTCTTTTTATATTCTTAAACATCATTAAAGCACCAAAATAGCTCACTACTTGCCTTCTAACTGAGATACCTCCATTTTGGACGCTATTGAAGGTGTATATTCATGATTTAGGATAAAATTAAGGACCTATTTAACTATATTCATGATCCTCTATAATTTATTGAGTGATTTGTTTAATTTTAGTGACCTAAAATTTCTTTTCATTACCCTTTCCTCAACTTATTTTCTGATTGAGAAAAACTTGCAACTGTAATCCTACTGAAGGTGAGTATTTGTAAGAATTAGATATTCAATCATGGTTATCCAAGATCATATTTAGGTTTCCATAATCATCATAAAAATAATATAGACTTAAACACATTATGTTTATATTATCCAACCAGTAAAACACCATGTTAAGGATTATTGTCTGCTACAGTCATAGTTGACTATACTTTTTGCCTTGAAAAGGTTACCTATAGGTATATCATCAAACCAATGCCACATCTCACCTAGAAACTTTTAAGGAATATTGAGGGTAATTTTATGATTTTTATAATTAAATTTACCTACCTTTTTCATGATAATACCTAAACACAACTCATGTATGCCCATTGTTTGATGATTGAGATAAATTTCCATTAAACCCTGTTGAAGGTGATTGATGATTTGACTAGGGTACTTTCATTCACATGAGGTATTATTAAATTATAAAAAGTATCTCAAGGATCCTAGGGTCACTTTGTTACTCTTGTTTTCACCTTGTAGGTTCTAAAACAACACATTAACACTCAAATAGGTCACTATCCTATTGTTGTTCCATATCTTGACAGTGTATGGACTTGAAAGATGCATGGGAGCTAAAAATAATAATTTATTCTTTTATATGATGATTTTTAGACTTAAAAAATTTCTCTTGATCATTATAAACCACTAACCATTAAAAAAGGGCTTAGATTTTAACTTTTGGAACTAAGGTGCAATTTGATCTCCTTCCTGTAGATCTCACTATTTGCTTTCAGTATCTTCATGAGCAATTTTGAGTTCTCCAAAAACTAATATTCATTCCTCTTTAGTTTTGTAGACTTTCAAAAGTGGTAAATATATGTAGGGGATACATGATTTATAAATTTATGTGTTTTAATAACTTTTAAAACATGTTGAATGATGTCCTCAAAAACCTCTTAGGCCCCTATTTTACCTTTTTAGGGAAAAATTTGTGAGTATACATTCATCTACTTTTGATCATGGCTTTAAAATTTTTCCATTATATCCTCTCACACATTTTTATCATGTTTCACCCAGCCTATTGGAACTCCCAAGAAAGATTCACCATTACTTTATTTCCCCTAATGACACCTCAACTCACTGTAGGCACCGCCTATGGATGTAAATTTGACTGTTATATAGGAAACCAATAGGGCTATGAGTCATATTCATAATATGAGGTCCTAATAACCATTTTATCCTATTTAAAATGTTAAAATGGGTTCATTAAAAAAATTTAGGACATAAATCAAGTCAATATAGATACATTTCAAAGGTTTAGACCCTTTCAAGCACTTGTAAGATGTCTATTAATGGCTAACTATACAAATGTGTGATATAAATACAATTCATGGAGAATATGCTAAGAGACTAAGGTTGGAAAGTGAATGGAGAATAAATTACACTTTGGAAACATGGAAAATAAATTAAAATAACCCTTTGGATCCATTAAAAAGCAAAAAATCCCTGCAAATTGAAAATAACTCCTCACAATGTAAATTGATGTACCTTCCTACAAATTGAGTTGGTTAGCTCATCAAAACCACTTGAAACATGAAACCAAGTGTTTTAAAAATTAGATGTGGAGTAAAAAAATATCTATGAGAAAACTAAGAAACTATTTTATATGAAATTGCTCAAAATATACCAAAACCTATAAGGTGCACATATAAGCAAGAAATTTTGGAAACTAAACTTCAAATGGATGGTTCATGAAGAACAGACCACCATTCCTCAAAATTATTATATTTATTTACATGTATCTAATTTTATAATATTCCCCTATGGGAATTTTTCTTGAAACCCTTTGTGTTAGCCGTACCAAACAAAAACCTGTAGGTGACTTCACTATGCCAAAAATGAGGGAAAGATAGATGAATGGTTTTGAGATGAAAATGGCATACTCAAATCAAACCAAATGTGTATTTGAGTTTAAGACTATGAAATGACACCCCTTGAACCCATACCACATGGCACACTTCCCAAAGAGGTTGTACAAGTGCTCAAATCTTCTCCTTTCACTAAGAAACAATCCTTTCTTCTGCATAACCTACAATTTTCAATTAGTGACAATTAATATAGACCTCTTGAGACATATGGTGCATGAAATCAACATTTTTAACTTTAAAATATCAAAATAAACCTATAAAAAGAATTAAATGCACCATTTAGACCCCCCATGATGACTTAAAATGATAAATAGACCTAGGAAACAAATGACCAAAGATAATACAACATTAAATGACCTTAAACAACCTATAAAACACTTTATAACATCTATATCAACCCGCTATAGGCTTGAAAAAAAAAATTACCTATAGGTGCCCTAATTTGACTAAAAGTCAAATTTGGTCAATAGGTCATATTTCTGATGATAGAATAGTGCTCTTATAGTTTGAAGATTTATGAAGAGGTTTAAGTGTGCATATGAGGATAGTTTGAATGAAGAAGGAGAGATTTGAGCATGCCTATGTGAGAGGATTGTATGAGATGGAGAGGAAGTTTGTGTAGGGGTTATAAAGTTAGAGATCCATCATTAGTTATTGAAGACATCATTTCTAAGGTAGAGGTGTTCATTTCAAAGGAAGGTCTAAAGGAATTGATCTTCCTTAGGGGCAGTTGCTCCTTGTGAAATAGGTTTTCACTAAAGGCCTTTGGTATAAAATACTTGACCAATAGGTGGTCTAAAGGCATTTTTCATCCTAGGGGTATATTTTCTTTATGGAATAGGTATTTCACTAAATCTTATTCTAAAGGACTTGACCAGTCTCTAGTTTGTAATATTTTATAGGACAAGTGGTCCAAGTATTTACAATATTAAGAGTGGGTTTTATTCCCCAAGAGGGTTTCCCATGTAAATCTTGTGTTGTGTTTGTGATCTTACATTATCTTCATTAATCATTACTATAAACATCTTGTATGCTTCATAAATTTTTATATTGAAAGCTTAAGTGTTTGAAGGATTTGGAATTGAATTGGATTATTTTCCACCACTGATTCACCCCCCTAGTGGCTTGTACCTCTAATGGTGTGAGTTTATTGAATAATATTTTGTAATATTTTTTTAATTATTTTATTAGTGGCCTTTTCTTGGCCATTACATTATGGATGGCAAGGTGTGGAAAATTTATGGGAAATTTTAAATTTAGCACATGAATATTTCATGTCCTTAATTTTGAAATTAACACCATTTTCAAATATGATATTATAGGGAAATCAAAAGTGATAAATGATTTGGTTAAGGATAGATTTATAAATAGTGGTTCATGTGAAATTTACAAGAGACATGGATTTTACCCATTTGGTAAAATATTTAGTAGCAATAATGATAAAAACATGACCTAACAATGATATCTAATCCCCACATAGATAATGGCCAAGGAGACTTTACTATTTGGAGCTTATCCACTGGTTATTTGATTAGATCATCATGGATCTAATAAGGATTACACTTTTTTATCAAAATTAGTAACATCTTTCTTTAAAGTAGGCCAAAAGTAACTCATACGTAAGTATTTACATGTTGTATCATGTTTTCTATAGTGACCATTGAAAATACCCTCATGTGCTTGATCGAGGAGAGTAGGAATATCTTATTGCATTAAACAATGGAGAAGTGTAACTTATACATTATTTTAGTAAAGGGTGTTGTATTAAAATACATAATTGAAGGCTTGTTTATGTATTCTAGTCTTTTCATGAGAATCCATGTCTAGAGGGTAGGTTTGATGTTCAATAAATTGGAATAAGTTTATATACCATGGGATTTGTTGAATAGTGACAACCTCAATGTGGTAAATGAATGAATCATTTGGTTGTATAGAAAAATATTATTTTATTATTTAGATAATAAATTGGGAATCATTAAGTACTTGATAAGGATGAAATAGAAATGCTGAAGAAGCAAGAGATCTCTTGCTATGGAATTTTGATCCCTTAAAATTAACTCAATGGTAAAATAAGTAGTTTATTTAGAAAAAATGGTAGCATTTTAATGATAGAAAATTATATTTTATCTTTTACATTTATAATAACCATTAACCTAGTAGAAAATAATTTTTGAATCACCCAAAGAGTGTAGACATGGGATATCTAAGTCGAGTACTATTTTCATGTCTAATATTAGGGATGCATATTTGGCCATGTTATTAGTGACATAAAAATTTAATCTAAATACCAAAGGGATCATATTACCATGTGGATTAATTAGAATAAATCCTTCCCCATCTCTTTAGAGTCATTTTTTACCATCAAAGTTGATGGTCCAAGTGTCTTTATGTAATATAATGGTAAATTTAGAGAGTTCTTAGATAACTAATTTGGATTTACTAGTATAAGTAATGATATTGGTATCTTTTTCATTATTTAAATTTGAATTAATAGTTAAATTATGAAACTAATCTTTAAAACAGATATCCTGGGTAAGACCTTTGATATAAAGAATGTTTTCATCAAGGAGATTATCATGAAGGTAATTTGTAATGGTAAAGGTGTCATTGAAAGTTGGTCGGCAATGACTTATCCTTTGAAATGTTTTTATGTGATGATTAAAAGGTCAAATTATATCAAGAAGACTATCCATTTACCGATTCTATCTCCATGTAAGAATGCTTTGGAGAAGAAATGAAGTGGATCAGAGTGTACAATGACATAAGTGGTCTAATAGAGCATATAATGGTGGAGATTTTTAATTAGGAAATATATGCCAAGGAAATCACGTTCTAATTTAGTATAAAAATTTTCATAGTCAATGAAGCCTCAACTAATGTAATAAATAATTTAATCTTTATCGGTATCATAGTGTTGGGTTAGCATTGCCCAAACTAATATGGGGATAGATGAGTCATATAATATTAAAGGATGATCATTTTAAGGTATTTAAAGAGTGGGAGATGGAGTAAAGATTATTTAAATTTATCAAAAGGTTTATTGAATGAATCTATCTATTCTAGAGCATCACCTTTTTTGAGAAGGGAATTAATGGAGTAGTTATGGTAATCCATTTATGGGATGAATTGTCAAATTACACCAGGATTTCTAAGGTAAGTGTGTATGTCATGAATGGAGTGAGGAAGAGGCATGTTGGCGATAGCATTTATTTTAGCTAGATTGACATTAATGCCTTGAAGAGAAATTAATAACCTTAAAAATTTATCAAATGTAACTCCAAATACACATTTGTATGGGTTAAGACTAACTTTATATTTGATTAATCTATCAAAATTGATAGTTATATTGGTGAGATGCATTACATTAATTTTTATACTTGGATATGAGATCATCAACATATGTTTCCACTATCTTGTGTATAAGATCATGGAAAATGTAGGTCATTACATGTTGACAAGTTATTCCAAAAAGATTAATACCAAAAGGAATTTTTACATAATAATAGGTGTCCCATTCCATAGTGAATTTTGTTTTATTTTCATCTTTTAAGGCTATGTGAATTTGATTATAGCCTAAAAATTATCCATAAGTGATAACATTTCATATCCGGTGGTGGAATCTATGATATCATCTATTCAAGGTAATGGGAAGTTAATCTTTGGACATGCAAGGTTAAGATTTTGAAAATCAATGCATATATAAATGACCATGGTGATTTTTTTTGTAAATAAGAGTGATGTTTAATACCCATTCATAATATTCAATAGGTTTGATAAGTTTAGCATCCAAAATTTGAATAATTTATTTATGACATAAGATAGAAATTTTGGGCAGAAGTTTTTTCATTATTTTTATCTAATGGGTTTTACATATGGGTAGGTTATGATATTGTGTAAAAGGATACTAGGATCAATAATTGAAATATCTTCATATGACCAAGCAAAGCTTTCATAATACTTGTCGAAGAATAAGCTAAAGTTATCATGCTTTGTTAGCATGATTTCTTTAGAGAAAGTTATGGGTCGAGGACATGATGGTGTACCATATTATATTAATATTATTTTTTATTAGCTTAGTATTTCATATTGATAATTATTCCTATTTTTGAGGTTTTGTATTGATGTTGTCATTAATGTCAAAGGTTCTTGAGAAAGGTCTTCATGAGGTCATTGAAGAATGTAGCTATGGAAGAGGATATAAATCATTGTTACAGTGATTTTAAGAGTGTAAGGAATGTTTGGTATATGTTCTAATAACTATATTAGTGATGTTAAGGTTATTATATAAGGTCCTTATTGTCAAGTTTGTCAAGTTCTTAAACCTAAAAAGTGACTTGAGAAGGTATGTGTATAGGATGCCTAGTCTTGGGCATGAATGGTCATGATGGCTTTGTGAGATGAATGAAACATGAATGAAATTTTTTATTGTGTTGATTGAGCATGTATATGAGACATTGTAACACTCATGTGAGTCTCAGGGTGAATCTATAGGGGTAAGACCTATAGACCTAGTATGTAACTAGACCATCTCTATACCCTACTTGGCCTAATGAGGCATCATGATATATTTTCAAGGAATATTAATGATAATTTACATTTTTTAGCATGTAAATGAGGTGTATATCACATGAAAAGAGGCATGAAGGTAAATTTCAAGTCCTAATATTGTTTGCAAGTCAAAGTCTAAGAAAACAAAGAGAGAGTATGGCCTAATGCGGTATCAAGATCAATTTATAGGGAAATTTTGAGTATGTGAGTATTAAAATAGGTATTATATGATTTTTTAAGAATGTTCACAAAGTTTTAGGTCATGTTTTGCAATAAAAGATATTAAAAGTAGTTTTAAGGTCTCTAAAGTGCATAGAATAAAGGGTTCTCAATTTGATAAGGACTTTCAGATGTTCATTGGCATATGTAACGTATGCATGGGAACCTAAGATATTAATAAGAGATGGGTAAGGGTCTTATATAAGATATCCATGCATTATTTTTGTAAATGAGGGGAATTCCTTTATGAACAATCGTTAACACTAGAAATAGTGTTAACCCTCTCTAAAACCTTGATAATGAATCAGCATGAAATATGTTGATGAAAACTACCCATAATGTATTGGCATGGATATATAAGTTATTTTATGTTGTATTTAAATTCCCTAGGCACCTATAGGTGTGATTAGTTTGTTAGGTGTGTGAGTAGACCCTATAGTAAAATGCACATTTCTTAGATATTTGTTATAATAGTCAAAGTTGACCAAGTCAAAATATGAAAATCATTGGATGGAAAAGGTTTATACCTTTATTTTATGTATATGGTGTTTTTTGGATAGTTAATATCCCTTATCTATGTTAAACTAGGCATCTAAGTTGAATAGTTGCTAACATGCCTAATGGTGGAAATAGTGAGAAACCTAGGAAAAAGTGAGAAGATGATTAGGGATGTGTTGTCATCAAATATGGATGAAACCAAGTGAATGGAGAAATTTTTAAATACATTTAATACATTTTAATGTTGGAAATAAATTTTTTAGGTTAGTGAATATTATAAAAAATTTGGTCACAAGTTGATCTGTTTGGTTCAGATAAGATAATGAGATACAAAAGTTATAAGATTGCTCTGCAAGAGCAATATTACCATTTTAACATATTATATTTATATTTTATAATGGTATAATTATATAATAGTATCATCCATATTCATTATAAATCTTTTAAAATGGTCATATAGATGTTGAAGGTCAAAATCACCATGACTGGTCTTTAAGGAAAACTAGCAATTTTGAGTGAGCATGTTGTAAAAGTGTTTTTCAGTCCTTTGCCCTATTTAATGAAGTATAATATAGTTGGTGAATTTTTATAGACTTTAAAGTTATTTATATATGTTTTATTATCATGGTTATGTTTCCAAAGACTATTTTATCTTCAATAGTTCAAGACAAACTTTTTAGGTATGCATAGGCCTAATTATGAACAATACTAATGGCATGTTTCAAGTGGTGATTGGAGATAAAAGGTTTAATGGAACTAATATTAGATTAGTGTGTGTATATTTTAGTTTAATATTAAATTTTCATACCATGTATGAAATTTTAATGTGTTCCAATAAGATCAAAGGGTAATATGTGCTAATGAAGGCATAAATGAATTAGGTCTCCTTAAGACCTAAAAGAAGTTTTGGTCCTATATGTTATGACCAACCTATTGTATTGTTTGATTCATGTTATAATCATGTCTTAAGGCATATTATATGTAAAATATAAGTGGTAAAGTTTGTATTTCTGACCAAGACGTGTATGAGAAAGAACCTAGTATAAGAATAAGGCTTAATAAGCCTAATAATCTAGTTAGATAATGAGTGAGTTTGAGAAAAATATATAACACTTTTAAGAGTTAAATGAAATATTTTATACCATCATAAGGGTGCATAAAAAATATCATGAATATATAATATGGGAACTATAGATGACTATCAAGGTTAAATGACCTAATATGTCTTGAATAGACCTAATTGAGTAAAGGAGACTAAAAGGCAATTTGAGAGGGATAGAAGTGTGTGAAGAGATGAAAAAGGAGATCATCATATGTTGTATGAATAAAAAGGTGTTTTTAAGGTGGTAAAATACTCTAGGTGGCTAAGTTGGTGTTGAGTCATCTAGGGGCTTAGTGCCTTCTTATAAATTGGTGCTTGTTAAAGCATATCTGAGTCAGTGTTTAGCTAGTTGGGGTTGACATTCCATGTGAAGTTGGTGATTCAATAAATTTTATGTTTTTCTTATAGGACTATAGTCCATTTTTAGATATAAGTGGGTTTTCTTCCCTTTTAGGGTTTCCCATGAAAACAAGTGTTATATGTGTTATGCTCTTGTCTCATGCTCATATAAATCATTCTTGATGTATTTTTAGTTCAATATATTGCTTTGTTAGTTCATGAATGATGAAGTAAGGTTGTAAATTTTTTTGAATACTGATTCACCCCCCTGATCTCAATCATTATGATTCTAATATTTGGTATCAAATCCTAGTCTTTTGAGACAAGTTTAATAGCTTGAAGGTGATCCTATAAAGCATAAAATATCTTGTGATCAATAATAAGAAGATAACATATATGTTGAACAAGTCTAATTTGATAGTGAATTAGGAGAAGTTGAATTAAACCTTGAAGTTGAGCTCATAAGTGCCCTTAATGATTTTATGCATCAAAATAAGATTATCTAAGATCTTAAGAGTCAGTTAGAAGGTGTCAACATAAGGTTTAAGTCAAAATAAGTTTAGTATGATCAGTTGAAGATAGAGCTAGATTATCTGAAGGATGATCATGAGAATCTTATAGACAAATTGAACAAGTTTGAGAGAGAGCATGAGAAGTGTAAACAAGTTAAGAGTAATAACATGAAAAGACCAATTAGGTAGCCTAATGTAATAAAGGATAAGTCATCATGGGACCATTAGAAAATGAGTAATCAGTCAACAGGTAAGTACAAAAATGTTGTTTGCTACATTTGTCATAATAAGGACACATTGAAAGATTCTACTCTAATAGAGTTAGAATGCCCTCAAGATTCAATAAGATATATGAAGCTTTTATAATGCATGATAAGGATCAAACATTGGTATGAAATTAAAATCAAGTTAGGACATATCATATTCAGCTCAAGAGTCAAGATGGACTATTTTACTAAGAGGAACATAAGACCAAAGAGGATTATATGCTAGCTTAGACTGCCTTTCATATTTAAGATAAAGACATGAAAAGTTTATAAATAGTAGTTTCTAAATCCACATGATAGGAGACATAAATAATTTTATCTTATTGAATAAGAATGCTACAAGAATAATGAGGTTTGGAAATAACACAACTACCAATATAGTTGGCAAGGTTGTCTTGATTTTGGATAATGGGAAGACCATGACACAAAATATGTTGTATGTGGAATGTTTTAAACATAACCTTATTAGTGTAAGTCAAATGTGAAATCAAGGACACACACTAACATTAATTATAGAGGGTGTGACATAAGGAGAGCCAAACTAGGAAGGCTAATTACCAATGCTAAGAGGACTGAGAACAATGTATATTTCTTGACTAAAATCAATAAGGAAAAATGCTTCATGAGAAAAATATATGAAATTTGGCTATGGCATAGAAGGTTAGGTCACATAAAATTTTACAATATATTCAATATTATCACTAATAAGTCTTTAAAGAACATGCGTAAGATCACCAAACCTACAAACATTCTTTGCAAGGCATGTCAACATGTTAAGCAAAATAGAAGAAGGTTCAAGTCCAAGGATTAATCTACTACAAGACCCTTAGAGTTAATACACATTGATCTGTATGGGCCTAAAATAATTTAAAACATTCAAGGAGATATTTACTTTATGTTACTCAGATGATTTCACAATAATGACTTGGGTTGCATTCTTGAAATAAAAGTCAAAAGCTCTTGATAAGTTTAAGGCATTCAAGGCTCTTATTGAGATTGAGAATAATTGGAATATCAAGTGCCTAAGATTTAATAGAGGAGGATATTTTTGGTCCAATGAGTTTGATCACTTATGTGAGGTTCATAGAATAAGGATACAATTATCAGTAGCTAGGACACCTTAGGAGAATGGGGTAGTGGAAAGGAAGAATATGATAGTTCAAGAAATGGATAAAACTATGCTAAATGAGTATATATTATCTGATGGATATTAGAGAGAGGTAGTAATCACTATAGTCTAGATTTTTAATAGAGGATAGATAAGTACTAATGGAAAAAATACTCCATATGATCTATGGAAGGGTAGACCTACCAATGTGGAACACTTTAGAGTGTTTGAGAGCATATTTTTCATCAAAATAGATGATGAAGACTTGGGAAAGTTTGACTCCAGATTTGATGAAGTGTATTCTTAGGATACTCATCAATGAGCTCAACCTATAGATGTTATAACAAATTAATATAAAATATAGTGTAAATTACCAATGTGAAGATTGATGAGACAAGGAAATCACACTCATAGTCAAAGGACACTTTAGAGAATCTAGATTTCAAAAATGATGATGAGATTATAGAGGTTGATAAAGAAGAAGAAGTTGAAGAGAGATAGGAATCAAAATGATCCTCAGGGTAGATTCAAAGAGATCACCCTTAATCTCAAATCATTGGCAATAAGAATGCATGTATGCAAATAAGGAGAAGATTGATAAGTAATCTAAATCAAGAAAATGTTGATCTATTATCCAATATTGAATGTAAGAATATTATAGATGAAAATAAATACAAATTTGGGACAGGTGATATGAATGAGGAGTTGAACCAAATAAATAAGAATGAAACTTGAGAACTAGTTCCTAAGCCTACAAATAAGAATGTCATTGGCATAAAATGGGTGTTTAGAAACAAGTTGAATGAAGATGGAGAAGTCAAAAGAAACAAGTTTAGATTGGTATGAAAGGGACATGCACAAGTTGAATGGGTATACTTTGAGGAGACATTTTCATGAGTATAAATATTGGATGCCATCATATTATTTATAACATATGTAGGATTCAATGGGTTTAAGGTATAACAAAAGGATTTTAAATATACTTTTTTGAATGGGAATTTAGAAGAGGAAGTATACATTGAGAAACCTAAGGGGTTCTCACTATCATATGACAAAGACTATGTTTTTAGATTGAAAAATGCTCTCTATGGTCTAAATAAATCTCCTAAAGCTTGGTATGTTAGGTTGGGCAGGTATCTATTAGATCAAGGATTCAAAATAGGAGTTGTAGATAGTAATCTATACATCAAGATATAAGATGACCATCATTTGATAGTATTTATCTATGTGTATGACATCATATTTGGTGGAAATAATTATAACATGACCAAGTACTTTACAGAGGTGAAAAATAAAGAGTTTGAAATGTCCATTATAGGATAATTATCATTATTTCTTGGGTTTTGAATCACTCAATCTGAAAAGGTATATTCGTCTCACAAGCCACGTACATAAGCAAGATGTTGAAGAAGTTTGAGATGGAAGATTGTAAGGTAGCGAGTACACCCATAATCATAGTATGTAATTTGAAAAAGGAAGATGAGTCTTCAAAGGTCAACCAAACATCATATAGGTTAATGACTAGAAGTGTGTTATATGCCACTACCTATAGACTTGACATTATGTAAGCAGTAGGTCTTGTGGAAAGGTTTCAAATAGATACAAAGGATAATCATCTGAAATTAGTTAAAAATATACTCAGTTATCTCAAATGGAATATGGAGTATAGATTTTGATATCTATGAAGTAAGGATTTAAATTTGATATCCTATATAGATGTAGACTGGGTAATAAGTATAGATGATAGGAACAGTACCAATGGAAGAGATTTCTTCTTAAGTGGGTGCCTAGTTTCAAGGATAAGCAAGAAACAACCATTAGTAACATTATCCACCTATAATTTTGAGTACTTTGTAATAAATTCATGTTACACTTAGGTCTTATGGATGAGAAAGACCCTATAATACTACAAGGTAGAGTATGATGGTCCTAGCCCTATCTATTGTGATAATACAAGTATTATAAGTATATTTAATAAACCCTATCATGTATTGAAGGGCCAAGCATATTCCCATTAGGTATCATTTTTTAAGAGACAAGGTAAGTAAATAAAGTGTTAGACTTAAATATGTTTCTACATAGGATCAGATTATAGACATCTTGACCAAACAACTTACAAAGGTAACTTTTAAACACCTAAGATAAGAATTGGGTATAATTCCTGCCCCTAGTAATCATTGAAGAAGCTAATTACTTAAGGGGAGCTCATCATTCTCATTAGATAAAATAATAGGTGACTTATTCTGATAAGGTATAAATAGAGATAGGGGGAGAATGTTTATGTTATGTGTCATAAACTAATAGTTTTGTGGGTTGAGTATTTTGATTGTAAGGAGTGTGATCCAAGGATTTGTAGACATCACTTTGTCATTTATGTCAAAAGGGGAGAAATATCAGGATGGGGACATAAGAATGATCAGTTTGTAGTGTATTTTTCCATCAATGACAAAGGGGGTTATTGTTGATCATTGTTCCTATTGTTGAGGGTTCACATCGATGTTATCATTGATGTCAAAGGTTCTTGAGAGAGGTCTTCTTGAGGTCATTGAAGAATATAGCTATGAGATAGGATATATATCAGTGTTGTAGTGATTTTGAGACTATAAGGAATGTTTGGTATATGTTCTTATGACTTCATGAGTGATGTGAAGGTCAACATGGAAGGTCCTTGTTGTCAAATTTGTCAAGTGCTCTAACCTAGTAAGAGAATTGAGAAGGTATGTGTATAGGATGCCTAATCTTGTACATGAAGGATCATGATGGCTTGGTGAGATGAATGCACACAGGCCTAATTTTTTTTATGAGGTTTATTTAACATGTATATGAGTAATTGGATAACTCATGTGAGTCTTAGGGTGAGTCTACAGGGTTAGGACCTACAAACCTAGTATGCAACTAGATCACTTCTAGACCCTGCTTAGCCTAATCAGGTATTATGATCTATTTTCAAGGAATATGAAAGATGTTTGATATTGTTTGAGAATGTGAGATGTTGTGTGAGCATGTAAATGAGGTGGATATCACATGGAAAGAGTAATGAAGGTCATTTTAAAGGCCTAATATGGTTTGTAAGTCAAGGTTTAAGCAAGAAAAGAGAGAGAGCATGGCCTGATGGAGTATCAGGATCAATTTCCAAGGAAAGTTTGAGTATGTGAGCATGGAAATAGGTATGATATGATTTTTAAATCATTTTAAAAAAAATTTAGGTCATGGTTTTCAAAAAAAGTCTTGACAAGTAGTTTTAAGGTCCCTTGAGTGCACAAAATAAAGGGTTCTCAAATCGAGGACTTTCAGATGTTCATTGGCACATGTAACCTCTACATGGGAAACTAATATATTAAGTATATATGGGTAAGGTTAATATATAATATATCTAAGAATTATTTTTGGAAATTAGGGGTAATATTTTATGAATAATTGTTAACACCAAAAATAGTGTTAACCCTCTCTAAAACCCTAACAATGACTCGATGTGAAATATGTTGATAGAAACTACCCAAAATGGATTGGAATGGATATATAAGTGATTAAAGGTTGTATTATACTCTCCCAGGCACCTCTAAATGTGATTGGTTTATCAAGTGTGTGAGTAGACCCTATAGGAAAATGCACATTTCTCATAGATTTGATGTAGTAGTCAGAGTTGACCAAGTCAAAATATGTAAATAACTGGATGGAGAAGGTTAATAAATTTATTTTATGTCCATGGTGGTTTATAGATAGTTTTTATCCCTAAATTATGCTAAATTGATCATCCAAGTTAACCAATTACTAACAGGCCTAATGGGGAAAATAATGAGAAACACAAGTAGAAGTGCCAAAATGATTGAGGATTTGTTTTCATGAAATAAAGATGGAACCAAGTGCAAGGATACAATTTTCAATAAATATAAGACATTTTTATGTTGTATATAGGTTTTTTATGTTATTGAATATGATAAAAAAGTTGCTTACAAGTTTACCTATCTGGTTCAGATAAGATAGTAAGATATAAAGGTTATAAGATTGGTCTGTAAGACCAATATTGAAATTTGACCATATTATCTTTATATCTAAGAGTGGTATAATGATATCATAAGATCATCTACATGCATTAAGAGTCTCTAAAAATGGTCATATAGGTGTTGAAGGTCAAAATCACCATGACTGGTCTTTAAGAAAAATTAGAAGTTCTGAGTGAGCAAGTTGCATGAGTGTTTTTGAGTCCTTTTTCCTTCTGTAATGAAATATAATGCACTTAGTGAAGTTTCTTAGGACCTGAAGGTTTTGTGTATATATTTTATTGTAATTTTTGTGTGGCCAAACACTATTTTATATTTAGTAGTTCAAGACCATTTTTTTGGGTATTCACAGGCCTAATTATGAACACTACTAATGGCATGTTTTGATGCAGGAACATCCTTCTTGGATGACTCAACTAGATGTTTATTAAAAAAATTTGATTTTCTTAGTGTTTTAGAGTCTATAATCATATTTATGTTTGTTAACATATGTTAGGAGTATTATTAGGAATCTTGGAGTGTTTTTTAAGTGCTCAAGAACATTTGGGTAGGTTTAGATTTTCAAATTCAATTTTCCCACCATTTTACCTAGTTTGAATATTTGAATATTTAGGCATATAATAGGTGTAATAGGAGGTTTTATATAATTATTTAAGGTTTAAACTGGATACAAAATAATAATAATGACACCATGGATACATTTACACAAGCATAGGTCACTTGTATAAACAATCAAACTTGGAACTTATGCCAAGGTGCCAAATGTTCTTGCACATGATCATTGGAAATAGTTTAGGTAGTTATTATTGGTATAAGACTAGAAAAATTTGGATTTCAATAGTTTTTCAATTATACTCAAAGGAGGGACTATAGTCCCATAATAAATAATGAATAAAATCTTACAAGTTTAGAAGAAATGACAAACTCTATCTTTTTCCTATATGTTTCTATGAATGTTGACTGTAATAAAGATGTTCAAGGAAGGAGATTATAGAATATGTTGTATCTAATGCATGTAATGAATTGGTGAGTTTATTATGTATTTATTGAATGATTTTGAGTTGTTTTTAGGTTGCAGAGTCATGTATACATAGGCAGTGTGTATATAGAGTGTCTTGAAAGAGATTAAGCCAAGAAAGAAAGGACCTAAGAATGATTAGAAGGGTGTTATAAGGTTTTTTAGAACCTATAATATTTAGGAAAATATTGGAGACCTATTTTTGTATTTAAAAACCTCAATAAATCACTTACAGATTGGGTAAATGGTGACTCTACACATAAAGGAAACAACAACATGAATTATGTAGGGGAAACAAGGGATTTAGAAAGAAAATCAATGTTTATGAAGGTGTGATAGGGTGAATCAAATTCTAAACAAAGTTTTTTATATGTTATAAATGTTTTTTGGAGGTCAAATCTATAGACAGAGTATGAAAACCCTGTTGATAGAGTCTAAATGTACAATGAGGTAAATATCTTGATAGTAAGATTAAACAGATGATTTATAATTGGTTTTTAATAGTAGGAGTAGATGTATAAATGTGTTTTAATTCTGATTTTCAATGGAAGGAATTGATAACTGATGATAGAGGGCTAAAACTTCAAGTCAGTGATTTAAAATAACTTGTAGATTGTGTTTATTTACATAGTGGGAACAAAAATTCAATAGTAAAGAGGAGTAAAGGATTGAGAACATAAATTAGTGTATGGAAAATATGTGGGAGGTTGAGAAAGACCCTAAAAATAAATTACAGTTGATTGAAACAAATTTTGTAACTTGAAAACAAAAAAAGAAATCTCTTAGGTTTTGTAGAGCCAAAACTAGGGTTTCAAAAATTTAATGCAATTTGTGGACATTTGAACCAATGAAATCTTCTAGATTTATATGATCAGATAGGTATCCATGGAAGAAAAAGGATTTGGGTGGTTTTAAATTGGGAGTTTATGGTTCTATACATATTTAGGCACCTATGTGTGTGAAGGAGCAGAATAGGCCTAATTATGCCTAAACAGGTAAGCTAAAGGAGGATAATAAAGTGATTTAAAGGTAAATTCAAGTGATAAAACATTGTGTGAGGCAAGTAAAAAAAAAGGGTATCTAAATTTTGTATTATTGTCTCAAATTATGTCTATACACATCTGTACATATATAATTCCCTTAGAAAAAAGGCTATAAGACCGTGTTTAAAGTATGCAGAGTTGAGGTAAGAAGTAAGTTGGTGATTAGACAAGTGTGTACATTAAAAGTAGAGTATTAAAAGTTTGGAATGAACATGTTTAGAGTATCGAGAATAAAAAAATAATTCAATGAAGCTTAAATCTAAAAAATGCATATTTGAACTAGTGACCCATTGTTGAGGAAGTGATCTTTGTAACAGGACAAAGAGATAGAGAAAGTTCATTTATCCTCTGCATCATGTTTCAAGTGGTGATTGGAGATAAAATGTGTCATGGACCTAAGATGAGCTTATCAAGGGTATATTTGAGTAGAATATTAAGTGTTCCTACTGTGTATGAAGTTTTAAAATTCTCCAAGAAGATAAAATGGTAACATGTGCTAATGAAGGCCTAATTGAATTAGGTCTATTTAAGACCTAAAAGAGGTTCTAGTCCTATATGATATGACCGACCTATTGTATTATTTTATTCATGTTTGTATAATGTCTTAAGTCTTATTTTATTAAAAATCTAAGTGGGAAAGTGTGTATGTCTTACCAAGTGGTATATGAGCAAGAACCTAGTATATAAGAACACGGTCTAATAAGCCTAATAGTCTAGTTAGAGAATGAGCGAGTTAGAGTGGAAGATATGAAAATTTGAAGAGATAAATGAGGTATTTTAAACCATAATAAGGGTGAAAAAAAACTATCATGAATATATAATAGGGATACTATATATTACTATCAAGGTCAAATGACCTAATTTGTCTTGAAGATACCTAGTTGAGAAAAGGAGCCTAGAAGGTAGTTTGCAAGGGATAAAAGCATGTGAAAAGTTAAATAAGGAGATCATAATACATTGTATGATAAAAAAAGGTATTATAAAGGTGATAAAATTTCTTAGGTACCTAATTTGGTGCTAGGTTATGTAAGGGGTTGGTGCCTTCTTATGAGTTGGTACTTGCTAAAGCCTAGTTGATTTGGTGCTTAGATAGTTGGGGTTGGTGTTCCATGTGAAATTGGTGCTTCACTAAATTTGATGTTTGTATTATATTACTATAGTCCATTTGTATATATTAGTGGCCTTTCTTCCCCTTGAGGTTTTCCCACTCAAACAAGTGTTCTATATGTTATGCACTTATCTCATGCTCGTATAAATGGTTCTTGATGTATTGTTAGTTCATTATATTACTTTGCTAGCTCATGAATGATGAAGTAAAGTTGTAAATTTTTTTTAATACTAATTCACGCCCCCCACTTTTAGTCATTTTTCTTCCAACATTTCAATTTTTTTAATGATATGGATCATGAGGAAGAGAAGAAATAGGATTTTTTTAGGATCCACACTAGTAATAAAGTTATTAAAATAAGGAACTTGTCATTTGAAGTTTCCAAGTTTATGGTGTTACCATGAAATTTGAGGTTCTATAGTATGGATTAACTCAAGTATAGATTCATCACTAGGGATCATGGGTAATGGTCCTTAGTATTCAACATATACTTTGATGTCAATGATTTTATTATAGTTGTGATCATATTCAGTATGTATTTGTCATACATATTTGGATTTAGCATCTAAGGTAATTTTAGGTGTAGGCTTAAATTTAGGTTGAGGTTGAGTGGATTCAACTAAATTGGTGATATGTGTCTAAAGTTGTATTGAAGATGGAGGTTTAGTTGAATTGAGGTGGGTAGCTTTAGTGGTATCTATAGGATCATGAGAAGGAAGGAAAGTTGATAGATTGGTTGGTTTAGTAAAAGGTATAGATGGTCTAGAAGTTTCTGAAGTTTCTAGAGTTGGGATTTGTTCAACTACCAATGGGGTGTCAAGAAGTGGAGGATTAATGGGAGATAGATGAAATTTAGGTTCTGATTCACTACGAGTTTATATATGAATGACATGAACATCCTACTTGATGGCATGTATTTGGCTAATGTCTATTAGTAATATTGTACATCTAAGTTGTATGTTTGAGCTTGAGCCATGATAAAATTATCATCATATGTGTTGGAAATAGTGCATGTATTTATATATAATGAATAATAATAAGTGGATGCACCTAAATTACTAAATTTTATGGGTGATATTATTAAAGTATCTTGAAATAATATTTTCTCTCCATACTTATTACATGTAAAGTCATCTTCTGTGTAAGAATATTTATGTGCATTACAGGGATGAGAAATTTTAGTGATCTCATCTACTAGAGTAATGGTATTATTACATGGAATCAAATATAGAGGAATCCACACTAAAATTTAAGGAGGTAACTTGGTGTTATAACTATTTTATAAATCATAAGGTTGTTCATCATTAGAATCATAAAAAGTGACCTGTAAATCTAGATTCATGTTAATGAATTTAGGTAGAGGTGTATTGTTAATGCATGGAATGGTTGGGATCTGATATTGATATTTGGGGTTAGGTAGTTGGATAATCCATGGATTAGGATCGACCTCATGTTTATAATTATTTCCATTATAGATGAATTTAATGCATTAAACACCTAAGGAGGCAATATCACTCTTATGATGTGTCCATGATATAAATTGGAGGAGATCTAAATAGGTATTAACACATGCAAAGAGTCAAACACAATACGTAAATAATTTTTAAACACACAATATATTATTTATTTAAAACTACGTTCTCTAGATATCTAATTACATGATAATCATTTAGGACATATCCAAACATATATGAATATTTCCTATAACCTCTTCCCAATATTCTCTCCTGATTTTACTCAACAAATCATGTAACTAAGTACATAATATATTATTATAACAAAAATCAATATATCATAACAATATACTATTATACAAAATTACTATATTAACCATATGGTTATAACCACAATAGTAAATACTAATTTACTATCTGGTAAATATCAACTTATTTATTTTTTACCATCCTGGTAAATATCTCATGTAAACATTATCTATAATGTTCACCCCCCTAATGTTGACATGGTATAACATAACTCCTTCTACTACAACACATTGCATGAGCTTGCCTCATAATCTATATCAAATAAAGTCATGTAAAATTCTAATTGGATAAATGTCTTGTTTCACATGACCACAATTATGCAAAGGAATGCATCCTGTATTTACTCCATGAAAAGAACACACTCAACATTCCACTAGCAGGTCATCTTCATAAAGAAGGAAAGCAATCAGAGGACTACTACACTAATAAAAAAATTTCTACCTTTTAACATCTATGGTTTTCTAGATTGACCACCAACCCTTTCCAAATATATGATTGTTACAATACACTTAGACACACACCACAATGTTTTCTACTAGGAGTTAAAACATTAGGATTTTATTTACATCTTTGCATGAGCTTGCCTCATAATCTATATAAAATAAAGTCATATAAAATTATAATTGGCTAACTGTCTTGTTTCACATGACCACAATTATTCAAAGGAATGCATCTTGCATTTACTCCATGAAAAGAACACACTCAACATTCCACTAGCAGATCATCTTCATAAAGAAGGAAAGCAATCAAAGGACTACTACACTAATAAAATTTTATCTACCTTTTAACATCTATGGTTTTCTGGATTGACCACAAACCCTTTCTAAATATATGAGTGTTACAATAAACTTAGACACACACTAAAATGTTTTCTACTAAGAGTTAAAACATTAGGATTTTGTTTACATCTTTGCATGAGCTTGAATCATAATCTATATCAAATAAAGTCATGTAAAATTCTAATTGGCTAACTGTCTTGTTTCACATGACCACAATTATGCAAAGGAATGCATCCTGCATTTACTCCATGAAAAGAACCCACTCAACATGCCACTAGAAGATCATCTTCTTAAAGAAGGAAAGCAATCAGAGGACTACTACACTAATAAAATTTTATCTACCTTTTAACATCTATGGTTTTCTGGATTGACCACCAACCCTTTCCAAATATATGAGTGTTACAATAAACTTAGACATGCACTACAATGCTTTCTAACAGGAGTTAAAACATTAGGATTTTGTTTACATCTTCTACACACCAAACTAAAATTGAAAACACACACACTAAATGCCACATTTAACCTTATAAGAAATTAACTTCTTACTTGTATCCATTATGTATGATTGTGCCACTCAATCTTTCATAGCAAAGAAGACTGTCACTGCCATTGGTAGTGTTCCTTTAATTTAGCTGATATGGTTCTAAAATGAAAATGAAACATTGCTCTATGTTCCCATTCCAAAATGTGAACATTTACAAAATAAAACACTAAAAAAAATAAAAATCTACACCATGATGAAATGAAATACCCACCATATATAGTCACCAAAACATTGATGCAGCCCTGTTGTTGGTGATTGGTAAGAGGTTGCTAAAATACCTCCATCCTCTATGTAACCTCTAGCCTCAAGTATGCCACTACTTATTTAGGTGATATCTTGATGAAGTTCAATGAAAAATGAGGGAAATCCCCCCCACAAAGTGGACATCGTGTACAAGCAAAAATGCATCTGTAAGGCAATTTTTTAATTTTTACAATCTTTTACCATGATGACTTTATATGAATTTGACATAGAATGACATTTACAAAAAAAAAAAAAAAACTCAAATTACTCAAAGAAAATATTTTGACCTACTAAGTATATAAATTTTGACATTTTTGAATTTTTGACAATTTGAGACATTTGAAACATATAAGGACTTGACATTTTTATGGACATTGATGTCATACATAAATTTTGACAATGACCCAATAAAAAGACTAACACTTATTCAAACCTATTTATAACAATATCAACATACAAGACTATTTATATAAAGAAACTTGATGACTGACAATACTAAAATAATTACTTATAAAAATAAAAATATAAAAATATAAAAGATCCCAAACCATTAAACTATTATATGAACCAAAATTTTACTAACTCGACTCAAATATAAAACTAAATAAGAATATTGAACAAATCAAAAACATCAAATTTAAAAAAAAAAACTTTTAAAACCTAATACCAAAAAACAAAAATAAAACATTATACAAATGATGTTTAACCAATTTAAAACTCGTATCACTTAATAAATTAAAGACTCCTTTATACCTAATACTCATATCAATATGACATGGATGACTTAATAAATTGAATATTATTTTGACCTGAACTATAGACTATGGTAACAATTGATCGATAAAGAAAAATCATAACATAGTTTGTAGGCAATGCATCTGAGAAAATTGCATACATAGAATGGTCATGGTAATACACATTCAAGGGAGACTAATGGTTCTATAAAAATAAAATCATCAAAGTCAGATCTTATATAGGCATGCTCAAGAGCATATAGAATCATGTCTAATATGAATAGAACAAACACTTATAGAAAAATAATGATGTTAAAATTTATATGAATCACATATTTGATAAGGTAGAGTCTTTGCTTGACTAGGAATTGACACATCCACTATGATTGTGGACAAAACCTTAGATAATCTAGTAGAATAGAGTAGATCCCATTGATGTGAATTGGATGCACATGACAGGGATGTCAATGATATGATTGAGTAGGCCTAAAAAAATTACATCCAAAGACCTCATAAAAATTTTCTTCAAATAGCAAGCCCAAGTCAATGGATTTTAATCGATCTTTTTGGAGCCATCATCTCAAGTAATTTGGGATGACAATCTTCACTTCTTCGGTACCATCTATTGTGGAAACAACAATAGACTCTCCTTTTGAACATTTTATCCTCTACTATACTCTCATTGTTCACACACATAGGATCATAGAATGCTTTGATACCAATTATATAAATTAGAGGAGATATAAATAAGTATTAACACATGTAAAGAGCTAAACACAATATATAGATAAATTTTCAACACATAATATATTATTTCTTCAACACTAGATTCTCTAAATATCTGATTACATGATAATCAATCGGGACATATCCAAATATATAGGAATATTTCCTATAACCTATCCCCAATATTATTTCTTGATTTCACTCGCATAAATCCTATAACTAAGCACATGATATATTTTTATAACAAATAAGACTATATCATAACAATATAATATTCTACAAACTTATTGTATTAACCATATGGTTATAACCACAATAGTAAATACTAATTTAATATCTAGTAAATATCAACGTATTTACTATTTACCATCCCGATAAATATCCCATGTAAACATTATCCATAATAGTCCATAGGTGACTTAAGAGCATGTTGTAGGATAGTGGTAAATCAAGGACCATGAGCTTGGTACGTATGGTCTTGTGTCCAATAGTGAGGGGGATCCAAATACAACCAAGTGGTTTTTGATTTGTCTTATCAAATCCTCAACATGTGAGAGGAGTTTGTTTAAGGTGATCTTTGGTGTATCCAAGTTATTGAATTAACCAAAGGGAGGTAACATTAATTGCCAACCCTTCATCTACTAATACTTATCAAATAATGGTGGTATTAATTGAAATTTTAATGAAGAGTGGTGGATTATCACCTCAAAATATAATTTTAACAATCATGTCTTCTTCAAGAAATTATATGGAAGGTTTGGAAGAAGTATAAACAGTTTCAATAGTGTGTATTTTTATTGGTGAAGTATCCTAAGGAGTTTTGTAGACCTCAAGGGATGGTAGTTCTTAAATGTCTTGTAATTGTTGCATTAATAATTTGTGGTGATATGGATTAGTAAAAACTAATTCCATGAGGGGTATTTTATAATGCATTGAATTGAATTCTTCGAAGAAATTATAATGAGATTTAGAATATGAAGAACCAACATGAGACTTACAAGGTGTAATTTTTTTTGTAATAATATAAGTAGTTTGAGTTTCTAGTTTTTGGAGTGTTTCATCTTTTGTTTTAGAAGGTATGGTAGTGGTAGTTGTGGTGTATTTGAGAAGTTGTTCATCAAGTGATAATTTTTTTGTCTTAGTGATGGGATATTTGTGGGTGGGTTTAGATTTATAATTGACTTTCACTACATTCACATACTAACAATTGGTATAATATTGGTCATAATCAATTTCAATTGCACATATATATTCATTTGAATGTTATGAGTTGGAATTAGAAAACATTTTTGGAGGTTTAGAGGATGAAGGATTGGAAACTTGTTTATTTTAAGAGGCTTTTACATACTCATGATGATATATTTTAATCATGGAATCATGGTTGAATGTATCTCCTAACATGAAATAAACAACAAATTTGAGGAGAACACAACATGTTTCATGAGAATGGCCCACATCAACTTGAAACCAACAAAATTTGTTAGGATCATACCATGTAGGTGTATTATTAGTGTAGGTGAAAGATTTAGAAAGAGCTAATAATTAATTAATTTTTTGAACTATTAATGGTGCATCAAAATCTAGGAAATTATCCACTTTGACTACTTTTTTTTAGGAGGATTGATAGTAATCACATTAGTGGAGTTTTGGAGGGATCCCTTTATGATTTATGGTTGGGATGAATTTTTTTTCATAAGAAAGTCTTGTCTTTTATCTTGATTAATTGCATCATTTAGAGTTCAGGGAGAAAAAGATCAAACCTTATATTAAATAGAAGATGTTAAGATGGTTATAAAGAGTTTAAATAAGTTATCATTAGTCATGTTATCATCAAATTTGTGAGCCAAATATTTCCATCATTTATTGAAATCATGAACTAATTTAAAAGGGGATTGTTAAGCATTGATAAAATGATTAAGATAATTTCTAGGAAGATAATTATGTTGAAATTATTTTAATAGAGGATTGAATAAATCCTCAAGTTTCCATATGTAATGTTGAGGAAGTTGATTATACCATTCTACTACATCTCATGTGAATGTTTTGACTAGAATTTTGGTGGTAGCAAAGCTATTTGTCTGAATCCACTCTTTGTAAAGGTTACCAAATGCTTTAAGAAAAGATGCATGGTCTTTAGTCCCATGGCATTTAATATTTGGAGATATATTTACAATATCATTAGAAATAATAAAGGATTTAAAGGTTCATTTGGAATATTTTGGTGCATCTTGTTGTGTGTAAGGGGTTGGGGAATGATATTTCCTATGGCATCTCTAAGAGGTATAGGGACAAAATTTTGGTTATTTTGATGTAAGAAAATAGGAGGTTGATTAGCCATGTTTAATAACTAATGTTGCATTTGTATAATTTGACAAGTATTAGATGTTTGCATAATATTCATTTATTGAATTATTTATGCAATAATTTGAGTGGTGTCAATTGGTGGATTGGGTTTATTAGTGTTTAAAGGTGGATTGGTAAGATTGGTAGGAGGAGCATTCCCTAAATAGGTATTAGGGGATGGGTTGTTGGGTGGAGGATTGTTAGGTGATGGGTTATTGGTGTAGAAAATATTTCCTATAGGGTTATTGGTTAATATTGTATAAATTGTCACTACTTTGTAATAAGGTAATTTTTAAAGAGAATTGTTTTGAGAAGTATGAAATGGTTTTGATCCATCAGTATCATCAATTGGGGTAATTTGAACCATGTTACAGTCCAAATATGAAGGGTGAGAGAAGGTGCTCCAAGAGTGAGTATCCTCTTGGGTAATGAAGGTAGGAATAAATGAGTACCCCATATATCATCTAATGGATTAAGGTTTTTTAAAAATATTATAATAGGGGATTTAATAATGCTTGAAATGAGGATCTAAGACTAGAGAGAAAAGGTGAAATATAAGAACAAAGTTGATGTTGACCAAATTTGAATTTTAGTCAAATGAGGTCAACCCATATCATTTTAAAATTTTCAATAAGGTTTATACACATCCTATGGGGTCTCATATTGTCCTATATATCTTACTTGGCCTTGTCCTAGTCTTTGCCTAAGCTCATCTCCCTTGAATTGGCCTAGTCAACCATGGTCAACTATGGTCAAACCTTGGTCAAACTTAATAAAAGGTCCTTTTTATGTCAATTTTTTATAATATATCATTTATCATGTTTTAATATGTTTAAAATTCATAATTGGTCATTTATTGGGTCTCACATGCAAAAAGGGGTCTTTTGGCCACCTTTTAGCCTATTAAATGACTTGTACTTACTTTTATGCAAGTAAATTTAACACAAAGGTGATTTTTATTTTGGATCATGTTAGGATCATGTCAGTGGATAGTTATAAGTTAGGTTCATTAGGAAATAAGTAGTTTTCCCTAAAAATAGACCTTTTCCAACACTTGGATGGACTTCTCATGCTCCCTTACAGTAAAAAAACATGTTGGAGTGACTCTTCACCTCCCCATAGATCATATCCACATTTTGTATTTATTTTTTTTCACAAAAAATTGAATCTATAACTCATTTCTCTTCTTTCTTCATTGGCAAGCCAAAGAAGGGCATGTTTAAGCACTCACTATGGAAGCTACAAGTGGATTTAAGGGAAATGCTTCTACAAGTGGATCTAAATCTAAGTGCACTTCAAATCCAAAGAAATAAATCTAATATTGTTGGCTTCTCCTTAATGAATAATGGTTAGCACTCGAGGCAGACTTTTATGCCTATTTAACCATGAGGGGGTCTTCTTTTAAACTTGTTTCAACTTTTCTTGATTTGGATTGATGGGATGGTTTTTTTCAAGTGCTTCCACATATTTTTCAAGACATTACCATGATTTTTTTGGTGTTAAAAACTTCAAGTACTTGATAAAACCTCCTTTAAGATTGTACATGCTTGAAAAATGCCTAGTTTACATTGACAGTCAGCTCAGTTACTTTGTGAGTGATTTTTCCACATTAAGAAGAGTGTTTTGATGATGCTCTTGGTTTTTTTTGGTGTTTTAAGGGTTTAAAATTGTTTTGTGGTGCTTGGAAGGCCTTTTTTTTACATGTTTTTACCCTCTTAAATGAGTGTCTCAATCCACACAACTAGGAGCTTCACTTACAAGATCATGCTAACATCTCATGACTAAAAATAAGACTTCACATCATATTAATTCTTTAAATATACTTGTAGTGCACTTTGGAGAGGTCTAATCATGATAGATAAGAATCAAAAGGTTGTGAGAGGTCAAAAGGAAGTGACTATGTTTTTGGTCTCTTAGTCCCCATATTGACCAAATAAAGGTCTTGAAGGTTTTTTGAGATGATATATGTTAAGATCAAAGATGATTTAAATACCCTTTGTTTATTGGGTCTTGTAGCCCTATCCATCAAGAGTAACCATGCCAAGTTTCAAGGTTAAATGAGGAGTGGAGATGAGAATTTGAGCAACGTCAAAATGGCCAAAAAAATCACTGAATTCAATCAATGGTGTCTACAGGGTATGAGTGGTAAATTGATTTTGCATTTTGATTGATGGACCTAAATTATGACACCTAGTTTGAAATATTCCAAAATGGTACAAAGAGTAATCCTAGGCTAAAATTAGTGAGACAAGGTCAATTTCAATGTTTTTACCCCTAACATGCCCTCCTATCTGTACATGCCTAGGAAAACCATGCTGCAATAGGCTTTAGCAAATTTTTATCTTACTTGGGTAAATAATGATCTAATTAAAAGGTTTGAGGGTGAGGTGAATTCTTAGAGTAAAATATACCTAAATAATAGTGTTTTATATCCCATAACATGACCTAATTATACTCAACCAACCACCTATTGGCCTTAAACTCCATGGAAACTAAGTCTTAAGGGGATATGGGCAGTGAGTTTGAAATTTAAAATATGACTTGTTTGGAGTCCTTCAAATTTGATACAAGGCAGAATTAATGAAGTAGGGCCTTAAGGATCTTGTTTTAAAACCTAAACAATATGTACATGGCCTATTTATTGCTTAGGTACACCTATAGGCCCCTAAATCTCATAAAACATAGTCAATTAAGGCATCTTGGTAGTGAGGAGAAGGTTGGAGTTTTGAACCATTATTTGGAGTTCTTGAAGAGGATTAGACATAGATTAATGAATAATGACCCTAATGGGACTAAATATAAGCCTAAATACACATGAGACCAACCTTATCAATATTAATAAGTCACTAAAATAGGGGCAGGCCTAGTCTCAGTCCAGTCATACAAAGGTATGGTAGTTAAAGGACCAAAACATGATTTGATGCATGGTTTGAAAGTTTTAAAGTAAGGAAAGGAATTAGGATTTATTAATGACATAAATAACATTAAAATTAAGTCTTTATAACATCAAACAAGTTAAAATCATGACTTACAAGTAGGGGTGAAGCATGATTGTCACAGTCAGGATAGAGTCATCTTCTTTAAGGACCTAGGCATGGTAATGTATGGTTTGGAGGTTGTTATGGTAAAGTGACAATCTTAAAGAGATATGAAAACAATAATAAGGGTTTTATTATGTTTCAAAGGCATGAAAATAGCCCAAATACACTTATAGTTAAGCTAAAATAGGGGTTTTCCTCTTGTAAATAGTCATAAGCCTATTCTAGGTTTTCATGGCATAGAAGGTGTTTGAGGTGAAAATAAACTATGTTATGATTGTAATACACTATATAAGTCATAAATAATTAATTTAATTCCATGAACAAGCTCAGGGATCCTCCATCTTATCCAAGTACATCCTATACCTTGCCTAGTCAAAAGTCTACCTTGGAAAAATGGGGAGTTGGAGGGCTAAATAGAGTTGGAAGTTCAAATTTGGTAAAGAGTACCCTTAAGAACTCTATAATATTAATAAATAATTAATATTCCAAGGTCAATAGTGAAAAAACTCACTATTTTTTCTTAGAGTAGGGGTTGTTTTGGCATGCATGAGAATGACAATTTTGGGGAAAATGTTGAAAATGATGACCAGAGGGTTATCAAGGACAAAATGATGATTGGATAACTTGGAATTCTTAGGCCTAAAAGCCAAAATGAGGATAATTTGTATTTTTAACATTTTCCATGCCTTCCAATTGATTGGAACATATTTTAAAGGATATAAAAGATGTGTTGAATCCATAAAGAGTCAAAGGAAGCCATTGGAGTGTCAGGTGGAGTCTTAAATGGCAAGCAAGCCTATTGGCAAGGTCTAAGCCTAGTGCCGAACAAGGGTAAGTTTTCATTTTTGGGTCTTGAGGAACTAATAAAATGATAGGAACATGTTTTTGAGATTCATATATAGGTTTTTGAGCCATTTTTTTAAAATAAATTCATCAAGAAGCAAATTCTTGGCTTTAAGGCTCTCAAACCCTCACAAAATGCCTAAAATGGCATGACTAGTCAAATTCAAGAGCTTAGAACTTTCATGATTATTTGTATGGACCTGGAACTATTCAAGGAAGTTGGAGGGGGTCCTTAATAATCCAAAAGTTAAATTTTGAGAAAATTACAATGTCAAACCTTTATGAACAAAGGTTAAGAGGGATGGTCACTCTAAAACCCTCTAAAACCCTATTTTGAGACCTAATTATGAAAATGAGCCTAAAAGTGCATTCAGATGGAGGATTTTGACCCTAAGTGATGAAGATAAGTTGTTTCCAACTCCATGAGAATAACTGCTATGGCCTTATTTTATATGAAATTGTATTGAAAATGGGAAAATATGGATTATTTTGGCCATTTTTTGTGTTTGTTAGAGTTTGAGAAGCAAATAATAGAGGTAGATAGGTTGAATGAGAAAAATAGGTATTAGCAAGAGCTTATATACAAAGAGGAGTGATTTTTTAGGTAATATCAATCCATGAAATCCATGAAGGAGAAACTAATAAGATGGAGAAGTTAACCTACTCAAGGTAGTCAGCCTTGTACACCTTCTTCCATCCTAAGACAACCTTTTCCTATATAAAATAAACCCTCCCCTTGTACACCAAATCCTTTTTATCAAATATCTCTTTATCACCAAAATAAAATGAGCCAACCTTAAATCCCATATAATTCATCTTCTCCTATGTCAAAACAAACTACCCCTACTATTAATCCTTTGCATTTAGAAATCCAGTACAAAAAAATATTAGATCAGCCTTATATGGAAATAAAATACTCCAAGTTCTTAGATTTTGAGCCCTCCTTAGAAGACATCCATCCCATTTCCTTTGGAAACCAACATATCCATCTTCAAAAAACTCTTCCTATGCATGTACAATCTCTTCCTATCCTCCCTCAACCTCCTCAAGCCCTTCAATCTGATGTCAAGATTCCAAGTTGGATAAATGTCTATCATGAAGCAGCTCATGACCTTGAGAAAGTGAATTAAGTTTCTTCCTATCATCAAGAGGAGACACATGATGTCAAGATTCCAAGTTGAAGGAGTGCTCATCATGAATTATCCCAAGATAGAAGAAACTATGCCTATTAGTTTCACACATTGGAAGGGTATTATTTAAATGCAAACACAACCTAAAGAGGAGATGAATGAAGAGATTGATGAGACTATTATGGATATAAATTTTATTTTGGTAAGTCATTCTCCTACTCCTCAATCTGAAATGTGTTCAAATGATGGAATTTTTCCAAGCTTTGATAGGGTGATTGCAAGATGAAAAAAGGAACATGAAAATGTACCATTATCTTTCAACCTAGTCAAGGATGTTTCTTTCCCTCCCACTCTCTCCTTAGAGAAAGGAGAAAATGTCTTGTTTGAGGTGGAAAATGAAGCTGCAAAATTCAAGGGTCGAGAAGATAATCTGAGAGGAAAGGAAGAAGTAGGTATAGAACCTTGTAGACATGATGAGTTTTGCTATGTACCTAGGGATATGATATATTATTTTATATGGGTTAATGGAGATGCCGACATGTGGTATGCATCCCCTTAGTTAGTTATATGGGTATAATATATTAGGATAATAGAGTAACTTATGGAAGTAGTACATTAGGTAATGGTCATCCTATATTGGGATTATGAGGTTACCCATCCATGGATTAGATAGATGTATATATATATATAGGAGATGATTATCATATCCCTAGGTACATAACAAGTTTTCATTATCTACACTTGATGAACTTCATTTTGGTCATGATGAAGATAGTGAACAATCCATAGTAGGTGATGATGAAGAACTCCAAGTAGATTGTTATATGCAAGATGACATCTTAGTTCTTGATAAAAAATAGGAGGAACCTATTTTAAGAAAGGCAAGTGAAAAAGGAGAGAAGTTTGAATGGTTTGATAAAGGCATTGATGAAGGAGTTATTGAGTATGAAAATGATTATTTTTGGAATGAGTTAGAAAAAAAATGTCTCAATTCAAACATTACACTAGACACCCTTCCTCAAGAGAGCCATAATGAAGCAAGACATCAGTTTGATAAGATTCTCAAAGAGATAGAAAAAGATGACTGGTCCATGATGCATTCCAAGAGGGTCATGAGCCAAATGATTCCTATAATGATGATATTGCATCCATTGATCCATTGATGGACCACATCAACATAAAATACCAACATGAAATATGTCTCAAATAGCAATATGCATACATGAATGTTGAAGACATGTTTGAGCCTAATTTATTGGAATACATGCCAACTAAGGTAGCAAACAAGAAGGGTGAGTCACCAAGTTTTCACTCCTACAAAGTACTTGGATACCACCATGAGGTTTATTACAATGAAGGATACATAATAAGTTTCCCCTTTGATTTAGGAGGGGGAAAAATATATCAGGTCAGATGTACATATTAATTTACTTTTAGTTGTGTTATGTTTTCCCCTAAGTGCTTAGTAGTACAAGTGTGTTTACTTTAGTCTTTGTTGTGTGTTGTTATTTCCTTTTTATTTTTGAGGTGTAATTATTATCTTTTTGGTCTCTTCAATTTCTGGTCCTAATGTTTTCCAACTTTATTCTGACTCCGTTGCCCAATGGATAGGATAAAGTTACTAGTCCTTAACATAGGCAAACATGTTACCCCTAAGAGTTACCAAATTATTGACCGAATTTGACTTCTAGTTAAATGAGGTCAACCCATATCATTTTAAAATTTTCAAGAAGGCTTTTACACATCCTATGTGGTCTTATATTGTCTTATATATCTTACTTGGCCTTGTCTTAGTCTTTGCCTAAGTTCATCTCCCTTGAATTGGCTTAGTCAACCATGGTCAACTATGGTCAAACCTTGGAAAAACTTAGTCAAAGGTAATTTTTGTGTCAAATTGTCATAATATATCATTTATCATGTTTCAATATGTTTATCAGTCATAAATTAGTCATTTATTGGGTTTCACATGCAAGAAGGGGTCTTTCAGCCACCTTTTAGCCTATTAAATGACTTGTACTTACTTTTATGTAATAAAATTGACACCAAGGTGATTTTAAACTTGGATCTTGTCAATATCATGTTAGTGGATAGTTATAAGTTAGGTTCATTAGGCAAGAATCAATTTTCCCTAAAAATAGACATTTTCCAACACTTGTACAGACTTCTCAAGCTCCCTTGCAGTAAAAAACATGGTGGAGTGACTCTTCACCTCCACAAAAGCCATATCCATGTTTTATTTTCATTTTTTTCACAAAAAATTACATCTATAACTCATGTCTCTTCTTTCTCCATTGGCAAGCAAAGGAAGGGTAAGTTTAAGCACTCATGATGGAAGCTACAGGTGGATTTAAGGGAAATAATTCTACATACAGATAACACTCTGAGTGAAATTCACATCCATATTAATAAATCTTAGATTGGTGTCTCCTCCTTTATGAACAATAATTAACACTCTAGGTAGCTTTTTATGTCTACTCAACCATGAGGGGGTCTCCTTTTGAACTTGTTTCAACTTTTATTACTTTAGATTGATGAAAGGTTTGTTGTAGGTGATTCCACATGTTTTTAAGACATTAACATGATTTTTTGGGTGTTATAAACTTCAAGTACTTGAGAAAACCTCCTTTACGCTTGTACATGCTTGTAAAATGCCTAATTTACATTGAAAATCAGCTCAGTTGCTTTGTGAGTGGTTTTTACACATTGGGAAGAGTGTTTTGATGATGTTATTGGTATTTTTGGTGTTTTAAGGGTTGAAAAGGGTTTTGTGGTTTTTGGAAGGCTTTGTTTTACATGTTTTTTCCCTCTTAAAGGGGTGTCTCAGTTCACACAACTTGAGCTTCACCTATAAGATCATGTTGACATCATCATGACCAAAAAATAGCCTTCATATGGTCTTAAGTCCTTAAATATACATGGAGTGCACTTTGGAGAGGTATAATAATGATAGAGAGGAATCACAAGGTTGTGATAGGTCAAAAAGAAGTAACTATGTTTTTGGTCTCTCAGTCCCCAAATTGACCAAACAAAGGTCTTGAAGGTTTATTGAGATGATATATGTCATTATAAAATATGATTTAAATACCCTTTATTTATTGGGTCTTGTAGCCCTATCCAACAAGAGTAACTATGCTAAGTTACAAGGTCAAAGGAGGAGTGGAGATGAGAATTTAAACAACCTCAAAATGACCAAAAAAATCATTGAATTCAATCAGTGGTGTCTACAAGGTATGAGTGGTAAATTGATTTTGCATTTCAATTGATGGACCTAAACTATACCACCTAGTTTTAAATATTCAACAATGGTACAAAGAGTAATCCTAGGCCAAAATGAGTGAGACAAGGTTAATTTTAATGTTTTAACCCCTAACATTCCCCTCTATCTATACAAGCCTGGGAAAACCATGCTACAACAAAATTTAGCAAATTTTTGTCTTACTTGGTAGATAATGGTCTAGTTCAAAGGTTTAAGGGTGAGGTGAATGGTTAGAGGACACTATAACTAAAGAGGAGTAGTTTCTATCCCATAATATGACCTGATTGGACTCAACCAACCACCTATAGGCCTCAAACTCCATGGAAACTCAATCTTAAGGAACATATGGGTAGTGAGTTTGAAATTTAGAGTATGACTTTTTTGGAGTCCTTAAAATTTTATAAAAGGTATAATGAATGATGGAGGACCTTAAGGATCTTGTTGGAAAACCTAAACAATATGTACATGACCTATTTCTTGTTCAGGTACAACTACAGACCCCTAAATCTCATAAAACACAATCAACTAAGGCATCTTGGCAGTGAAGAGAAGGTTAGAGTTTAGAGAACTTGTTTGGAGTTATTGATGAGGATTTTGAATATATTAATGAATAATTACCCAAAGGTGACTCAATATAATCCTAAATACACATGAAACCAACCTTATCAAGCTCAAAAAGTCACTAAAATAGGGACATGCCTAGTCTCAGTCCAATCATATAGGGGTATTACAGTTGAAGGACCAAAACATGATTTGATACATGGTTTGAAAGTTTTAAAGTAATTAAATTCATGATGATGTATTAATGACCGAAATAACATGAAAATGAAGTCCTTAGAAGATCAAACAATTTAAAATCATGACCTACAAACAGGGGTGAAGCATGATTATCACAATCATGGCAAAGTCATCTTCCTTAAGGACATAGGCATGGTAATGTATGGTTTGGAGGTTTTTATGGTAAATTTACCATCTTAAAGAGATATGAACATAATAATCAAGGTTTTATTATGTTTTAAAGGCATGATCCTAGCCCAAATACGCCTACAGCCAAGCCAAAATAGGGTTTTTCCTCTTGTAGATAGTCATAAGCCTATTCTTAGTTTCCACAGAATAGAAGGTGTTTGAGGTGAAAATTGAATATGTTATGATTTTAAAAAAATATTAAAATCATATATAATTATTAAATTCTATGAACAAGCTCAAGGAGCCTCCATCTTCTCCAAGTACATCTTATACCCTACTTAGTCAAAAGTCTACCTTGAAAAAATAGGGAATTGGAGGCTCAAATGGAGGAGATGGAATCTAAAAATTTGGTAAAAATTACCATTAGGACCTATATAACATTTAAAATCATTAATATTATAATTTAAATAGTGAAAAAACTCACTATTTTGTCTCAAATCAAGAGTTATTTTGGCGTGCCTGAGAATGAAAGTTTTGGGAAAAATGTTGAAAATGGTGACCAAAGGGATAAAAAGGACAAAATTATGATTGTTTAATATGTATGGACCTAATAAAATATAAAAAACCTTGATATAAGGTTTGAAACCAAATAAATTTCTCCAACCAAGGAGGTTTGCAGTCATGCATGAAGGGAATCCTTAAGCCTAAAAGACAAACTAAGGGTCATTTAAATTTTTGGAATTTTACATGCCTTATAATTTATTGGAAAATATTTTAAAGGATATAAAAAATGTTTTTGATCCAATAGGAGTAAAATGAATCCATTGGAGTGTCAGGTGGAGTCTTAAATGGCAAGGTCTAGGCCTAGTGCCAGACAAGGGTAAATTTTCATTTTGGGGTCTTGAAGAGATAATTAAATGATGGGAAAATGTTTTCGGGGTTAATATATAGGTTTTTGATCCATTTTTTTTCAAATAAATTCATCAATAATCCAATTCTTGGATTTAAGGCTCCCAAACCCTCATAAAATGCCCAAAATGGCATTAATGGTCAACTTCAAGTGCTTAGAACTTTCATGATTATTTTCTTGGGACATAGAGATATTAAAGGAAGTTGGAGGAGGTCCTTAAGAATCCAAAAATTAAATTTTGAGATAATTTCAATGTCAAACCTTTATGAACAAAGGCTAAGAATGCTAGTCACTCTAAAACCCTCCAAAACCCTCTTTTGAGACTTGATTATGAAAATGAGCCTAAAAGTGCATTCAAATGGAGTAGTTTGAACCTGAGTTAAGAATAAAATTGTTACCAAATCCATGAGGATAATATACATGGAATTTATTTGTACATAACTATAAAAAAAATTGGAAAAATAGGGATTATTTTATCCATTTTTTGTGTTGTGCAGGCATGGTGAACTTTCAGGAGATAAAATCACTTTTGGAGGGAAGAATAGGACTTGTTATAACTCCATATGGTTCATTATATCAATTATATAAACTATTAAGTGTGATTACAAACTCATTATTTTTATCCAGTCTAGTGAGCCAACTAGTGAGAACTTAAAAAAATGGTAAATCTTCATTTGGAGAACCTTTTAAGGACAAATTATTGTAACTAATGGTATGATCACTACTTAAACATGTAATTTATCCTCTTTTATGGATCATATTGTAGAGATGAAGATTTTTTATATGTCAAGTGTTAAGGGTGAAGGGGAAAGGGCTATTTTGAGACTTCCAAGTGTGATCATGCATGGCCAAGATGGTAGGAAGAGTCATAAGCGTCCCCAATGCATGTGAGGGATTATTATTAACCCCTCCTACTCATATTAATCATAAAAACTGATCAGGTACAAATTTTGGGTAGTTTTGGAAGGCCAATTATGAGGGGTAGTTTTTAATGCATAGAAAAGGAGTTTCTTGACCATTTTCAAGTCTTGGGTGATTGAATATGACATTTTTAACTCCTAAAATGATATGGATCACCCCATAATTCCCTATAATGCATGTTTAATTGGTATTCACATTGGTGACACATGTCCTTGTGCCTCTTCAACTTCTTCTCTCTCTCTCTCTCTCTCTCTCTCTCTCTCTCTCTCTCTCTCTCTCTCTCTCTCTCTCTCTCTCTCTCTCTCTCTCTCTCTCTCTCTCTCTCTCTCTCTCTCTCTCTCTCTCTCTCTCTCTCTCTCTCTTCTTTCAGGTTCTATAAATTGGGCCCTTCTTGGCCATTGTATGAATCTCTCTAATGGGTATGGAAAATACATGAAAAAATTGTTCCTTAAATCAATAAATACAATTTATTTTACCTCATTCAAATAATTCACTAAGTGTACATGATAGTGTTTAGGCTTGTTCAAGTGTGATGTTTATTTACCTTCACATGTACTCTTACTAGTACCTAGTGGGTTATTATCTCTTTCTTGTAGGTCAATAAGAATTTTCAAGTGAGGTTTTAGGTATGGTGAATATCTCATTCAATATATTCTATTATAATTCATATTGCCTAAGTCTTCCTAACCTATGCTATCTCCTAGACCCCATGTTGAAACATTGATGTGAGAGAGAGAGTTGATATTGAGTGAAGTATATACGTAACTTGTTTCTTGGTTCCAAGTGCATATAAAAGGTATGAGTAGAGAAAAATATTTGGTGTATGACCCCCATAGATTAGTTTTACTTTCAATTCATCCTCTATCCCTTTTCATCCCAAAATTTAGTAGTAAGATTTGAGCCTTATTATTACATCAATGGGAGCTAACCCCTAATCTAGAGATCCACCTCTTAATAGGGATACCCACAGCCCTGAGGTGGTTCCACTATTTCACTTGAATGAGGATAAGCTTATTTGATATCCTCATTGGGTGCAATTTTAAGTGACAATAGTCAACTAGATACAAAATTGGATTAACTAATCAATATTTTATATTAAAGAATTGAATCAACTAAGAGGTATAAAGATGATAAAGAATACCAATAAAAAATATAGGAAAGGATATAGTCAAATCAATCAACTATGTTCTATGTGGAAGCAAGACGACTAACATATGAGAGAATAGGTCAGATAGAACAAATGTGTTCTACATAAAGGAAAATTAACCAACCTATGAGAGACTAGGTTAGATAGAATGACTGTGTTCTATAGAAGGTAAAACTATAAGAGACATAGTCAAATTGGTTGACTATGTTCCGAGGGTAAAGATAGGTTTTGATAGTTATGATTCAAGATGATCTAGTGTTATTTATGAAAAAAATTTGAAAATAAATATATAAGTAACTAGGTCAAACCAATCAATCTAGTAATGACACAACACAAACTTTGTACCAATGTTGGCCAATATAAGTTTTACAATACAACATATAATTATCAAAGAGAAAGAAACAAAGTAGAAATGTTAATTTATTAATTCTTTCCTAAATGTTTTAAAATATAATTTTATAAATAAATATGATAGGGTGTTGGATTTAGAAGGGGAAATATAAGGGTAATCTAAGGATAGTTTTAGGTTGTTAAGGTTGAAATGGATCTATATTACTAATGGTACTAGCTTGGTATTAGGGCCTGCCCCCTCACTTCAAAATCTTGTAGTGATAAGGGTGTTAGGTGTTTTTCCAATATATACCATCAACCATGTATTTATACTAAGATAGAAAACCATGTTAGCTTCCCCCATAGTGATGAAATCCAATTAGGTAGACCTTGAGTAGAATTTGTTTAATGATTTTTGATATTATGTGGTTTGGAAGTGTGCGATAAAAGAAATACAATGTGACTAAATTGATAAATTGAACTCTCCTATTTAGTCTATGTGTAATACTCTAATAAATTAAAAAAAATGAAAGATGAGTTAATTACTATATATATGAGTAAATTCCTTTTATTAAATCGTAGAGTGTCGATTGGGTTGATCAAGTATACAAATAGTAAAGATATAATTGATTGTGTTGATTCTATCTATTAAAGTAAGGGTCAAAGAAACATTGTAAAAAAATCAACTGAATAACTTGGGAAATAAGTAATTATAGAACCAAGTTGATGTAGTCAACTTAGTTGATTATAAGGTTATAGTTTTATAGATTGAAAACTATGAAAAATAGGACTAAAATGAAGGAAATAAATGACTAAGCTAGTGAGAATGTACTTGATGATTTTAATGATGTTAATTTTTTAATTTCTACACAATTCCATCCAGATGAATATTTTTAACCTGCTAATAGATTTGAATAGATCAACTAAGTCTCAAAATATGTATGAAAAGAATTGAATTGAGTCAAGCACATTGATCTAATTACCAGTGGTTGAAGATGACTTTCAAAAAAGTAAAATAGAGTCGATCATATCGACTGTGTGTTAAACCTACATACATAATGTTAGACCAAGTTGATAGATTCAATTGAGTGATGTAAAAATGAAATAAATTATAAATTATAATAAATTAAAGTGTGAAAGAAAGCCAAAAAGGGTTAGCTCACATTAGGTTCATCAGAATGTGTATAAGGTAAAATGAAGCTGATCTATAAATCAATCCTAACTCAAAGATAAATCTAAATATCCCTTCTTCTTGTAAGTACATTTAGATAATCAAGATTATGTAAAATATGGATCTAGAAAACCTAACTAATGAGTCTTTTACCACACAATATCACTAAAGAGGGTTATGAATCTTCTAGTCAAGCAATACCACACAATAACCCTAGTTGGGTCTTATAGTATCTACCAAAATAAATAATAATGCAAGTAAATCTAATTTAGTGCTCGCCAAAGCTTATGGCACAAATGGGGGATAATAAAAAAAAATTAAACATGCAAACAATAAATATACTCATGTCAATGTAAAGGTAATCTTCAAAAATGGAGAGAGATATTCATTCAAAATCCATTACTAATGTTACTTCTATATACCAAAATAAAGGAGTAAGAGTTAGGAATATTACCTTGAAGATGAATCCATAAAGGATCAATATCTCACTTGACCAATGGTGATTTAGAATAGGTTGTTTTAGTTCATATTGATCACAAAGATAGGTTAGATCTAGGATATTATACTTATCCTATACATCCAAGACATTTCCACAAGACAAGACTCTTCTCTCCAAGTGTAAACCCTAAGTAATGACTCCTCATGTAAAATGGTGGAAGATAATATTGTAAATTAGTGAAAATGAATGATTATCTATATCTCCCTCTAATGAAAATGGGTTGAAGGATGTGTATATATATCTATATCTAACCCTAAACCTTTCCAAAATTTTATCTAACACAATCTGACTAGTCTACGTAGTTGTTTAAGAAATAAAGCAATTAGCTCCCAGAATAAGTTAGCCAGGCTGACTTAGTCTCATGATGCGATCATTTCTAATAATAGGGTTGGCCCATTTGACTATTTTTAGAGGATGATAGAAAGTGATTTTAGCCTAATTAGGGGATATTTGAGGCAATAAATTACATGGAGGATCATGTAATGGAAATGTTAAAGCTTATAGAAATGTATAGGAGAGGTTTATGTTGGTTTTAAGTGGTGGTATAGGGAATAAAAATATTTTTAATCATCAATGGTCTAACCACCACTTTAGCAGTGTACCCTTTAAGACATGTACTTATATAGATTGAGACTTGATGTGTTCCTATTATCAACAAAACTATCACCCTTGAGGAGGTTGTTCAATCATCCTCACTTAAGTGATAGCATAGATACACCTCTAAGTTGTGGGTGGCCCAATAAGTGATGTTAATCTCTAGATAGGGCTATATCCCTTGATTTTATCACCCTAAAACTGCTAATAAACCTATTGATTACAAAGGAAAAGGGTAAGATAATTGAAATTAAACTAAACTAGGGAGGTGATGCACCAAGTTATCACCCTCCATTTGACCATATTTCACTAATAACATGAATTAGGCATGATTATCATCACACTACTCAACAAGGACCCTCAATCATAAGTGTTTAAACATAGAGGTCATAAAATTTTTACTGAATGGAAAGGCTAATTAAGAGGTCTAAGAAAGACATTAATGACTGAAATCCACCTATAAACTATGCAAATATACCTCAAAATTACCATGTGACCTACAAAAAGACAATACATTTTTAAATAGGTAAGATAGGGAAAATGAGAGAAAGTGAAAGCACAAATACTAGCATTAATCAACAATCACAAAAAGTACAATAATTGTAAGCATTTGATACAGGTATAATCAATTTTATTCAACATTTAAAGGCACATTAGAAGTGTTTATTTGAGCATGGATTCACCATACTCAATTAAAGGATGTATTACAAGCCTTACAAGGTTGCATATATAGATAAAGAGTGAGTGAGAGAAAGAGATAAAGATGTTGGAGGAGCCCATGATAAGTGTTATTTATCCTAAGTCAGTTACATGTCCAAGTGTAGGAGGTCAACAATAGTTTTATCAACTTATTAAACATGTGTAGTCTTAGTTTTATGATGATCTTTAAATGTGGTGTAAGAGTCTTTAGTTGCTCTGGGTAACTCATCAATCTTGTACATAAAACTAACTTCCTTGACTTGGGAGTTAAAAGATTCATACTTTGACACATGTATACTTATCTTCTTTTACAAATCACTATGTTTTTATTGTATCCTTCATGTCTCTCTCATTTTGGTAAGAGTGATATTTATAGCTCATATTCCTTCACATTCATTTCTGCCATTAGAAACCTGCAAACTTCTTGACTAAGACTTGTTTTTCTTCATGAGAAGAAAAGTATTTTTGATGGAATATAATCCTAAGATATACCTCTCTCTTAATTTAATATTAATTAAATAGGGATATAATATGACCTTAATGGTATATTGTATGCTTATATATCATTTTTGATCTATCCAAGGTTTGAAACATACTTCTTTATGCAAATAAGGAAGATACTCTCATCTATACCTATCTTAGTTACTTATGGCTTATCCTAGCACCTTATGACCTTTTATAATGTATATTTTTGGGTATAATACCTATTTTAAGTTCTTAATGTATTCTAAAGTGTTCAAGAGCCATTCATTTGTTCACATCTCTATAAATAGGCTTGAAACTACCCTTTTAAGACCATTTTTGTACCCTTTTCTATTCAAACATGGTAGTTTTCTACTCCATTGGGTGCATAGGAAAGGATTATAGAAAATCCAAGTTATATTTAATTAATCCCAATATTTTTACTACACTTATAAATATTATATTCTCCATTGAGTCCTTAGAGAAGTTTTGGGAAGGTTTAGACATGTCATACTTCTTAGTAATCATTTATAGAATTGGGGATCTAAATTAACTTATAAATGACACAAAGTATAAGTATTAAAACCCATTTAATGATCCAAAATTTATTTTATTCCTATGTACCTCCTTGAGTGAGGTCACACATGAGAAAAGTGCTTCTTAGGCCATCATGCCTATGTTTGAGAACTCAAGAAAAGTGAAATTAGGAAAATAAGTTAGGAACATGTTTGATATTAGTTTTAAACACCTATACTATGTATATGAAACATATTTGGAGGTTTATAGGTGGTTTTTTTTAAATAATCAACTCCTTTAGTTCATTGTATCATGCATTAGCCCATTACTAGGGTTTGTAAGCAATCATGCAAGACTGACCCTAATGGCCTATTTTTGGCATTGTCTCATCATCTAAATGAATCCAAAAATTTTGGGGATCCATATTGACATAATATTCACCTTTATATATATTCATACTCTAATTCACCCTAAAAACATGTATTTTATCTTCATACATTGAAAATAGACTTGTGTATCTCAATTAGGCATGTCTAGGCTTCTTGATTCTTTTGGCCATTTATCATCTTGGAACCTTAAGGAGACCTTAAAAACACCTTGATAACCCTATGCACATATATAATTTATCCTCTCAAATTCCCTATTATATTTATTAAACACCACCAATGTACTTTTCTCTCCATTTTATCTCAAACAAGCATGTAGGTATACATTTGATCTATTGACTACAATTTTGAGAATGAGTTTTCTTCACCTAGATTATTGGAATTTTAGTGGTATTGATAAGTATTTTAAAAATTATTCACATTTCTCTCTATATTATATAAACCTCCTTAACACACTCTTGTACACCACAAGTGTGCCTTCTCTAATTCTACCCTCTAACATGCCTGTAAATGTGTCTTTGAGTTTCTTGAGTGTTGTCTTGAAGTTGAGATCTCTTTAATTGGCCCTGATCCTTCTATTGATTATATCAAGTGTATAAAGTTTATTAAAAATATATTTCACTTCCAAAAACCTTATTTTACCTCAATAAATTTTCATAATTATGCTTTTACTCTAAACTACCTTTTATAGGCCTATTGGTGTGTATTAGGCATAGAGGTCTCTTTTGCTTGTCACTATCAACTCTAATTCTCTTTTGCTTATCACTATCAACTCTAATTCTATTTATTTTATTATGACCCTATGGAGAATATTTATTCATGATTCATGACTCAGTCCCATGCCTCTAATGGATCAAGCTACATTGAATTTTTACTTGAATCATAGCACAGTCATACTTCTTGAAGTGACACAATCCATTTGCCAAGGTGCTTATTTCTTAATTTGAATGCATTTAGCTACATGAATTTCCATTTTATCAATGACACATTAATTAATTTATAGACTTATAAGGATTTAAGGTTCATGATTAAACCACTTGTTGAGATGAGAAACCAATCTCACATTGGTTTTTATAGGATGATCTCAAGATTACCTATTGTACTTTAAGGCTTTTAACAGGCTTAAAACACATTTCAACTCAAGGATATTGATGCTTTATTTTATTTCCACAAATTAAGGATTCATAACAACATAAATAATATCTCATTAATCTATTTCACTCAACTTGAGATTTCACACCCATCTTTCATGCAAAACATACTATTCTTTGTCCATCCTCTTAACACATGCCTATGTATGCTTTTTGAGACTAGATTATCCATTATAGTGTTCCACATAGATTTTCAATGCCTATAATTTATTATGTGATGATTCTCATACCTTTTTAGGATTTTCCCTACCCATATTCATTACCAAATATTTTCTAGTTTACCTTATCCTATGGGCAAACCTATAGGTGACTATCTAGACCTACAACAACTCATTGGATTTATGATCTTGACCCTTTCCTTACCATTTTAACTCCTTTGATGTTTGGTAAATACTTGAGGAGGTTGATATTATGGATGAGGAGTATATAATAAGTTTATTGAAGATCATTTAAGGTGAAATAACACTCCAAATAATCAAAATTTTGCCTGTCATCTTCATTTGAGTCAACAAATACAACTTTTTTTGCCATTAAGTGCCCACACGTACCAAATAAATGTTTAAGGGTAATATAGGATGAATATTCAAACCATTTAGAATATCAAACTCTTATTCATTTTCATTATTAAACCTTCAAATTCACTCATACCATAAAAATTGTACCTATGGGATTTAAGAGGGGTTTGGACAACTAAAATTGTTATGATGGTTCATAAATCATAGGGCCTAGATTCTTTAACTAATGCATGGAATATTGAGGGAAAAAGGATACTCATTTACCCATAATATAATCTATCTCAAATCTTATTATCCTACATGAAATAAGGTGAAACTATTTGGTATCTCTATGCTTATAAAGAAGACTTGCAAACCTGATAGAGAAATGACATAGGTTTTGGCTTCTTTTTGGAATTGAAACTCCTAAAAATGCCTAATTTGAGTATGGAAAAGGTGAAGTCATTCTTTTATGTGTTTTAAAATAAATTATTATCTTGGAAAACTATAATAATACTATTTTAAAACCCTCTATAAGTAGTAAATTACCACATTCTACCTTCTTAACTTGCTAGAGCAGTGAACCAGGTGTCTATGGAGCTTATTTTAACCTGTAAAATGTTGAAAACATGTTACAATAGTTTATTTACCTATATTTTCCTATAATTATTCCAATATTTCACATTTTTACATTAGAAAGTGATAGTTGGACAATTATTAATAGGTTCTAATTTTGGAAAAGCTTTACCAAGACATTTTATGGGAGATTTACAAAGAATAAATATGTAAGATGATCCTTGACAAGTATCTCATGACCTAGAAAGATCCTCTAAACCTTTATCACCCTACAACCAACATGAGCATGATATGTAATACTAAATAGGTGTAAGACCAAAATGAACCATTATCTTAATCTTGTCAAAAAAACCTTAAACTTTGCTAAACTCTATTATAAACTTTAATTTGAGACTTCATTTGCAAGGGAAATGTTGTACTTAGTAAAGTTTTGAATTAGTCTCACCTATGGTTATCTAATTTTGGCTAACATCTTTGGAGACCACTTGGGATTGCATATTTTCTATGCATCTAGAATAGTTACCTTATCCCTCTATTGGGTTACACAGTCATCTTTCACTTAACCTCAAACCTAATTAAACCTTGAACCTTGAATGCAAATTCCTTGAAACACTAGAAATAAATAATTACCTTCACCAACATAACAAAATAAGAAGCAACCACACCAAATTAAGACACATGCATAACAAAACAATAAAATAAAACATTGTGATACAAAGAATTTAGAGGAAATAAAAGAGAAAAAATTATTAAAAATAGCTAACCTTAAGACATTTTTATCTTGGATCAAAAGGAAAATTTTTATAAACTCTTCCTATATGATATGTGCAATGATGTAGAGAAAGTTGCCCTTTAGACATGATGTTTGCCTAAGTAATCTTCTTACTTGACAACTCATTTGACATACTCTTAAGTGAGATATTAACAACAAACATGCTTCCAATGAATATATACTCATCTTGTGGCCCAAGACTCACCTTATGTTTCTCTTTGATGTTTTGACTCGCCTTAAACATGATCTCCTCTGGAATCATAAGGGTAAACATCATATTTAGCTTCAAGAGGATCCATGAAATGATGCATTTGATCTTGGGTGACCTCTTGGTGTTTTCCAAATTACACTTCAATAAGGAGAGTAGCCTCACAATCATATTAAATTTGCCCAATAAGATATGTAGACTTTTGAAGAGCTTAAAATTCATTATAAATGATAAAATACACCTACCACATGTCATCTTAAAATATTCATATTGATTTGAGAAGGCATGTTGTTTATGATTATCCTCTTGAGGACTTATCTCCATCACCTTCCTAGCTATAGTCATGTGATCATGAGCTTCATGGTGGTTTTTTGGAAGGTCACTAACCATCTCTACAACTTGGCTTTGCTCTTCAAAGGTGATTGGTTCATGCTTGTTAGAGGCCATTTCAAGTTCACTCAAGTCCTCATCTTGTTTACTTAGAAGATATTAAAAGATTAGCTATAATTTATTCATTATGACTCTATATGTAAATTTTTTATTGAGATCCCTTTATTATTAACTCAACCAATTATTCCTTGTAACAAGGAGGAAGATGAACACTTGAAATCAAAAGAGAGAGTTTAAGATAAACTTTTACCTCTTTTATGATACTTAAGGCATTTTATAAAGTATCCAAATTGATCTCAATTGTATCTAGCTACTCATATTCATTATGAGGCTCTAATAACTATTATTCTTGATCATCCATGGTTTCATTGAGCTAAATAGTTGGCTAGGAAACTACTAAAATTGTCTTAATTTAGTTTTGATAATCTTTGAGTGTTTTTTCCTTCAAAATTTGATACTACATGATGAAAATCACCTCTTCCTCCATCTCCAAAGACTGATTTCCTCTTTTATCCACCAAGGGGAGTGTTAATGATGGTTTTTAACTCATGTTCACCTAAAATGTCTTCTTCATAGCCTTCTTGAGGCCAACTTACATCTACAACTTGGCCTTTCTCATTTGAATCCCATAGAACATGTTATTGTTCAAGGGTGGGATATTCAAATTTATGAACAAAATTTGAAATTTTGAGATAAAAGAGCCTATTAGTCTTCTCCTTCCATTCAATAACCAATCCCTCAAATGTTTTGGTCCTCAACCTTCTCAACAAAGACTTCCTTCTTCATTTTAATTCTTTATTGAATTAACCTCCATGATTGGAAAGTTTTAGGTTCTTTAGGATGGAGGGGTGGGGTTTGAATAATTTCATAAATTGGCTTGAAGCTTGGGACCTCTCTCTTATTTTAAATGCCTTCTTGGATAGAAATTTATGATGGAAAAGTTTTAGGTTCTTAAGGAGATATGGATGGTGATTGAATAGGCACACGTTACTTTTTATTCTCAATCCATTATTCTAGGAATGATTCATATTTATTCCCCCATGACTCTATCACTTACTTCAACCTTGGAACCTTGAGCTTAGGAGCTTCCTATTAATGGTGTGTTTCAACATGAGGGATGGATGAAGGGTTTGGGAATATTAAAAGATACCTTTGATTATCCTCAAATTTCTAATTATGGATGAGAATAGGATAAGGTTCATGAGGGAGACTACATTGAGATGTAGGGATAATGAGTAAGGCTTCCATAGAATTAAGCCTTTTTTGATGGATTATATAAACTTGGATAAAACTAGGAACATAAGAGGGATTACTTGGGATTGAAGAGGTTAATTTAGGTTGAAGAGATTGAAATTCTTGATTTTCCCATCATACTAATCTATCTTCCATACATTGATTCAAATATCTTATTTGCATCCTTTTATTGGTTAGGACATGTTATTTTCTCCTCTCAAAGTTTGATCACTCACTCCTTGCAAACTGTAATGAGTCCTTTAACTTTTGAATGAGATGACTAGGGAAAAGCCAAATTCTACACCTCTATTTATCTTTATCATCACCATTTCATTATTTAACATATTCATGATCAACTAAGAGTTTTTCTCTTTATTATCTTTAATTTACCTAGATACACACTTCTTCTTAGCCCTTAGCTTATGCTGATGGCAATATTTATAGGATTGATATGAAGGTTGACAAGATTAGTAAGGTTTATGAGGAAAAGGGTGAGGATATCACTCTTGGTATCAAGGTTGATCATATTGATAGATAGGGTCATATGGAGGGTAAGTAGGGTCATTATAGGGATGGTATGGATCAAAATAAGATTGACATGGTTCGTTAGGCTACTGATAATGATTAATATGTTATTGAAATGGCTCACTAACTTGATTAAAGCAAAATATTACTCTAAATTCATCCATAAAACCTCATGAGAAGAAAAACTACAAATATTACTTGCTTATAAGAGTAATTATGTTGTTAAAACTAGTTGATTGTGCTTATAGTCACCACTAGTTCTTGTGTTCATGCCTCCAAAGGTTGATGCATTGAATATCACATTGATCACTCTTTAATAAATTAAGTATCTTATCTAAGAAATAATTCCAAAACTATTATCATAAAAAGTTATACAATTGAGGAGGTTGTTTAAGCCTCCTCACTTAAGTGATATCATGGAAACACCTCTAGGATTTGGGTGGCCTAGTTGGTGAGGTGATTCTCTAGATAGGCTTATCTCCCTTGATGTTATCACCCTAAAAATGCTATTAAACTTATTACTTCTAAAATATAAGGGTAAGATAACTAAAAATAAACTAAACTAGGTAGGTGATGCACCAAATTTACACCCTCCACTTCACCATTCTACACTATGAACATGAATGATGCATGAATCTAATCACACTACTTAATAAGTACCTTCAACCATAAGTATTTCAAGATAGAGGTCATAGATAATGTATTGAATGGAATGGATAATAAAGAGGTCTAAGAAAGATGATAATGACTAAAATCCACTTCTAAAATATGAAAATATACCTCAAACTCCCATGTGATGTGCAAGAAGACAATCCATTTGAAAATAGGTGGGAGAAGACAAATGAGAGAGAGTGAAATTAGAATTACTAACATTCATCAAAAAATCACATAAGTACAATGATTGTAAGCATTTAATAAATGTTTAATCATATTTATTTAACATTCAAAGGCATACTACAAGTGTTTAGTTGAGTAAGGCTTCACCTTAGTCAGCCAAAGGATACATTACAAGCCTTTAAAGGTTACATGTATAGAGAAAGAGTGTGTGTGAGATAAAAAGATGTTGGAAGAACCCATGACAAGTGTTATTTCTCCTAAGTTAGTTACAATTCCAAGTATAGGAGGTTGAAAAAAGTTTTATCATCTTCTTTAACATGTGTAGTCTTAGTTTAATGATGATCCTCAAAGGTTTTGTAGGAGTCATTAGTTATTCTAGGTAACTCATCAATCTTGTTCATGAAATTGGTTCCTTTTATTTGGAAGTTACAAACTTCACACTTTGACACATATATACTTATCTTATTTGAAAACTCATTATTATATTCTTGGATCCTTCATGTATCTCTCATTTTGGAAAGAGTTATCTCTAGAGATGATACTCCTTCACATTCATTTCTACCTGTAGACACTAATATCGTGTCAACCCCCCTTGGTCCCCTTCTAAATGTTAACACTCCTAACCCACACTACTTATTTCAAATTAATTACCTCACCTTGGACACCTCACCTAGACACTTCACCCTAAGACCATTTCTTAGCCTATGAGTCATCCTGAGACTAAGTCCTCCAAACCCTGACTACTCATGACCTAATCTCACCCCATCTTAACTCCCTAACCAACTCTCATGCCTCATAAGCTTGTGTTTTGACTATTCTCCAATGAAAAAGGCACTTGGTAGGTGGAGAAATAGGCAAAGAGCTAAAAATATCCCTTTTACCTATTCTCTCTCCATCGATATTGGTCAACCCATAGCCGATGTCGATAGTTCTACACTGATGCTGATGGGATCACTGATGTCGGTTACATAAACTAATTTCTAACATTGAGCTAAGCTGCCTTTTCACACATTAGCATGCACACTCTAAGATTTCAAGCACCAAAACTTGACTATTATCCTCTTGGCTATCGAAGCTCTACACAAATCATTTCAGAGACTGGATTGAAAGATTGTACGAGGACCTCGAGCTATTGAATTGAAGTAATCCATGTTCACTTCATTGGCTCACAACACCAGTCACATCAGCCACAATGGGAATCACTATTCTGACACCTCTAGTTCTTCACCTTATAAAGCTAAGTACTCTAGTTTTCATTTTAGTGTTTTAGAATATATTGTCAATTAATTTTCATTAATATTTCTAAATACTATCAAGAGGCCTGACTTCTTTCATGGAGGGGATGAAAGGCCTTATCCTTATTCTCACCCCCTTTTCACACCAATCCACTACCTATACCCTTCTTCAGACCTCATTCACCTTCTTGCAACCCTGCACCAACCTTTAAACTTCTAGAAACCCCTCTGTCTATCCCAAAAATACTCTAAAATCCATCCAAGGCCAACAACCCCAACTAAAATCAGTAGACCAATCAACGTTGACATCTACAACTCAAACTGACATCATCAGACCAACTAACGTCAACACCTTTAGCTAGACTGACATCAAAAACCCAATCGATGTCAGCACCATTTACCTGACTGACCTTGATAGACCCACTGATGTCGGTGACTATGTTTTGAATCAGTAAACCAAGAAACCATCCAAACAGCCCATCTAGACCAGATAGAACCTTCAGCCAGCCTTCTATAGCATTTTAAGATACACAGATTGCAAGGAACAGGTACACACCATCTAATTTTCTATTTCTTTAGTTATTTATCATTTCTTCCTTTACAATAATTTTATCTTTAAATAGTGGACTGGCATCCCTTAAGGAGCTTCATGCTTTCGGGACTGAGCGCGTAGCTTGGCAGTCCAGCATAGCCTCTTCTAACATCTTTCTTGTTTAAGTTTCATTCTTACTATAGGTATTTCTTCCATAGCCAAAGAGGAGCTCCCACAAGGCTTGGCTACGGTGCACACTAAATCTGGGTAACATCAAACCCATAACCTCTTAACCTTAGTTTCTTTCTCATTTGAATGTAATTAGTGAAAATCTAGAGAAACACTACCATTAGAAACTTACAAACTTTTTGACTAAGACTTGTTTGTCTCTATGAGAAGAAACATTTTTTTGGTGGCATATAATATTGAGACAGACTTGCCTCTTACTTTAATAGCCATTAAATAGGGATATAATATGACCTTAATGCTATTTTGGAGGCTTATATATCATTGGTGACCTATACAAGGTCTACAAGATACTTCTTTATTCCAATAAAAAAGACACTCTCTTTTATACCTATCTCAGCTACTTATAGCTTAACCTAGTACCTTAATACCTTTTCAAATGGATGTTTTTGGGTATAAGACCTATATTTAGGCCTATAAGGTCTTATCAAGTGTTCAAGATCCATTCATTTGTTCACATCTCTATAAATAGTATTGAAACTACCCTTTTAAGACCATTTTGTACCCTTTTCTCTTCACTCGTGTCAATGATTTACTCCATTACATGCCTAAGAGAGGCCTTGAGACCATAAAATTTATATTTAATTCATACCAATCCCTTTAGTAGACTTATAAAGATGATCTTCTCTATCAAGTTCTTAGAGAAGTTTTAGTTTAGACTTATCATACTTATTAACAATCATTCATAGTGTTGGGGATCTAAATTAGATTTTAAATGCCACAAAGTGGAAGTAGTAAAAACACTTTAATAGTCCTAAATAAAATTTCTTCCCATGCATCTCCTTGAGTTATGTAACATGTGAGAAAAGTGCTTCTCAAGCTAGCAAACTCATGCTTGAGAACTCGAAAAAGGTGAAACTAGAAACATATGTTAGGAAATTGTTTGATCTTGGTTTGAAACACCTCCTTGAGGTATATGAAACATATATTAAGTTTTATATTTCATATTTTTTTTACTATTTGACTCTTTAAGTTCATTGTACCATGTATTAGCCCATTAATAGGGTTTGTAAGCAATCATGAAAGATTGACCCTGATGGCCAATTTTTGGCATTGTATCCTCATATGAATGAGTTAAAAATATATGGAGATACATATTTATATTTATTTAACCTTTATATAGATTAATACTCTAATTCACCCCAAAAAACTATATGTTCTCTTCACAACTTGAAAATAAACCTGTGTACCTCCATTAAGCATGTCTAGGCTTTCTGAATATTTTGGCCATTTCTCATCATGGAAACTTAAGAAAACCTTAATAAAACCTTGATAAACCTATGTTCCTATCATATTTATCCTCTAACATGACCTAATATCTTCATTTAACTCTACCAATGTCCTTTTCTATCCAAATTGTCTCAAACAAGCCTATAGGTATACATTTGATCTCTTGATTACAATTTTGAGAGTGAGCTTTCTTCACCTAGATTATTTCCATTTTAGTGGTCTTAATAAGTATCAATAAACTTATTCACATTTATATTTATCTTATATAAATCTCCTTATCACTATTTTGGACACCACAAGTTTTCCTTCTCTAATTTTGCCCACTAACAGGCCTATAAATGTGTCTTTGAGCTTCTTGAGTGCTAGGTATTGAAGTTGAGATATCTTTAGTTGGTATTGATTCTTATATTGATTATAGAAAGTTTATAGAGCTAATTAATAATATATTTCAATTTCACCAACCTTATTTCACCTTAACAAATGTTCATAAGTATGATTTTGCTCTAAATTACCTTTGACAGGCTTATTGGTGTGTATTAGGTCTAGAGCTCCCTTTTGCTTGTCACTATCATATCTGAGTCTATTTGATTTATTATGACCCTATGGAAAATATTTATTGATGATTCATTACTTGCTCCCATTCCTTAAATGACTTAGGTTACTTTGAATGTTTACTTGAATCATAACATAATCATACTTCTTGAAGTGACACAATCCATTTGGTAAGGTGCATATTTATTTATTTGAATGCACATAGCTATAGACACCTAAAACTGGCCAAAATTAGCTTTTGACTAGACTTCAGATTGATTCCTAATAAATGTTTCAAATTAATCCTAAGAATTACTAAACATCTAAAATTTGCTTATACATTATTCATCAAAGTTTAGAATCACATTGATGAATCCCTAATTGTGGTATCCTATCATATGCAACCATAACCTCTCATGGATTCATCCCTAATCACTTGGAGGCATAATAACTATAAATTTTTCCTATGGACCTATTAAGTTGGTTACTCACACACTTAAATCAAATCTTGGAAATACTAAAATTTTAATCAAAATTAATTAACAAGTTAAACATGATTCAATACCTAGTTGAATTATCCATATCTAATTAGTGAATATCTAAAAAAGGAAATTCAAAAATTCAAAATATCCTAGCCTTTCATCATTGCTTTTATAAGTTGTCAAGATCTTTGAAAATATCCTAAAATATCTAAGTTAGAGATCCATGCCTAATAATTATAAATCATAATTAATTGATATCTATTAACTCTATCGGGGTTATATTTGACTCATCTGGGTTAGGTTTGAACCCATTCCAAAAATTAACTCAACCCTAACTCACTTTGCATGAGAGTTAATTCTTAAAGATATAATATAAGGCCATAAATCTTCATTAAAATATATTTGATATTGTAGAGTTATTATGCATGATTTGTTCCATGAGACTTATATCAATAGTGTTATAATGCCAAAATATTGAGCCAAGAAATCATAAGCCACATTAAAGCTAATGGTGTAAAGGAGAGAAGGAGATACACAAACTCCATTTCAAAAGAGTTCTTGATGCACAATCCCAATAAGACACTCAACAAAGCATTTGGAGCTCCCAAGGAAGGTAAAATATTTATATCTTTTATGTTTTAGTTGTGATTTCATCTATTTTTTGTTACTAAGCCTCCCTAAGTTCTTGGCTAAGAGTGTTAGTGTTAGTGTTAGTGTTAGTGTGTTTTTATTTGAGTTTTTGTTACTTGAACTAACACTTTACTAACCTCCCTTATTATATTCCTATGATCAATAATGGCACACTTGGTGGGACCTCAAGCATCCCATACAAGCTAGAGGATTGATATGCAACTCTTAGTTTTTCTAATAAATGTTTGAAAATCTTCAAAATTCAAGTTTTACCATTATTTTTCACATATTATATTTTTTAGTGACATATAGTTTACACAATGACCAACATCGACCCTGATAGAACCAACATCAATCCTACCAAAACTAACAACGACCCCTGTGTATAGATAAGAGCATGCTGAAAATGTGTTTAATGAATTTTTATTGAGTTTTCAAATTTTTGTTTTGTTTCCAAGATCCTTAATATCATTTAACTAACCCTTTGATTTCATGATCTAGTGTTATTTATTGATTTTTTATTCATTTTTATATCCATGTTTATTTGAAAACCATATTCCATGTTATTCTATTTTTTCCATGAAACTAATGTCAATCTATGTCGATCGATGTCAATCCTTCTATGATTGACTGGCATCAATTTATACAGATTGACATCTATCCTTGTATGGATTGACATTAATCTCTTAGACAGAAAATTAGAGAAACATGAGAGAAAATATTGAATTATTATTTTCTCATTCATATTTGGGTTTGTAGGTAGGCATAAACCCTTTAAAAATTATAGGTCACAAGCTAGAAAAGGGCACAAGTTTGAACGTGGTTAAAAATTGAACATTTTGTTTGGTGTCTAAAAGGAACTTAGTTATTTTTATGCTTAATTTTTTATGAAAGTTTTACAAAAAAAATTTAACTAAGGCCAAAGGGCCAAAATTTCATAAACATCAAACTTTGGTACAATAAAATAAATGCTCACACTTAGATACATACTCTTAAGAGTGTTTGTTTTATGCTTTTTCTTTCAAAGTTGTTTATTTTTGAAAAATGATTGATGCATGTATGCTTCCCCCATCCTCTTTAGGGAATTTAGGTGACCAAAAGAACTAATTCATTACCTTAGTAACTTTAGTCTAAAAGTGTGAAAAGAAAATCGCTAAGGCCCTCCTCAAATATGTATGATTTGGGTGACCCAAACACAACCCTAAAGTTTTTTCACTTGTTTTTTTTTCATGTATTTTGGATTGTAAACAAGATTTTATCACCTATTCATGGGTTATCTAGGAAAGTTTTGACCCAATAATTCATTTCCCAGCATCATTTTAACCCCACTCCATAGTGGGGTATATAAATTGAGGTTGACTTACTAGGATTTTTTATTTGAGCAGTTAAACAAGTTTCATTAGTAAGATACTACCTTAGACTGTAAGGGTAACTTGGACATCACATTACACTAAGAAAGTGATAGATATAGTGGCTATGGAAATGCCAAGACCTTTTCAAAATAAGTTGGTTGATGTAGATCCAAATTATGTGAGCATCTCTTATGTTAGACATACTTGGAACCATATAGAAATGTGTGAAAATTGATAGATCAAAATAACCCCACTTGTCATGGAAATACTATTGATGTAGTTTGAGTTCATAAATTTCTATGTCATAGTACAAAATCTTGGGAGAAGAAGGAACCTAAAAACCCTACTTTTCATGTAATTTTATATTTGGATTAACACTTAAAATACTCCTAAGAGTAAGTATATTGATAAAATTTGACATTACTATGTAACCTTATCAGTTTTAGCATTTAGGACATTACACTTAGGTGTTTATGTCATTTTGTCCTTTAATACATGGTTTTTATGTATAAAATATTGATTTATTATACCATGCCAAAATTATTATTATTTATATGTCACTCCTTTATTTGAGGAGGTGTTATACTAGCCATTTTTATTACATGCCTCTTGCCTTAGTCTTTTGACAAATCTTTGTGTGTGTGTGTGTCACTTAATTGGAAAGGGTTATGTTATGATGCCCAATTCATTTTTGAGTTTTTGTGCCTTAGAGTCTTGAAACCAACCAATTATCACATATTCATTTCATAAACTTGTTTTCCTTGCATCCAAAATTCCATATTTTCAAACCAAGCCACATGTGCTTTTTGGGATCTATACCTAGTGTCAATATGCCATTCATCTTTGTCTAGCTTGTTATTTATTCAAATAAGGATAGTTTCCTAAGTTGACTTTTAATTAACCTTGCCAAAGTTCAAATCCATACATTGATTTATTTCTAACTATGCCTTTTGTTTTTTAAGCCTAGACATCAATCTTTCTCTTTTGGTTTGTGTGACTTAGGTTATTTATTTACTCAATTTTAAAACTATTGTTTATGCCTAGATTTGGAAGAAATATCCTATCTTCCATAGGTCTTTTGTTTCATGCCTTATACCAATTAACCAAGTTCATGTCTAAAGTAGAATGACACATTTATGCCAAAGTGTTTCAGATTTGTTAGATTAAATATCTCACCTTGTTTTTAAGTCTAGCTTTTGTGCTTTGTTTTGCCAAAATTCCTAACATATGCCTATTTTGAGCCTAGATTTTATGTCACATTTTGCCAAAAGACATAACAAATTTTGTTTATTTAGATTAGAATTGTTTGGAACACTTTTTATTATATTTTAGCATTTTATTTTTATTTCATCCACTTGACCTTTTGTGTGAGACATTTGATGTTAGATTATTTTTACCATGTTTTTAGCATAGACCTTTTTGGTGATACAACTCCATCCTTTGACCAAGTTAGACCAAGTTTGAACCATTTGTCCTTTGGACATTATTTTTAAGATTTTTTATAACTCTAATACTTTTTGTGAACCATTCACCATTGATTTTGATATGTCTCTACTATACTTGTAGTGGATCCATGTACAATCTAAGATATGGTAATGTGGTCTCACAAGAAGACTTAATCAATACCTCTATGGTGATGATGTATTTTTTGAGATGGATCCTTATCATCCTTCTAAAATTGAATTGGGATAACAAAGCTAAGATCCTCTAGCTCACTATTTGGTCAACACACCTCCATATTCAGAGCAAGACCAAGAACAAATAGTAGAGTACGTAACTAGCATACCTTTGGTTGTAGACCAAGATCAATAATAATTATACTATGTTATGATGACATTTACATATGATACCTATTTTTTTGGTCATCAATTACTTCTAAACAAGGTTGAAGTCTTAATTAGAGTCACAAAGGTAGGGGCCAAGTTTCTAGTAGGCTTCCCCCATGAAAACTTACCAAGTCTAGTTAGAGTACCTTACAACATACCTTATAATCAAAACATCAAATGAGCCTCTTCTTATAATCCTCATGTTATAGTATCAATTTTGTACCAAGATCCATGTATGATTGTCATAGAAAAAGGCCTCATAGAGGACCACTTCATATAGATGAAGATAGCATACTAGACTTATTCAAACTTAGCACATAATTTCAATCACATGACCATGTCAAATGCTCCACTTATTGAGATATCTCCTTTAATATAAGTCTTAATAAAATTTATAAGCCAATAAAATTTGGGTATAGATCCATTCATGTAAATAACTTTAGTTCAAGACATGTTCAATACCTCAACCATCGAAGAGGTGTCTTTTTCTACACTGATAGATGTGCTAAATATGGTAGGTAACACACAAGTTTCATCTAATCTAGACCAAAGTATTTTAAATACATAAATAAATATCCCACAATAAGTACCTTTAGTTAACACCATGAGTGGTTCACAATCACAAGGGGAAAGAACTTATACCTCCAAATCATTAAAAACTACCTCTAGTCCTTAACCAATTGCTTCTTCTAGTATAAAACCATAAGGATTAAGTATTCAAGCAATAACTAGTGCCTTGACTCAACAAAATTTGATGAATGTTAATCCACCCCAATAGGTGATGACTAAAATTTGAAAATAATAGGCATAGTCCAGTATACCAACGTAGTAGAGGCAAAATAGTTTTCCACCTTAGTAGGGGAAACCAATTTTCTACCTCATTATGTAGTGATGAATACACCTATTCAATCTCAAACCAATATACCATTACAATCACAAATGATGTATAATCAATAACATACATCCATTGGTTAGTGATAGATGTCAAACCTAAAACTAGCATTTGCTTCACAATAAGGGTTCATGTAAATGAGAGGTTATACTATTCTATAAGTACTAATTAGGCAATAATTGAATTTTATTCCAAATTTTCCACAAATCCAATAATAGGGCTTTGTTTCATAAGTTTCCCTTATTCAACTAGGTATGACTAGTTGGCAACATTCCCCTATTCAACTGCAATAGGCACAATACTTCACTCAAAGCCATATACTTCCATTCCAACCATAATTTCCCCAAAAATAGCCTTATATACTAAACCCAAACCATAATATCACACTAAAATGTGTGTTATTACAAAAATCACATCCTAATCCATGAATGCATATTCCTTATTAATTTCCCAACCAGACCAACATCCCAAAACAAACCATGCCTCCATTTTATCTTGATCAAAGTAATCCACTTTTGACCACCCAATCTCCACCTCAAGGTAATATTCCATCTAGTTTCTTAGCACAAGAATTGAAAAAAAATGAATGATATAATTACCTCCATTCAAGCTATAAAATAGACCAATAGGTTTAAGTTGGATGATGTGTGTTCCTACCCATTTAACATGGAGTATCTAAAGATACCATTTCTTCTAGGGTACAAACCATTAAAGTTTGAAAAATACAAGGGTAAAGGAGACCCTAATTCCAATTTAATGGAATCCTTTTTTGCTTGCTAGTTAGTGGCCTATAATGACATATAACTCCTACTATTATTTTCAAGGAGTCTAGAAAGATAAGCTTTGGAGTGGTTCTTGAAATTTATAAAGAACTCAATATATAATTTTTATGACCTTTCAAATAAGTTTGTGTAGTATTTCTCCTACAATATCAAACATGATATTTGGTTGGTAGATTTGACTCAAGCTAAATAGAAGGATGGTGAAATATTCTCAAGTTATCTATAGTGATGGAGAGTGCTTGCTAGCCATTTCACCCATAGTCTACCAGATAAGTAATTAGCCATTATGTTTACCAAGAATTTACACAAGATATATTACAATTTAGAGCTACAATGTGCACACACATTTGAATAAATTATTGATAAAGGTTTGATCATTAAAAAATGCCTTATTAATAAAGGGATCATCGAGCTTACCTCATCAAATCATAGCCATAATCAAAACCAAAACAATGGTCAAAATCAGAACCAAATCCAAGCCCAAACATTGGCACCAACCCAAGCCAATAATTATGAAAAGTATAAGCATTTTAATTAGAACAATATGTTGTTGGGAATGGCATAAATGAGTCATGACATGTCCAAATGGTGTAAACACATATTTTTAGATTGTACCACATATGCAAATTATTTGAAACCAAAAACCTATTCAAAAATCATAACCTTTATAATAGTTTAGACTAGCTCAATAAACATATCAACCTTTGCCTTTGAAAACTCCTCCTCCAAGGCAAAATGGGCCTATACACTAAGTTTTCAATGACCTTGGAGAGCCTATTAAAGTCATGTTTTGCAAGATAGTTCCAGCTAATTTGATTAGCTAGCCTATATTAAAGTAATATCCTGAGGGTATTCCTTATCCAAATTGGTATATACAAAATGAATTTTGTGAATACCATCTTATTAATGAACATAATCTATGATGTTGTGTGCATATCAAACACCTAATTCAAAATATGTTAGAAAATGAGGAGATATCATTGGATAACAGAGCTTCTACATCCATTTAGAACCTAGGTATTTTTCATAACCCTTTTAAAAAACATAAAAACCAACAACATCAACAATAAAGGCCAAAATAAAATCAATAATAGTATCAATAACCAAGATAACAAAAATAATACCAGTAGTACAACCAACATCAACCAAATGGATGGAAGCAAGGTTAGAATGATGCCAACAACCAATAGAATTACCATGTAGTTTTACATGACTAAAACAAGGTTGTAGGCCATATTATAGGAGATCACATTTCCACCATCTACATTAATCCAAAAATAATTACTAATCAAATAAGACCATTGCTAATCAATCACAACTAACCAACCTATGCCAGTGATCCTTCTTTGACCTGGGACAACATATAGTCATACCAACAAGTAGGGATTACTATTTTTAGACCTTGTACTAATAAATCATTTTTTAACCCATGACCACATACAAGTGCACTGGTAATTGAGACTTATCTTATCTATTCCCCCTCTACCATCATTTGCTAGCAATAATGGTCCTATATCTAATTTTGAGTATGTAATCACAACTTAGTGGTCAAATATTACCATCCTAAACCCAAAAACATTTGGCACTACACCCATTAAACCCATCATTATAGCTAATAATAAGCCATTTTCCATTGAAAAAGTCAAAATGTTTGATATTCTGGGATAACTACAAAAAATGCTTACAAAAATTTCCATTTTCAATTTGTTGTGTACATCTACCATCTATGAGAAGATCTTAATAGTGTTATTAAACCAATAGAAATTTCTCAATGACATAATCTTAGACAAATTCAAAGCTTTGGTCAAACATCTAGCCCTAGGCCATTATTTATCCTTTGACAAAAGTGATATGTCATCCCTTAGCCCTATTTATATTAATCTATTATACATAGAAGTTATCATCATATGACACAAAGTAAAGCATGTTAACATAGATAATAGATTGGGCCTAAATAATGTGTCTCTAAAGTTCACCAATCATCTTAGATACACAATAGTTGATCTCAAACCAAAAAAATCACTATCAAGGCTTTTGACAATGAAAGAAAAGAATCATAGGGCACTATTAACTTGCTAGTTATCATTGGGATCTTGACCCATGATACACTATGTCATGTGTTAGACCTCAATTTATCATATAATTTGATTGTGGGTAGACCTTATATAGATGATATTTGTGAAATTCCTTCAATATTGCACCAGTGTCTCAAGTTATGTCATTACGGCATTGAGGTCACCATTCATGAGGATTTATAGTCCTATGAACATTGTAAGCATTTGGAGGTTGAGTATGGAATCTATAACTATAATTTTGGCTTGAATCCAGTTCTCAAAAAAGATAAAGGGAAGGAAATTATTGTTGATTTGCTATAGGACAATTTCATTGACCAAGATACCCTTGATTCATCTTATCACATGCCACCTCCTGAAATGTCTAATCATTTTACCATCATGAATAATGGCCTAAGAAAATATTTGACCCATGACACATTATACATTGCCAAACTTCCATAGAAACCTAAGTCCTATAAAAGACCTAAATCCAACCACCTTAGATGGAATGGTATCAAAATGGAATATACATATTACATAGTCTAACTCTTATCATTTTCACACTAGCTATTAGCTTAGCATAGGACCCATATGTAAATGATGAATCATGGTTATACAATGAAAAACTAGTCAATTGTTATAGAAATTCCAAGTATCTTATCCCTAATAGGATCATAGAGAAGCATGAGTAAGAAGGAGGAGGTCTCAAACCAAATCAACAAGGAACACATGAGATAATTTCTACCACTCAGTATAAAGAAAAATATGGTCTCAGATTTATACCACCTAGGGGTGACCCCACATATCTTAATTGTTTTCCAACACCAATGATTAGTGATGATGATGCTAATAGTGAAGCAGAGTCTATTCATAGCCCATATGAAGACCTATCCAATACCAATTTTTTTGACTCCCATGCCATTTATAACCTTAGACTATTTATTCACCACAATCCACTTCTTTTATATCACCCTCAACTTATAGCTTGGGACTAACAAGAATCCATAATGCCTATAGACAAGTTTGAGAATGATAAAACCTTTTGTAATTTTCTAGGCCTAAGAGATAATGTTCCATTGGGAGACCATAAATAAGGGTTCTCAATCAAATTATATCCTTTAGCCTATTTTGGAAAATGGGTGAACACCCTTAGCCATAAATAATTAAATAAAAAATTAAGGTCTTAAAGTGAAAATCTCTTTGAGGCTCTTTTGGACCAGGGTAAAATTAAAGAGAAAGGCCTATCTTTTGTGAAAACCTATTTCAACCACCATTATATGGGGGTGTTCACCTTTATACTAATGAAGCCCAGGAGACCATCAATACTAACTTGCCTATGGGTCTAAGTTTAGTTTTTAAGAGTAACATGACTTCAACCAAATCATTAAAGAGTTTCCAATAGTTTTTGTCACATGGCCATACATACCATTGGGAGATTATAATTCATCTTGGCTAAGGGAACTTTAAGAGTTAGTCCAAATAGAGGACTCTATCATTGTAGGAAAATTTAAATCTTTACAAAACATTATGGAAGATGGTTTGAATATTATTATGGAGGACACTACAAAATCCAACATTGGGACTCCAAATGACCTAAAATGGATCAAATTAGGTGTGTCCCTCATTAAAGATGAATGTGACATATTTACAACCCTTCTGAGGGAATTTGTGGACATGTTTTCTTGGGATCATTTTGACATGTTGGGTTTAGACCCCACCTTAGTTATACACCACCTTATAGAACATCTTGATGCCAAACCCATGAAACATAAACTACATAAAATGTATAATTGCATTGTTGTATTAGTAAATAAAGAGTTGGAAAAACTTTTAAAAGTGATATGTATTTGACCAATCAACTATTTAGAGTAGATCTTAAACATTATACTAGTCAGTAAGAAGATAAGAATTACAATTTGTACTAATTGTAGATATATAAACAAGGCTTGACCAAAGGATGAATTTATAATGCCAAACATTGACATGATTATTAACTCCATAGCTAGGTTTAAAATGTTTTAGCTAATAGATGGATTTTTAAGATATAAGCAGATCAAGATTACATCAGAAGACCAACATAAAATAGTGTTCACCACTCCATGGGGAACATTTTGTTATTAGGTAATGTCATTTAGTCTCAAAAATTTTGGGGATGAATACCAAAGATCCTTGACCATGATCTTTCATGATATGATGCATGGCATTCTTTAGGACTATATCAATGACGTATTAGAAAAATTAAAGACCAGACATATTCATCCAACAATACTACAAAGGATATTTGAGATATTATATGAATACAAGGTCAAAATCAATCCTAATAAGTGTTTTTTTAGATTTACTTCAAGAAAATTACTTGGCTTTATTGTGTTTTTTAGAGGAATTAAAGTCAATCCAACTAAAGTACAATCCATCACAAAGATGCCACCACTGTTCAATTTGAAGTAGATCCATAGTTTGTAAGGTAAGATTCATTTTATCAAATTCTTCATTTCTTATTTGGCTAATAAATGTCATCCATTTACACACCTAATAAATAAATGTGTCATATTTCATTGGGATGATGAATGATAGAAAATTTTTCACTATTTAAAGGACTATCTGGAAAACCTAGTATTTTGTTGCCATTGATGCCAAAAAAGTAATTTTTATTATATCTATCTAAAACTAACAAAACCTTGGGGGTAATTATAGATTATCATGATGATAATGGAAATGAATATGTTGTGTACTATCTAAGTTGTACACTAGTTGCATATGAGCACAATTATATACCCATGAAAAAAATTTATTTAGCCATAGTCTTTAAAATTCAAAAACTATGAAATTGCATGTTAAAAAACAAGACCATGGTCATTTCAAAAGTATATTTTCTCAATTATCTACTATCCAAAATAGATTTATAAGGCTACATGGCCAAATGGATCATGCTTTTGAGTAAGTTTGAAATTATATGTCAACTAAAATTCCATCAAGGGATAAGTACTTTTAGATCAGATTATTGAAGCTCCCCTTACAGATACAGATCCTCTAACATTATAATTCCCAAATGAATCCATTATGGCCATCATGGAAACACCTCTTAAGGATAAACACTGGAAGCTATATTTTGGTGGCTCATTCACAACACATGGATCGGGGGTAGGCTTATTGTTTATTACACTATAGGGGAATCTTATCCCTAAATATTTCCATATCATATTTCCTTATATTAATAACATGGATGAATAAAAATCACTTATCATAGGGATTTTTCAATCATTAAAATGGAATAATCAACATCTAGAGGTTTATAATGATTCTCAATTAATCATCAATCATGTTATAGACCACTTTCAAACCAAAGATGACAAGTTAGTACCATACAAGGTCATGGTCCACACTCTCAAATAGTATATTTTTGATGTAAAATTTAAAAATATACCAAGGGACAGTAATATAATGATAAATACCATGTCCACCATTATCTCTTTGATTCATCATCTAGACAAGTCAAAAGAATATCAATTCCTCATTGAAAATCTTCTAGCACCAGCTCATGAACCTTCAACCATCATAATTATCTATGATATTATTGGTCCCAATTCTATATGGTATTAAAAACTTTATCCCTACCTTCATGACCAAATTATGCCACCCAACCTATCACGTAAAAAATCCAAAGCCTTTACCCAACATGTTGCATGTTATATCTTACTCAAACCAACCCTTTACTACTACAACTTTGATAGAACTCTGCTTCATTTTTTAACATCAATGGAATCAACATTATCATTATGGGAAGTTCATGAAGGAGTATGTGGATCCCACACTAACAGGGTTATCCTCACCAAAAATCTCATATGTACTAGGTATTATTAGCCAACTATGGATATAGATGTGATTGGGTATGTTAAAAAGTATGACAAATGTCAAAGGTATGCCAATCTAATTCATGCCTTGATCAAGACTCTAAAATCAATGCTTACACCATGGTCATTTTATATTTGGGGCCTCGTTCTCATTGGGAAGATAAAACCTACCTCATATAATGGCCATAAACACATCCTCACCACCACTTAATATTTCACTAAGTGGGTTAAATCTATACCCCTCACTTATGTGACTAGAAAACAAATTTATAAATTCATATTCAACCATCTCATTTACTACTATGGTATCCCATTTGACATTATATCTGATAATGGTAGATCATTCAAGAATAAGGATGTCAAATTTTTATGTGTTGAGTATAAAATTACTCATCATTTTTCAACTTCATATTACCCACAAGGTAATGATCAAGCCAAATCATCAAATAAAAACCTTGCCAATATCCTTAAAAATATTGTCAATGATATCATCCATAATTGGCACCTAAATATATTTCATGCCCTCTAGGTATACTATAATAATTACCCTACCCTAACATGAACCACTCCCTATTCACTTGTTTATGACACTGAGGCCATTCTGCCCATTGAGATCGAGTTACCTTCTTTGCACATCTCTTTGAAGCATGTCCTAGATGATGAATACTATCAAGTATCTCACCTACAAGATCTAGATTTACTTGATGATAAATTCATGGATGCAGTAAATAGCCTTCAAGCATATGAGAATAGACCTTGTGGCCACTATAATTGATAGGTCAACCATAGAGAATTCAAACTTGGTTATCTTATTATTAAAGAAAACCAAAAAAATACCATGACAAAGAAGAGACACAAGGGCAAGTTTAAACCTAACTAGATAGGCCCATTCATCATTATTTCAAATTATGGAACTAGAGCATACAAGCTCACTACACTGGATAAAGATGAACTTGATAAGCCAATGAACATTATACACTTCAAGCATTATTTATCTTAAGTGACTTGATGTATTGTCTATGAGGCATGTTTTCATTATACCATAATATCAACATTCTTATTTTTACCATACCATTCTACCCCATACCATTATATCATATACTATTCTACCATACTTTTTTTATAGATAAAAAATATTTTTAACCCTCCCTACCAGCCCCTTTGACCTTGGTTCCATTCCATTGGTTCCATGGCTACTTTTAGCACAAAGATTCAAATCAAGTGTCAGCAGTTGATTTAGTATTCTAGATAGAGGCCATATTTTGGAGTAGTATGATATTGGTTTTGTTAGCTACAAACTTTATTCCTTTTTTCATTCTATCCATGTGCTATTGATTATAACTGACTTTGGGAAAATTAGCGTACCATCATCATGCTACTAATTATAACTGCCTATTGGCAAATTAGTATCATTGACCTATGTCATTGTTTCATAATTATAACTACCTATGGGGTAATTAGGAACAACACCTATTTATCATGCCTTGAAGTACCACCTTTTCATTTCTATGTTATACTATGCCATTTTCCTACTTTTCCTAGTTTATGAATTTACTACTACACTAGTCCGATTCCACTGCTATAAGGTAGAAATATGGTGACTTGAGGTCCCATCTTGGGACTATGTAGATAGTGTTTAATTTACATTGAGGTCATCTTAGTCACCCTTTGCCACGTTCTTCCCATTTTGTGAAACTTTCAAGTTTGAACACTCTCATTGTTTTGCTAGCTTGGAAAGTTTAGAATCTCATCATTCTTGATTGAGTTTGGATACTTAAAAAATTCTAAAAAACATTTAAAAATAGACCAAGAAAATAAAAATTTGAAACCAACATTGACCACTTATTTACTTTAAGGATTATGGGATCCCTAGCTATCTCACAAAACATAACTTGTCATTTAGTTTCCCCATCCTTATTGGTCTCACGTCTCACACTCTCACTATTTTGTGAACCCATTCCCATATTACTCTATAACATCAATCATATTTTCCTTCTCATCATTTTATTATATCCCATATCCTGGGATAATTATATTTGGCATGAATTTTTTGTTAGATCTTGTATCCATGAAACTATGTGGGTAGCATCTACTTGCCTAGTGCCTCTAGAGACAACTCGATCGCCCCTTTCTTTTTCTTCTATTCTCCCCTATTTTTTTTGTTTGTTTCATTATCTCTTATAGTCTTCTTCATCATCTTGGTCATTCTCTATTTTTACTAACATTATGATTAACCATCATTTATTATTGTTCAATTTTTATTTTCTTTGTTTTGTTGTGTTCTTTTCTTGGTTTTTTGTTTGTTTGTTTGATTATTTTCATGAATTTTTATTTTCTTGTTGTTTTTTGATTCAATCTATGTGATTTCATTGGGTAATTCCTTGTGTATTATTATTGAATCCATCCATATTCATATGTCTACATTTCCAACATGGTTTTTATCATTGGTGCAATTTTTTCTATTATTTATTGGATCATGTGTCAGTCCTTATGAATATTTCAATTAAGTTATCATGGTGTTTGATCATGATGCATATTGTCTTGTACTATAACAAAACTAAGATTGAGATGTATTACAAGTAATGAAACTATGATGTATCTCCTTGGAACTTGAAAAATTATGGATCTACCCAAATCATGTCCCACATATAGATTAATTAAATCATGAATGAATTTTAAACCGTACTAGTTTGGATTAGCATCTCCCTACTATCAGGTTGCCCAAATTCATCTTTCTCCTCTATACCAATTTTCCATCATATTTTCCATTATCATTCGACCAATGATTATAATTGACTCTAAAAAAATAATTACACCTTGTCCTACTTGTGATGTCAATGGTTATATCCACCTTTGGGTAAATCATTATGTATCATCCCACCTACAAACCCATGATTATAATTATCTATGGTAAAATAATGGTGTTTTGATCTATTTGGAGGTTGATGATTATAAATAGCTTTGGGCAAATCATTACCTTTTTTCTACCTAATTAAGGCATGTTTTCATTGTGATAATGCTTATAAACACTTTTGGGTAAACCATTATCTCTATCCACCCAACTGGGGCATATTTTTATCCTACCAACGATTATAATTGCTTGTGGGAAACTCATTATTTTCCCTTTCATGATTATAACTACCTTTGGAAAATCATTCTATTGTTACCCTAAGCCTTTTTTAATGATTATAACTACCTTTGGGAAAATCGTCTTGTTTATCTGACCAATTGAGGTATCTCCATATGACACTAATTATAACCACCTATGTTCAAATCAGTCCTTTCAACCCTATTTCATCTTTTGGTCTCATTGTTTCTCCATATCGAGAGACTGATCATTGACCCCTTTTGTCAGTCACTTCCTTGAGGGGGCACCTATAGTTCATCCATTTTGTGGAAGTTATAGGCATATATGACCTTTTCACTCTTTGAGAAGATGTTACTATGTGTATATCTTGTAATGCCTTCTAAAATAGGGGAAAACTGTAGACACTTAAAACTAGCCACAACTAAGTTTTTACTAGACTTTAGATTAATTCCTACCAACCATTATAAATTAAGCCTAAGAATCACTAAATTTCCAAAATTTTATTGCATATCATTAATCAAATTTTAGAATCATGTTGAGGCATCCTTAATTGAGGTATCCTATAATATGCAACCATAACCTCTCACAAATTAATCACTAATCACCTGGTGGCATCATAACTATCAATTTGGCCTATGAACCTATTAAGTAGGGCACTTGTACACTTAAATAAAATCTTAGAAATGCTAAAATACTAATTAGAATAAATTAACAAGTTAAACATGATTAAATTCCTAGTTTAATTATTCATATAAAATTAGTGAATATCTAAAAAATGAAATTCAAAAATTCAAAAAATCCTATCCTTTCATCATTGTCTTTATGAGTTATCAAACACTTTAAAAATATCCAAAAATATCTAATTTCGATAGCCACACCTTGTAATTACAAATAATAATTACTTGACAACCATTAAATCTACTAGGGTTATATTTGACTCACCTAGGTTTGAACCCATTTCAAGCTTTAACTCAACCCTAACTCACCTTGGGTGAGAGCTAATTCCTAAAGATATAAATACAAGGCCATACCTCTTCATTAAAAGAGCTTGGATATTATAGATATAATATGCAAGATTTTTTCCATGAGACTCATATCAATAGTGTTATAATGCCAAAATATTGATCCAAGAAATCACAAGCCACATCAAAGCTAATGGTGCCAAGGAGATAAGGAGCTACACAAATTTCATTGCCAAATACTTCTTAATGTACAAGCCCATCAAGCCACTCAACAAAGCATTTGGAGATCCCAAGGAAAATAAAGGACTTATGTCTTTTTTATTTTAATTTTGATTTCACCTATTTTTTATTATTAATCTCTCCCTAATTTCTAGGCTAGGAGTGTGAGTGTTAGTGTGTTTTTATTTGAATTTTTGTTACTTGAACTAACATTATAATAACCTACCTTCTTGAATTCCTATGATCATAGTATCTTCCTAGATTTACCCTTTATCAATAATAAATTAATGAATGTATAGACTCATGAGGATGTAAGGTGCATGATTAAACCATTTTGGAGATGAGAAACCAATCTCATATTGATTTCTCCAGGATGAGCTCAAGATTACCTATTGTTCTTTAAGGATTTTAACAAGATTAAAACACCTTTTAACTCAAACATATTAATGATTTATTATATTTATACCAAATCAAATATTATTAAAAATCTCAATACTATCTCATTAATATTTTGCACTCAACCTAGGATTTCACACCCATCTTCATGCAAAACATACTAGTCTTTATCCATCCTCTTAACACAGGCCTATGTATGCTTCTTGAGACTGAATTAATCATTCTAGTGCTCCACATAGATTTTAAATGTCTCTCATATATTATATTAGGAATCTCATAAATTTTTATGATTTACCCAACCATCTTCATTATCAAATCTTATCTAGTTCACTTCATTCTACATGTAGACTTCTAGGTGATTGTCTAGACCTACAACAACTCATTGAATGCATGATCTTGACCCTTTACTAATAATTTTGTCTCCTTTGATGTTTTTAAATAAATAAGGAGGTTGATAGGATGGATTATTATTATAAAATAATTTTCTTGGATATCATTTAAGGTGAAATAACACTCCAAACAATCAAAACCCTACCTGTCATCTTTATTTGAATAAACAAATACAACCTTTTATTACCATTAAGTTCCCACACATACCATATAAATTTTAAAGGTTAATGTAAGATAAATATTAATATTATTTATATTCTCACACACTTATAATTTAAATTATTAAACCTTCAATTTCACTCATACCATAAAAATTGTAATGGTGGGGTTTAACAAGCAAAACTTGTTAGCGATGGTTCATAAATATTAGAGCATTAATACTTAAAATAATGTATGTAATATTTAGGGCATAAATTCCCTCATCTAATCCTAATATAATCTATCTCAAATATTATTTTCTTATGTGAAATAAGGTGAAACTGTTTGGTCTCTTTGTGCTTGTGAATAAGACTTGCAAACCCGATGGAGAAATGACATATGTTTTAGCTAATTTTTGGAATTGAAACTCTTCAAAATGGCTGATTTGAGTCTGGAGAAGGTTAAAGGATTCATGGAGGTGTTTTAAAATTAATAATTATATTATAAACCTATAATAATATTTTTTAGACACCTTTGTAAGCAAGAAATTACCATATTCTACCTTATTAACCTTTTAAAGTAGTGAACCATGTGTCTATGGACTTCTAATGACTTGTACAAAGTTGAAAAATATGCCAAGAGTTTTTCCACCTATATTTCCCTGAAATTCTTCCATTATGTCTCACTTGTACATTATAAAGTGATAGTTGAATAATTACAAATAGGTTCCAACATTGGAAAAGCATTACCAAGATATTCTGGGGGAGATGTATGAACAAGAAAGTTGTAATATGATCCTTGATAGGTATCTCATGACTTAGCAAGATACTTTAAACCTTTATCACCTTTGAACCAACTTGAGCATGACATGAAAAACTAAACAAGCATAAGACCAAAATGAACCATTACCTTAATATTTTCAAAATAACCTTAAACTTTGCTAAAATCTATTGTAAAATTTCATTTGAGACTTCATTTGGAAGGGAAATGTTTCGCCTAGTCAAAATTTTAATGAGTCTCACCTATGGTAGCCAATTTTGGCTAATAGTTCCATCAAAAGAGAAAACATAATTAATTGATAAAGTTTAAAAAAATTGTGTGTATACACTATACATGTAAATCCCATAGTGCATGTGATTTTTAAATAGCCATTTTATTTTAATTTCAGCATGCCTATATTTTCATTATTTTATGGGAGTGGTGATCCTTATTTCCATCTCAATAACTTTATAGATTCTATTGGGATAAAAACTACAAATGATAAAATTATGCATAAATTATTTCATAATATCTTAAATAGTAAATATTTATATTAGAATTATCATCTTCCTATCATCTCTTTAAATTATTTTCTTTATTTATAATTTAAAAAGTTAGTATAATAGATTTTCAACAAGGGACCAATAAATACATTTGAGTGTCTTCCCTATTTTCACCAACAAAACAATGATCCTATTATGATTCAAAAATTATGTGTGTCAACTTATTTATTTAAAACAATAAATTTTTTGAAGGTGCCTTACATTTCCTATAAAATATGAATTTATTTATCATACTTGAAACCTTTCAGAGTTTAAATTTCCCCTAGCATTATAGGATCCTTAATGAGGAGAGAATATAATTGGTTGAGTATTTTAGCCCTTAAATTGGTTCCTTATAAGTTTCATCACATATATGTGGTATATTAGATATAATTTATTAATCCCATTATTTAATTCTATATTTCTCCTTATCCAAAGTCCCATTTTGGTTTAATTTAATATACATGGCCAATCAGTTATTGCCATGTGGACTATTCATGAACCTCAAATAATCTGACTAGATCTTGAGTAACCCTATAATCCCATGATATTGTGGATAATTATCATATCCTACATGTATAAATTGGGATCCACATGAATATTTTATGTTACATGTGGATAATTCCACATAGATCAGTCATAGTTGACAAGACATAGGTTTCAACATAAAGCTCAATGGTGAAGTCTATGATTCTATGGTCCATGGCCAATAAAAATATTTCATTCATACTAATCATGGGTTATGTGGAAGGGAATAAAGGGTTGGAGAGGTTATAGAATATCCATCATACATGGACAATATTAATCATAAACATGTTTCATCCTTGTAGCTCAAAGAACAATGACAAAATTACAAAGTGAATATGGGACTTTATGGGGTTTGTGTCCCGTAACCAATGAGTTATGGTCATGTGTTGTAAATTGAATGGGTATTGTATAAAATTATAACTAAAAAATGTCTATGGATTTAATGCTTAAAAATCCATGGTAATACACCATGTGTAAAATAGGTATCCTTTATTCACATAGGCCCAAATTTGATGGTCATTTCCACATCAATTGCTTATAATTTGGCCATATAGTACACTTAAAGCTAGAGTTGTAGGGGAAAATTTTTTCACTCATATATTGATATATACATCTCCTTTTTGGATGTGTACGGTATTGTTAGAAATATATCTTTAGTGGCTACATAATTGAATCATGTTTATAGGTAATTTCCATTTATCCTTAAACCTTTTTACACTTAAATTTATGGCCCTTTCCCCCTCTAATTGAGTGATTTACTAAATTAATGTGGAATTTGACACACTATAGGTTGTAGAGGCTAAAAAGTGTCATAAATTTCCCTATGGTAAACCGTTAAGTAACCCTTACATCATCCTTTGAGATTAATAATTGGTCCCTAGGAACTATTGTGAGATATTATGCCAAGTGTTACTATAGGTGGTCTTATTTTCTCATCTTCATGATTTATCATTATGTAACATGTACCAAAGGGAATTATACTTGGTTTTAGGGTGATATTATATGCTTCTTCCAAGTTTATATTTTCATTTTGAATGGCTTATGTTCTAGAGGATTTTGGATTTTATCCATGTTATATTAGATAAAAAAAGATTACTATAGAAAGTAACTTATAATTCCTTACCACTTGTAAATTCGTGCCCCAAGGATTTGATTATGTAATAGATGTTTGTAAAATAACAAATAGTGATTAGATGAGTGTTAAAAATTGAACTAGATTAGCACATAAAATCACTTTCGATTACAAACAACATAATAATATTCTTAAATAATTCATTTCAAGCATGCATGAATGCGCATGCACACATGCACACACACCCACCCACACCCACACACACACACACAATTGAATATAACATAAACAAGGAGTCAAGGCTAACCTTGTTCTCACCTAATACTAAAAATATCTCAAATCTATCTCCTAATATCTCTCACTCAAACCTATTATTTCTCACACACCTAGAATATCTATGTGAGTTTTTACTACAACTCATTCCATTTAATTCATGCATATAATAATAACTCACATTATCATTCTAATGTTCATACTAACATTTGTTAACATTCCCCTTGCCCCCTTAGTGTGAACATGGGATAAGAAAAACACATCCTATTATAGACACTTTATGAAAAAAATTATTTTGAATAGGTACAGCTCCATAAATTTTCCTATTTACACTCATGAGGGCATAACTGAAATATGAATTCCATGGGACCATTCCCATTCCATAGGTTCCCAAATTATGAATCCTCTAGATTCCTATAACTCTGAAACTATTTTGACAACCATCCATGTCAATTTTACTATGAAATATTCTCTTACATTTGAATATTTATTCTTTATATTGTGCATCTTTATTAAATGTTATTGTAGGGGCTTATTGACCACACAATGAAAACATGAAAATGTTAAAAAATAAAAACATGAAAAGACAATCCCCTAAATCACTAGGAGGTCCCATCACTAGTGGTTGATGAGAGGATGTTGAAAAGTCCTTCTACCTCTATTTCCTCCTTCTTATAGGATTATACTTAGTACACAAAATATTCATAATTATAACCATTATCATCATTCATTGGTTCTTCCTTAATTCATGGTTCATCTTCTAAAATTACATTAGCTTTTTTGATTTTTAGCTTTCCTTTAAATATATCATTGGTTTGAATCTTAAAATTCCAATATGTATGTCATTTTTTCTTATAGTAAAAACATTCAACATCCTCCTTGTTCATTTTTGAGTTTTCATGATTATTCTTTAAGTAAATTATAGTTTATTATTCTACATCTTCTGACATTTCCCTTTTTTATTTTTCTAGGAGATCTAAGATCATATCTTTCAGAGATTGAGATGGAATTTGAGAAATACTAAAAACATCATTGTTGTATTTATAAGACAAGTTATTTAACAAAATATCTTTTGCATCTTCATCATCAATTGGAGATTTATCTTCTACTAGCTACTTCATGAGAGATCTTACAATGTTTATATGACTAGACATAGTAGCTCCTTCACATATTTTTAATTTGAATAATTTTAAATCCAAATAAAATTTTGAATTAACAACTTTATCAAAAAATTACTTATTCAGGATTATCCTAGATTTCTTAGAATGGCTTTTCTAAATTTACATAGTGTAATTTAGAATCCAAAATTGTAAGGATAATGATGGTTTTGGCTTTATCATATCTGATTTTCCATTCTAGTAAATTATTTTCATATGTAAGTTGTGTTTCTTTCCCAATGACTATTCCCCATAATTTCTTGCTCATTAGTTGTGTCTGAATTTTGACTCTCCATGTGTAAAAATTTAGACTAGAGATTTTTTTAGTAGAATGTTCATTTTAATAAATCAACAAGACATTGACACAGGATGTTGGTTTCCACAAAAAATGCATCCTTAAAAAAATGAATTTGAGGCTCAGATTTAGTAAGCCCCCAATAAAAAGAAGTCATATATAAGTGAAAATGTGTCCAGTTACAATTTTTTTTTTGGGTTTGTGTGTGTGTGCGTGTGTGTGTGTGTGTGTGTGTGTGTGTGTGTGTGTGTGTGTGTGTGTGTGTGTGTGTGTGTGTGTGTGTGTGTGTGTGTGTGTGTGTGTGTGTGTGTGTGTGTGTGTGTGTGTGTGTGTGTGTGTGTGTGTGTGTGTGTGTGTGTGTGTGTGTGTGTGTGTGTAAACTTTTCAACAACTGAGACTACTATTTGGACTAATGACATATAAAGGTTTTATTGAATTTACATGACAATAAATACCTATGACCACCAAATTTATTTTATTTGACACTTTTACAATGATTAAAAAATGACATCATGGTTTGACTAACCATATGACGTAAAATGTTTACATTTTTAGTATTTAAAATATATTATACATGATAAAATTTTGATTTATTTGAACTAACAAAAAAATACTATAATATATAATTAAAAAAATTGATTTTAGAGACAAGACAATAAATATATCATAAAAATAAAAGAAAAATTATAAAAAAATTACCACCTAACTATCTATAAATACCATTGGCCATAAAAACTCATAGTTTTGGAAGTGGGGCAATGGGCAAGGAATGACTAGGCTAAATCAAGTGTAGGTTGATAAATAGTTAACTTGATGTAATGAAAACATGCCAAGATCTATGGATGACAATTAATGTTAAGTGTAAGATCTGATGTGGATTGGAAGACTTGGCATGAGGTGATGCATGACATGGAATATGTATTGAATAAAAAAATGTTATAGATTTAATAGATTGAATGTGATATGGATCTAATCATTTGAATTAAACCTTGATTCAAGGCTAAATTTTTATTAGATAAAAGATTAATTTCATGAGAATGAGTATGATGGAAGATTGACCATAAGTGCACTATCATAATGGAATTAAACAAGGTATTATTTTATCTAAATTAACTATTATCCTATGATGCATGAGAAAAAAATGGGTCTACAGATAAGATCACTATTAGAATTGATACACAAATTTTAATTCATTAATTACTCTAAGTTATATTTATAGGTACACTGATACAAATGCTAAATTAAAAAAACAACATAAGAGTTTAATTAACTCCATTAGATCAATGACCACCCTTAGTTAATGATCAATAATTTTATTGATACCACATTAAAAAATTGAAATATATTAACACATTAAAAAACTTTAGATTAAAAATAACACAATAATATTCTTATTATATTTATTCAAGATACATATCTCACACACACACACACACACACACACACACACACACACACACACACACACACACACACACACACACACACACACACACACACACACACACACACACACACACACACACACACACACACACACACACACACACACACACACACACACACACACACACACACACACACACACACACACACACACACACACACACACACACACACACACATTAATGAGATCTTACAAATAAGGAGTCAAAGCTAACCTATTTCTCATCCAATCTAAATAATCTCTCAAATATATCTCATAATATCTCTCACTTAAACTTATTATTTCTCACACACTTAGAATAGATATGTGAGTTACTACTACAACTCACTTCAACTCATTCACTAGAAATGTATTAAAACTCGTATACTAGTAACTCAAATTATTATTATAATGTTTATACTAACATTTCCTAAAAATAATAGCATGATTAAACCTAATGCAAAGACTTATCCTTTTTATTCCATTGATGAGAGGTTTAATGGAAAATTTTGGAGGAAAATGTTTATAAATTGATGAATGTATCCTTATTTTGGATCTTTTAGTTGTGGAATAAATTTCTAGTCACCTAAGGTTTAATTCCATCAAAGTTTCATATGTATTTTTTAGTGAGAAACTCATATAATTCAAATATTTTTGTGTTCTAAAAAATTGAGTAAATTTTTATAGGTAGTTGAGATTATTAATTTTCACATGCTCATGGAACTATCAAGCCTTGTGTATAGTATTTTTGAGTATTGATGTTGTAAATATCCTTGTGTATTTTATTAGTTTGATGTCTAGTCTCAATTTATTTTTTAACTATTTTTATCATCTATTTATACTCAATGATGTGATTCATGCATCAATCTAATAGATAATAATAATTTTATGTAGGTTATTTTAATAATTATTTTAATTATAAAAGATATTGTATAATCATGTAAATTATGTGTGTCTTTATGTTCCCATTGATATACTTATTTAAAATTTGAGAAAATGTTATGGGCCAATGGAAGATGTGCGTTAACCATAATTTATTGATTATCATTGTAATATTTATTTTAATAAATGTATCACTTGAGATATATACACTTTATATATTTTAAATAGGTCTCCTTGAACATGCATTCTAGTCCATATTGACTCATTCATACTTGGGTGCACAAAATATTTTGAATACCAAACTTATAGGTCCCAAAAATATGAGTTCATATAAAAATTATATATTTGGTAACATATTTTAGACACTAAAATTAAAATTTCATTTTATAAAAATGGACTTATGAGCACTCCTTATGCACATTTATCCTATGCACAATTCTAGGGTTTCAAACCACTATTCTTTTGATTTTATGTGGATGACCCTCTATCCTTAGGAAACTCTGATACTAAATGTTCTTATTCCTCATTTCATGTAACATGGAATCACTATTTAACTAATTCATAATTAAATTTTACTTTTCCCTACTCTTTAGATGAACTTTCTCATTTAAAAGAATAGTATATGCTAGTCATGTCTAAATATGCATGTTTCATCCTCCCACCAATAAATGACTATTTTACAAAATTAAAATTCATTATAATATTTCATCTTTTATGTTTCATAAGTCAAATTTCAATATATCCTAAAAATATCACTACATCATCACATTTTCTACCTTTTTTTACTAGGTGGAAAGAGGTTCCCATAATTGTAAATTCTAAATACATTCTAACTACACATTGAGAGTAAAACACATATTATTTCAAATTCTAATTACATACAACTCAAATGGCCTTGAGATAAGTCTTAATACATAAATAAAGTCATGAATAGTTATTTAAATAACTTAATCAAACCAATATTTCACATGCATATAACATTTTACTAATATTATACACACACCACTATAGCATGGGAGAATTATTAGCTAATTAGTCACCCATGACCAAGGAATGTTCAAAACTAGGTAACTGAGTCATCTAACATTTAAATGGTCTTGTTAAGAATCATATCTTAGTGTTATAATACTGGTTTTATATGTCATATCAAGGTATAAATAGGGTATTATTATGATGATAGGGTTCATGTGTATGTCTTGTTTGAATAATTTCATGCCATGATATTTAAAGAGGTATTTTGCAATGTAGTTTAGCAAAGTTTAAGGTAACTTTGGAAATATTAAGGTAGATTGGTGAAAGTCAAGATGTGATTGATCCATGGAGGAGGAAAATGAGATGGTTAACATCTAAAAATCATATTTCTCTCATAAGTTGATCGATCTAGAATCAAAGTTGGTAAGATGGGAACATTTCATGTTCAAGTATTTGGAGAGATTAAGGTACTTTTAGAGTTTTTATGGTTTCTATTATTTTGTATTCTATTATTTATTAAAGTGTTAAAATGTAACCATCTTAGAATACATCAAATATTAAGGTCAAAAACCATGTATAGAGGTAAAAGGGGTGTTTTCAATCATTTTATATTTAAAAATATCATATTATATGTATTTATGCCCATACACTTGGTGAAAGTGTCAAAATGCTTCTTATCCAACATATAACTCACCTTAAAAACTACTTTGATCATTGTATAACATCCAAATATAGAATAATTTTAATACATATAGGAAAAGTGAGTTTTTTATTTTAAAATTTTAGCTCAAGAAAGTTAGGGACAATTCCATTTGATGTGTTGTATGTATCTACAATAACTACACTATGGCATTTTGACAAATGAATAGTTTCTTAATGATGAAGGGTTTTTAGAGATATCTGTGAAAGGTTTTTTAATATGATCATTATCTTAAAATACTCTCTAATTATTCCTATATCTTCCCAAATCTAAACACCATGCTTATGAAAATAGTACATGTAAAAAAAGACAAAAACTTATTCAATTCCTCTGTTAGGTTTACAAGTCTATAGGTGTAACTAAGAAGATCAATTTATTAGAATTATTCATTAAAGGAGAGATAGTGACATGAAAAATTCCATTATTATATTTTTATTACCCATATTCAATTCAAATTCATGAAAATAGTTTTGGGATTATAGGGTAGAGATTTATGAACCATTGCTAACAAGTTAAACCCTTATAAAACCCTACTAACACCCACTGTCATGGTTTTTATATTGAAATGACATGTCCCAGATTGATGAATGCATATAAATATCTTAAAAGTGTTTATTTGAGGTATATTATTACCTAAAATATCAAACTTAGCTAAAAAAAGTCTAGTGGTCATTGTTGTACTAGTAAAAATGTCATTATTATGCTATTATGGACATGACAGGTGGGGTTGTACATGGTTATGAAGTGTTTCCTAGCATAAATTATAATTAGAATAAAATTAAAATAATGTATAAGACCAAAATAATATTATATCTCTCATACACCTTTTCTAATCAAGATTTATAGGTATGAATGAGCCAAATATCAACGTACATGTCTGCAGGGTTTAAGAGTGCAAGTGTTGAGCCTGTTTGACATTGTTTGAAGGGTTTTTAGATTATGAAATAATACAAAACATTTGATGTGAATTTTTTATAGTCTAATTATCAATTCCATTCTCAAAAAACTTTTATTAAACTCTCAAGTGTATTTCTTGTATTGGTTCAAGCATATAGTCTTTAAGTGCAAGAGATACAATCTTATGAGCAATCACAATTGATGTCATGGAGAGTAATGCATATGAAATGGATTAAAAAACTCATGATAATTATATGTAGCACTTATATATATATATATATATATATATATATATATATAGGTGTAAAAATTCCCCAAGATCATCCTTGACAAGAAGTTTCTAGTGGCAGGCTTGAGGTCATTGGTCTAATGCTCTTGAATAGGGTTTTAAAGGTAAAAATCAAGTAAAAGACATGTGATCATTGGTAAATATATTAAAAAAATTATTGGTACATCCATATTGATGATAGAATTTTTAAAAATCCTCTATAACACATTTAAAACACTAATATATTTAATATGTCAAGAAAATAATGCATTCATGCATGCACATGTGGACTATGTAAGTCTATAAGTAGAAAAGAGAGGATTTTGACAAACATTTGTGTGTTTTTCAAAAATTTAAAGGTATTTATGAAGTTTAAATAGTATTAATGTTTTGTAAAATATCATTTAAGGACAAAAGTTAGGGGATTCCAATTTTATAATAAGTTTATAATAGATCTAGGCGTAGATAGACACGTACAAGACTAAATACAATAATATAAAGAATATGAATTTTTGTATTGAATATAAAGATAAAAAAATTTCATATAGGGTGTTATGGACTCTAAATAATATGATTAAATTTTTATATTACTTTTGAGAAAGAGAAACTAGTCAAGAAAGACCATTTTCAAGTTATGGTAAGGTGGTAGGCCTAAAAGAGAACACACAAGTTATAAGTATATATGTGAGGAAAGGGTGAGATTATTTTGAGGTTTTAATATTAATTTAAGGTTTTAATAACCATTAATAGGTTTATACAGTGCTTGGATTCCTTATCATGAAGAGAAATCATAATATGAATGCCAAGACCACTTCAAATAAACATATAGGCATATAGAGACCTAAAAGAGTGACTTTGCCTTTGATATTTAATTGTTAATAAACCAATAAATAAATGGTTTCTTATAATTTTATGTGATATATAATTCATTAATAAATCATCAAACAAGTTGGTAAACCCTACACTAACATCTTCTAGGATAGATTACAAGCAAGCAAAATCAAAGTCAAGATCAATGTTACAAGCCTGCATACAAGGATATGAAGAGAAACTATATGTTTTTCATTGGATATGTATCAAAAAGGTTTATAATAAATATTAGGGACAATTATTAATATGTCAAGGGTAATTATAATATTTGATATGAGATGAAATCATCAAAAAAGGGCTATTAGGGTCAAGATTGCTAAGTTGCCTTCAAACCCTAGGCATGGACAAATCAAGTTTCAAGAATATTTGATGGGTAAAATATTTTGGGAACCATATTTATACCTCATGAGACATGAAAATATACTATATGATGATTTTAAAACCAAAAATCAAGCATTTCAAGTCATTTGTTTCTTAGACAGTCCTCTAGAATTCACACCTACAAGCTTGCAAGCTTGAGAAGACAAAATTTATCACATGGGAGTTGTATGAGTAGATACATGGGTATAAGGTTTTAATATTCTAACCTCATGGTATTTTTCAATCCATTAATGGGCTTAACTCTATAAACAATCGTTAAGAATATTGGAGACCTAAAACTACTTGTTTTGGCCTCAAGGAGCTCAATGACTAATAAGGTTAGTTTTAATGATCCTAATTCAATTAAAATTAATTTAAATAACTTTTATTATGTCTACACAGCTCATGGTTACCTATTAGATCAATAATTTGGCACATGTGAAGAGAAAGACACAAGAAAGAGGCCTAAAACTGCCTATTTTAATTGATTTATAGGGGTTTGAGTATGTATGGACTTATTAATAAGTTTAATAGTATTTAAAATATTATAAAAATGTTTCATAACCTTTTAACATCCATATAGGATGTATACATGATGATATTATAGGTTTCAAGACATTAATCTAGCCTAAAATGAAGAATGTTTTAACACTTACATTGAAAATTGGGATTATAAACCTTCTTAAGGTCATCAAGAGTATACAAAACTTAAGATATTTTTGAACCCAAAATTTAACTTATTTTATGGAAATTAAATTCACAATAAAACCAATTTCATATACTACAGGCAATTTTAGAGGACTAATGCATAATAAGTCGACTAGTTTCATGTGGTTGAGAGCCTTTAATTTAATACACAATCCTCTATCAACTTTCCAAGATTATCAAAAATTGAAAATATTCTTGGAGACTCTGAAAAAGGAATACAACATATTCAACCTCAATGCTGAGATCACGGGATGTGGAAAATGTATTAAGATAATACTCAAGTCTACTTGGAACTTCTATTGTAGGAATGCACATCCCTCTCTAAACCCATGTCAAGTAAGTTTTGAAAAATCAATTAGAGGTGATCTATAATCTTGGATAGAAGATATATGATCTTTTATAATATATAAATATATTTACTAATACTATTGTGACAATCTTCAAGCACAAGACAAGGCTTTGTATGAAAAATAAGCTAAGCTTCATCACTTTCTTTTGATCCAAACAAGTTTTGACATAAAATTGTAGATTCTAATGACAAACATAACAACATGAATAGGCCTAAATCTTAAATCCCATTCTCACCAAGAGAGGAGATGCATTACAAGAGTCAAGGATAATGTATAATTATTTTGAGAAGTTTAAGTAAACCATGTGTCAAGTTAACAACTTGTAACTCTAACAAAGAAAACCACTTTTAAGTGAAAAGAAATGAGTCACAGGAGTTGAAGGTCCATTTATATGCCACCTATCAAGAATATATTACCAAACCAAGAAAACACATGTTGATGGATAAATAATAAAATTATTTATTCACCTTCTCCTGACATTTTAAATATTTTTATGATAGATGATGGTCATGATGGTCTTCCTCCACATCCTCTCTCTATATCTTCTCCTTTATTATATATATTTGGCCTAAGATGGATTGAAAAGGGATTATCTAAGGTAGTATGATGAAGCCCTATTAAATTTGATATTTGTTGTTGATTTTGAAGTGAATTCAAACTAATTCTTCCTTATTCATCTCATATTTATTATATTCATGGTGAATTGTTAATCAATGATAGTGTTGATGTTCAATATCCTTGTAATTATCCTCTTCATTCATTCCTATTTGTGAGTAAGTTGTCTCTTTGAGGGTCATATGGTGTGTATTAATTGGTTATGAAAATGTCAAGTGTGGGAAACCTTCATTAGTGATTCATTTTAAGCCTCTTGATTGCCCCTCATAGTTGTTGTATTAGCTACAATCTCCATATTGAAATACTTATGCTAGATAATTGTTTGAAGTTATGTGATTAAATTCAACCTTGTTTAGCTTTGTTATCAACTCATAGGCCATAGGAGGATACCTATAATTTGGTGCATCACTCTTTTTCTATTTATTTTCAACTTTAACTCTCCCTTTTCATTGTAATTTGAGAAGGTCTAGTGATAATATAGGTGTAACATTAAGGGAACTAGCCCTCTTTGGAGGTTTTATTTAGTCATAGCCCACCCATAGCCAAAAAATTTATCATTGTGTCAATTGAGTGAGGATACTTAAAAAAAATCCTCAAAGGCTGAAAATCAAAGTGAAAACAATAACTCAACAAATTTTCATCTTGCTTCAGAGTATTTTTATGTAGGTATAACTCAAAACATAGGGTGTTGAGGTCAAATGAAACCCAATCCACTTACCCATTGCCCCTAGTTTTATATTATTTATTACTCATTTTCATTGAGATATATTTTTGAGTTAAGAATAAGGTATAAAAAAAATCTCATAGTTAATCAAAGATATCTACATATACACACAAATTCTACATGTGAAATATCATCGATCATAATTTACACAAAGGGAAAAAACACTAAAGGACATTGGTTCACCCTAAATATAATGATAAAGGATGACCTATTACAAATAACACAACCTTTTCCCAGGATAACACATATCAATATTCCTAATTCATAATAACCTTACATAATTTATCAATGATTTTTAGAGTCATAATTACAATCCTATGGACGAAAGTTATATATAATTCATTCATTTCATGGTACTTTCTCCCTTGAGCACATTTATATAAATAGTAAGTTTCAAATAAATAATGTGTATTTATTGTATATCTTATGCATTCCAATTTACTCAAAAAAATTATGATAATTATATTCATACTCTCTTAATATCCATTTTTTATCAAACATATTGGTGAACTTGTTTAATGTTGAGTATTGAAGAACCATAACCATTCATATTTTTAGGGATTATTTCCTTATTTTTATTATTTCTATTTTTTGTATTAGAGTTTTCATAATTATTAAATTATTTTTTTGGCAACAATAGTTCAAGTTTCTATTTTATATTTTATGCAATCTAAGAAAGTTGTTTCTACATCTCTTAGAAGAAGTGCTAGACTAAGTATTATTCAAGTTGATCAAACTCATATTTATTTTTATAAAAAAATTAAGATATATAATAATAATGGTATATTAGGATATTTAGTTAATAATGAGTAAGCTAAATATTAATAATCCCATGATAATATTTTAGATCATGAACAATATAATCAAGATAATAGTGATGCAATTTATTAAGAATTTTTAACAAAGATTTATTGAACAACTTCAAGATTATCATAATATATTTCAAACTCTTTTGGAAATAAAAATTTTAAGAATAGATAAATCATCTAAGATAACTAATACTATGGATTCCTTACCTATTTATTTGTCACTGAATAAATTTTTTATACCAATATCTACTATGGGGACAACCCAAGGGTTTAAAAAAATATTTATGCCAATCCCTACTTAGTCATTAAAAAAAATATTTTGGATAAAATGCATTTTATTCCTAATATACAATACCTTATGCATAACATTATAGATTTGTAATCTAAGGTGTTACATTTGGGATATGGTGCTTTGAAACCTAATCATACATTTGACTTGTAGATGGTATTGCATACTCCATTGTCTCATTATATTTTATTATAGCCTTTAAAACTTAGTGTTTTGACACCTAATATTACATGTATGATGGAAAAGGAGACTTCATGCAACATTTGAGGGTATTTTTATTACCATGTTTATAATATGCATCTAGTGATAGTTTTTGAACAAGGTATTTCCAAGGAGTTTTTTAGAGTATGCTCTAAGATGGTTTTAAAGTTTACCATATCAGTGAGTTCATGCATTCAAACTTTTGGTATATTTTTTTATTAAAAATCTATCGATTAACATAAATGAAAATATTTCATATGCTTAGATTTCTTAGTTCAAACAAAAATCCATTGAGCCTATCATAAATTGTGTATTACAATATAATACCATGTTATCCAAGATGATGAATCCTATGACAATAAGTAATTGCACACCATTTTAAAATATAATTTGATTCTACCTCTACATGAATCTATTATCTAATAATTTTCTATCATTTATTGATTTATGTTACACATTTAAGGAAAGAGAGGTGAAATGAATAAGCTAAAGTAACCAACCCAGTCTATAATTATAATGTAAAGAATCATAGTAAGCTACCATATAGGGTGAAGCCAAGTGATGATCCAAAGACAAAAATAAATATAATTTAAAAAACTACTTAGCAAATCATCCTATCTAACTCCTCAAAGGTGACAATTTACAAAATTTATAGAAACTCCCTATAAGGTGTCACACAATTTATTGAAATGTCACCTCATATCACTTCTTCTAATTAAATATGATAAAATGAGTAAACCTCTTCCAAAAAGTTTCAATAAAAAAATATAGTTTTTTTAATAGAGAAATAGGGAATACTATTTATAAATGAACCATTTTGATACATAATAAATAAGATTTGGTATATGATAACATAATATTTGTGGGTATATCTACCAATAGTAAAAACTCACAATTAAATTAGAATCTAATAATGAGTATATTCTCTTATCCTTTATCTAAGCACACATGTCAATAAAAAATAGATAAATCATAAGTACATTACACATAAAATGCATATTATCCAATAGCTTAGTATCATTATGATATAGAGGCACATCATCCTTTGATAGAATTATTGGTGCATATCATGTTTCAACACCATCTATAACACTTATTATATTTTTATAACATGAGATAGTAGATTATAATTTTGATTTTACTCTTTATTTATTCAATCTTACATTGATCATCAACCCATGTAGAGTGTTATGGCTAAAAATTGTTCAAGTGTGAATATGTACACTATAACAATTATCTCTCATCTTAGATACATAGATAGGGATATACTTACTACAACAATAGCAATCAATAGAATCAATGGACATGTTTAAAGTTTTATTAGAGAGATCATATTACCACTATAGGTTGGTCCAGCACATGTGGACACCAAGTTCATAGTATTGCCCATCATAGGAGTATTTGGTATGTTATTTGAATGACATTGGATTAGTAAACTTCATGTAATACTTTTTATATTTATAAATTATTTGAAATTCATTTTTTTTAATGAGGTTATCATAGTTCATGGTAATCCATATGAATACCCCTCTAACCAACAATTTCTTTTCCCACGCATCATATATCAGTTGATCAACTTTAAAAGGTTTAACCTATTCAGATAATTTAAAAATAGGTGGTCAACATTCCAAAGAGACATATCCTTGAAAATCCACTTAATCAGTGTTTTTTCACAAATTCTAGAGAGTCATTTTCTACTCTATCATGTCCTAGATTGATATACAAGGCATTAAGATTATTTCAAAATTAACACCAACACAAATTTATTATACTACACAATGGGTTCCAAAGACTCCTAAATCTCACCATGATAAAAATTACACACAACATACTACAAATTATGATCATGTCAATGGCACTTATGTAATAGAAACAAATATTTTTATAAATTTAGAATTGAGACTAGATATAGTGGAATGACCCTTTCCATTTGTGAGAGGTCATCCTTCTTATGATATATAAAATACCTATTGATTGTGAGGGTCTTGTGGGATTTATTGGTTAGTTTATTTCTTTTTGAGTTATACATAATCAAAAATACAAAAAATAATATTTAAAAAAATATAAAAATTAAGAGGTATGCATGACATGTGTAGTTCATTTACATCTATGTATTTGTCCTTAAATATATGTATTACTTATCTACATATTTTTTTATATCAAATATGATTAAAATTTTTTACTTGAGTGAGTTTCAAAACATATAGGTTGTCAATTTCAGATGTAGTTATAGGTGGTGATACTATCTTAGACCCAAAATTTTTACATAGGTGAAACCACACTTTTTAAGATAGTCATGTACTATAATTTTATCCAGTTCCAACATACTTATCCTAGTGAACACATGATATAATTTCACAAATTAAAAATAATCACATGAGTTATAAATCTTGTTAGCATCACAACAAGTTCAATTGGGGCATATCTTACATAGGTTTTATCACTCTATGATAATCACATTTTTTCCTACTATAATATAATATATTACACAAGTTTTTTATTATTTTCTTAGTTAATTTAAAATTTATATCTCATTGTATATGTGTGTTGATATAGATGATGATGTTACAAATTCTTTATGTAGATTAATTTCACATATTTATGCTTTCTTATCATGTTTGATCCTTTTCTTCATGATTTCTATTTATTTTAATTCTATGGATTGGAGAAATTTGGACATGTACTTAATTGAATATTTAAGCCTTATATGTATGTTTATATGCATGCAAGTGGCATTTAAATATGCCTATTATATTTGGCCCCTTGGCCTTCTTGTGTGTGTTTTATGTGATATTTCAAGTACTCTTTGTACATGTGTCATGTCCATGAATCTTGTTTTCTATGTATTTCTCATTTATTTATACCATGATGGATATCATGCATCTCTTTATATTTTTATGCTAAATCTTACACCATGCATATTACCTAAACAGTTATATATCAGTTCCACACATTTAGTATATGATTATTTTTCACTATGTGCCTCATTACTAACATGTATCTAGATATGAGACTATGTATGCTTGGATTTGTATTTATCATACATTGTTATTTTTCTCAAATTATCAATAATATACCATGATCTTGAATGTTATAATTATTACTTCATATTCCATTCTTTCTATAAATTCATTCACATAGCTTTTCATTTTTACCTAAGTTATTGTGAAATTTTTCATAACTCACCTCATAATAGGGGAAATACATAATGGTTTGTCTTAGAGACTAAGCTACAATAATCCACTACATATATATATATATATATATATATATATATATATATATATATATATATATATATATATATATATATATATATATATATATATATATATATATAATAACAAGTACTTTCTCAGGTGATCGTAGTGAATACCCAATTTTACCTGGAATGTATATCCATAAAATATCACATTATTTAGACAATGGGATAGGATAGTGTTATCCAAACTAGTGTACATGTTTACTATAAATTATAAATAATATTTTTGAAAATTATAAGAATTATATTATCTACAAAACATTTTTAGTGGTTACCCAAAAATAATTATTGATTCATACATAATATTATTAAAAAAATCACTTAAATCAGAGGCATCATGTGTGACATGTGTTCCATATTATTACATAGGTTTTTAATCTATCATCGTAATCAATACAATAGATGCCATATTATGGACATGTTTGTGGCACATGATCTCTTTCTTGCTCAAATTTTCACCAATTTCCATAGAAGGAATGAAAACTCATCTAAATCTCTATGTTTTGTACCCCATATTTAGTTAATATTATTTTACACTAATTTTACACCATAATTAATCTTATTCCATATACAATGGTTAATTTAGATTTTTTCACCCATTTTGCAAATTTTTTGCACTAGAATGGTCTATTAGGATTCACACAAGGATTCTAAGCTATTGTACTACCTTAAGTTTTATGATGATGAAGTAAAGTGGATATTGAGTTTTTAAGGACAAATTATCCTACCAATAAGGATTGTGGTATGCATATTCCAAACCAAGTGTTTCAACGAATAACATATCCAATGGTTCCACCATCTCTAGTCACCAATTTTACACTGAAAAATAAACAATTTGCATACATGAAAAGGTGGATTCATTATTTTTTATCTTTTCTATAAGATTCCTATATTTAATTTCATATTTTAATCTTAAGGGATTATTTATACATGTTTAATTTTAGGTCCACATGAAACACATTACAACATGTGGTCTACATTAAAAACCATTCTTCACAAGTAAGCTGAAGTATAACAATTTTCCTTTTACTCTAATAATTTTGATTTAATAAATTACTAGAATAAAGTGTTAGGGTTTTTTTTTTGGAAAGGGTAGGGGAGGAAAATGTATATTCTAAATTTATCATTTAATTCTTAAACAATGCAATTATGACTAATCCTTATGCACATGTAGCTTATGCTTGATTCTATTATTTCAAATTTTCTATTCCTCTAATTTAATACTGATGAAACTCTATCCTTAATCAAATATAATAATAAATTTTCCTATTCATATTTCCAAGTATCATATACTCACTATTATAGTGATTCATACATAAAATTTAGCTATCTCTACTCTTTGGATGAAATAACTCTCTTAAAAAATCCTATAAATCAGTTGTGTCTAAATCAGCTAGTTTTATACTCCTGTCAAGTAACAACTAATTTCATAAATATGAATTCATTAAAATGGGTTGTATCTCATTTTTCACAATCCCAACTATAGGAAATCAAAAAAATACCACTATATAATCACTTTTTCAACCCATTTGTTTACTAGATGGAAAAAGGATCCCATAATTTTAAATTATAGAAATATTTTGACTATAGATAGAGATGAAAACACCTATTATTCCCAATTCTAACTACATATGCCCAAATTAGATCTGAGTTAAGTTTAAGTAAAATAGTAAGGTAAAAATTAATTATTTCAAACACTTAATCAAATTAAGATCACACCAACATATAACATTTAACGAGTATCATGCACACACCACTATAACATGGGAGAGCTACATGGAGTTTGATCCTTATTTAGAGTATTGCTATTTAGGAAATGCTAAAAAAATGAGGTGTTGAGGTTAAGAAAAACCCAATCCAATTTCAATTTCCAAAAAATATTATAGCATTTGTTCCTACTTGTCATTCATCTAGGGATTTGAGTGAAGAATGAGGTATATAGAGGATTTTTAAATGAAGCCAAGATATCTACATATACACATAAGATCTACAAGAAATGATGTAGTGATTACAATCTACACAGAGGGAGAAAACCCTAAATTATTTTGACCATACTATAGATAAAAACATAGGATAACCTAGTCCAAACAAGATGGCCTTGTCCTAGGATAGCATTGATTCTTTTTCCTAATTCACAACAACCTTAAATATCCTCACAGGTAATTTCATAGTCACTGTTGCAACCATGTATACCTAAGTTGTATCTAATTCATCCATTTATTATTACTTTCCCCTTATATAAGATTTATAAAAATAGTAAATTTTAAATTATTCATGTGCATTTATTATATATCAAATGTATTCTAATTTATGCAACCATTTTTCATAATTATATTAATACTCACTTAATCTCCAATTTTTTATAAAATACCTCTTGTATTTTTTTCCCTAATGACCCTCTCCCATTTTAGGATGAAAAATTGTAGCCTCACTATAATTTATTTGGTGTTTTTTAAATTATAATCTTAAGGATATATGATGGTATGAACCTAGGAGCCAATATATTTTTATTGTTTCCAAGGACCATTTAGTTGTTATGTTTGAAAGATAACTGGTCTATATTATAAATTTACACCAGTCACAATTTTTATTCATTATGGAAAAGTTATTTAATTATGTCTTTTCCAATTTGTCATTAAGATCAATATTAAGAGCTCAAATATAGAGTATGTCACTCATATTTGAGTATATATTTGTGGTATTGGTGACTCTTTTGAGGTTTTGAACCAAATTAGCTTATGAAATTATAAGCTTCAATTAAATTTTGAACATTTTTTTTTATCTATTACTCTCTTTTGACCCAAATTTTTTTATGATGGAGGGTCAACATTCTCTTTCAAAATATATCCCACTAGTAAATTTGTATCCATAATTACTTATCACTATATCCACACCTAAAGGAAAACAAGTATGGAGTCTTATGGAGATATTTTGTAAGAATTCTCAATATCATTCTAATTACCATAATGTTTTGAATACTTATAGTGTTAATTTAAATATATATAAAGACATTTTAGTTAAATATTTAAGTGAAGGAAAATTATCTCCTAGATTTTCTGGTCCATCTAATAAGCTAGTTAACTCTTAATAATCAATCTCCATTAAAATATTATAGTCATCCTAAGTTTACATATCTTGAATGATATCTCATTATTTTACATTATAATTTACTTGAGAGAGAGATATTTTCACAATATCATCCCATTTTCATTAATTCAAAATGTTAAAGTCACACCCTTAATCATAATTACATAATTATTGTTCTAGTCCCTACACCTTTAAAACATAGTCTTCCCATTGACCATTCCACCCCTATCAATATTTTGAATCAAGAAAGAGTTGGAAATGTGATTTAGAATAATGCAAATAATACCAATAATAATGTGATACATCTTGTTTCTTATCTTGGATCTAATAGATATAGGCAAGTTTAGTTTTATAAAATGCAAGGGTAAAGAAATGAGTTTCCCAGTGATTTAGGAAATAGTTTTCCTAAATTTAAATTAAATAGTGTAGTCTTAGGTGAAAAATGTTTGTGAAATATTAAACATATCACATATTATTATGAATTTATCTAAAAGTATGTTATTTTTAATTAGTTCATTCATATTCTAGAGGAAGATGCTAGAGATTGGTCCAATGCCTTTCCTCATAATAGAATCGGTTCATGGCATGAGATAAAAATAACATTTAAGATCAAATATAAAGACATAGTTGAGGTAAGATTATTATTTAATTATTTTAACAATATAAATAACCACACCAATGAATTTGTGTAGGAGTCCAATCAAATATTCAATAAAACTATTCTTAGAGTCCGTTAAAATTTTAAGCCTAGTGAAACAAAATGACTTATCAAATATTATGATGCTTTTGATTTTAAAGCTGCCTTTTATCCTAAATATAAAATATAATATAATATGGTATTATTTTATGGATATTTATATTGAGAATAATATTAGAGTTTTAGGGAAGCCTAAAAAATGAATCAAGGTAAAGTTGTTGAATTGAAATAAGTAGCCAAAAAATATATCCTTGAGCATCGATGAGAAATTGGATAAGTTCAATAGGGCATCCAAAGATTTTTAATATAGGGTGGTCCACAATGAAAGAGGTTTTCACCCAAAACTAAATAAATCAAACCTTCAGGATTAGCCACAAAATTTATATAAAGGGCCAATATGGGACAAACCAAATGCTTAAAAAAAGGGAGAAATTTTCAATATAGAAGGATCAATCACATAAATACTAAGAAATAAATTCTTGATACTCTTGTTTTTTTAGTTAATGAACTTGATCAAACATAATATTTAGAATGGTGTGAGGATTTTTTAAGCCTCATATTCCTTGTTTTGTTGTTTTAGATGGAACCTATGATGATGATGATGATGATGATGATGATGATGATGATGATGATGATGATATTGATAGTGATCAAGATACATATGAAGTTTATATGTTTTAATTTAATGAAGATTCAACTAGTGTGGTATAGACCAATGATGCATAAACATTTTATTTTTATGAGGATTAAGTTAATATGGAGAAATATTATGAATTATCTAACTGGGATTTTGAATATCTAATATCTAAGATGATTAAAATGTATAATGGTAAAATTTCATTTGATGATGAAATCTATATCATTTCAAACACTACTTATTTCTAAGGAAAGAGTGACTTAAATATGAGAAATAAGGGAAAAAAGAAATTAGAAAAGGAAAAAATAGATATTTCATGAATCATGTTGCTATAAAAGATGATAAAATAAGCAATGAGCCCATTAAGGTGTTAGAAAAAAATTTAATTGCATCATGGCTTCCTAAATAGAATAAATTCATGCAAAATAAATTTGGTAATTTTTCACTCTTTACTATTGTTTTCAAATAATTATCTCCTTATATAAACCAACTAGAGAATAAGAGGCAAAGAATTAGAAGTATGTATGCAATAAAAAATAAATATGTCTCATTATAGTCCCCTAATACAAGACAACCACTAACCCAAGTTTCATCTCATGTATCCCTCATGTGAATGTTTTCATAATTCCCTCTAACACTTCCATTCAAAAATATAATGTGTCATACATTCCCTTGGTTTTGATCCTACTGGCATAATTATTCCTATGATTGAGCTACTAAGGATACCTAAACACAAGGATAGAGACTTTGCCTACCTAGATACCTACAAAATTAATTTTATGTCTTTCCCTATTGAATAATTTGAAAAACTCAATGAAAATGAAGAATATAATCATGAATTTTATTTATGTACCTCACTAGTAGAAAGACAACTTGATTTTGAGCCTTTTTATACCATCTTGCTTGTAATGGGTGGTTTTTACACAATTTTATGATTTATTTTAGGGCCTCATCCAATATCATGCCTTAATCCATAATATATTAAATTATTATAATAGTTTATAGAGTTTATGTAAAATTTTACAAAATGTATTCTAATGAAGTACTAGTGGTGGGATGTGTGAGAGGCTTATTTGTTCAACTTAAAACACATATAAAGAAGTTGTTGGATATATATTTTGTGGTGATAGACTCTCATACCGAGTGGGAATTTTTATTTTCATTAAAATGGGTTGCCTTAGTTAGAGTATGTGTCTAAATCAACCTGTCATATGTTATCATTATTTTAAAAGGTGAATATGTGAGATTGTACAAAGAGCACACAACATTACATTTAATTGAAGATTTCAAAATATATTTGAGTGAATTGTTATATTATTATTTGGATGATGATGATTTGATAGGGAAGAATGATTTAGTTGAAAAGATATTTAATCCTTGTTACTTTCACCAAATTAATAGTTCATGTAATTATGATCTATAACATAAGTTATTTGATGGGGCATGTTCTAAAGAAGGGGCCAATGTATAAGTGGTATTGCTTTCTCCATTGGGATATCCATTGAAATTAATATATAGGGTGGATTTTAAGTCTAAAAACATTATAACATAGTATAAGACATTGTTTTTAGGGCTCAAGGTGGATTTAAAGTTAAAAATAAAAAAAACCTCATTATTAAATGGGATTAACCTTAGAAGAAACTATGTGGTTAAGTGAACTTGAGTTGGAGTAGTACTAGGATGAGTGACCTTTCAATAAGTCCCAATACTTCAAACCTATGAGCATTACCTAGATGCAATTAGTGCTAAGTGGACCATTCATTCTCATGAGAGATGGGTTCATGTGAACCACTACTCATGAAACATGGGTCAATGAATTTGACTCAAAAACTACATAGTTGAATCCTAATATAAATATCATAATTTGAATCACTGTTAAAAATACCTCTTACTTATCAAAAACCTCATTATTAATGGTGATTCATAATTAGTAGTGCACTAGGTAGTAAAAGTGTAAAAAACTAAGAATGAGATATTATAATGTAATTTATAAATGGTGTTTAGGATTCAATGTAGTTATTTAATTCATTCAATATTATTCATATATATAAATCACTTGAATCTATGGTGGATTGGTTATTTTTATATGTGTCCCTCTATCAAGATAATGCATTTTCACCTTTTTTAATGTATGATGATGTATAAGGACTAGTGAGGCCTCTGGTCCCTAACAATATCATTCATTTCTAGTAGTTTTGGTATTACAATAAAATAAACACGTTCATGAATATTAAATCTAAGTTTGAAGACTAAATAATTTATTTAGAGTCTTACATTTAGGAATATGAAGTGAAGGAATTTATTTTGAGTCAAGAGGTCAATAAATTGAAGATAAACACCATCCCAAAGGGCTTGATATCACTTGGTAGGTAATTTGATGATGTTAATTTAATTACACAAAGTGTTATCTTAATTTTATATGATGTGGTGAAAATTAATTTGAGAATAACCATAGATCCTAGGCCACTATATGTCATAAAATGGTTAAGATATGATGCATACAAATATTTTATTAAAATTTTAGAAAATATTGGAATGAAGAAGACTCATAACATAAGATCTCATCAATATATCATAACCACATTAGAATATATAAATAATATAATGAAAAATATAAATTATTACTACAAGAATATTATTTTGATAACTATCTATAATATTCATTCCACACAAGTATGTATTATTGATCCTTAAATAGGGGAGAGAGATAACATCCTATAGTATTTAAGCCCTGTAATTGATCTTGTGACACATGTCACACCTAAATTATTCCATATCTATAACATGATTGGAACATTCTAATATCATGATAAGTGTCACACTAATTATTTTTATATGTGTCCCTCTATCAAGATAATGCATTTCACCTTTTTTAATGTATGATGATGTATAAGGATTAGTGAGGCCTCTGGTCCCTAACAATATCATTCATTTCTAGTAGTTTTAGTATTACAATAAAATAAACATGTTCATGAATATTAAATCTAAGTTTGAAGACTAAATAATTTATTTAGAGTCTTACATTTAGGAATATGAAGTGAAGGAATTTATTTTGGGTCAAGAGGTCAATAAATTGAAGATAAACACCATCCCAAAGGGCTTGATATCACGTGGTAGGTAATTTTATGATGTTAATTTAATTACACAAAGTGTTATCTTAATTTTGTATGATGTGGTGAAAATTAATTTGAGAATAACCATAGATCCTAGGCCACTATGTGTCATAAAATGGTTAAGATATGATGCATACAAATATTTTATTAAAATTTTAGAAAATATTGGAATGAAGAAGACTCATAACATAAGATCTCATCAATATATCATAACCACATTAGAATATATAAATAATATAATGAAAAATATAAATTATTACTACAAGAATATTATTTTGATAACTATCTATAATATTCATTCCACACAAGTATGTATTATCGATCCTTAAATAGGGGAGAGAGATAAAATCCTATAGTATTTAAGCCCTGTAATTGATCTTGTGACACATGTCACACCTAAATTATTCCATATCTATAACATGATTGGAACATTCTAATATCATGATAAGTGTCACACTAATAATTAATGCACACAGTATGAATTACTAATTAGTAAATATTTAATAATTAGAGATTAGAACTAATAAACTAAATTATGATTTTCTAAAACCCTCCCATAAGTAAATAATTAGGGAGAAATAAAATATGGGTCTAGGACACTAGGACATGTTAGTACATGTACAATCAAAATAAAATAAGGTGTTTGGTGGATGAAAAATATAGACATGAACTCAAATTTACATGATTGGTCTAGCCATAATCTACTTCTCAAACACAAAAACAATTGAGATTGTATTCACTAGCATATATATTTTCAAATAAGACTATTATAGGTGTTGAAAGTGAAAAAGAGTTCACCCAAATGAATTCAATAAATTGAATAAAATATAGGATGTGGTGAATACAACGTTAGCAAAGGACATGACACTTGAAGAAGTAGGATTTGCACCACACTTCCCTATACTACTAATTAGGTGGAGTGACACAAAATAAATATGTGTGGATGAATCAAACTACTTAAACATAATTAAATTAACAATGTATACACTATAATATCTCTAGATCAAGATAAAATATACTTTATAACTATATGAAAAAAAAAATGACATTGGGATTCACCGTAATAGCAACACTTCAAGTTGTAGGAGACTTTTATATGTTAAAAAAGTGCCAAATATTTAGAAGTTATATCTTTTAAATAAATGGCCATGGTGGTGATGAGAGATTCAATCTAGTGAAATAGTGAAAAGGTGCATATTATATATAATATATACATGAAGGTAGATAATATTAAATTATAAAACCCCCCATGGCACTTTATAACTTAATAAGACTAAAAATTTGTCACATAAAAAAACCAACCAAATGATGTATATAAACTCCATAATATTTTCAATATGTAGAATATACCTTCAAGAATGAAATTTCATATTGAAAATAATATTATAATGTAGGTAGAGAAGTGTGTGGATTAATAAGATGAATAATGGAGGTGCCTCGCTTATAGATTTGTCATAAATAACACTATCAACATCATCAAGAGTGATCAAATATTCATCTCAAATGAATGTAGATGGACTAATAATATTCATATAAATTTTTGGGTGTGAAGTGTAAAACTCATCTATGCAAATAAAAATTTGAAAGAATGTTAGGTTGATTAGGTCTAATAGAAGAAAAAACAAAGCTAATATGTTTCACAATGTCCTCATAAGGAGTAGAGAGTGTAAAAACTAGATATTTATCATCAAGTAGTCCCAAAAATGATACAACACATGTTGGATAACCAAGGTCATGATAGTGATGCCAATGAATAGGTTCAATAGGAGAAACAATAACATATGAATGTCTTCCAAGACATCTGCTAAGATATCCCATGTAATGAAGTACACTAGAATTGGATCAAGTAGTATATTTCTCAATAGAGCCATGAAGATAAGTAAGTGATTAAAAATTAGAAAAAATAGAAGAAATAATAAGAGGAGAATCAAGCTCATAATCAAAATTTATAGAAAAATAAACTTACGATAACAAACACAATATGAAACATCAAAAATAATAGAAGTATGCTTAGAAATTGATAAGTTATGTTCAGTAGGTGAAAGATAAATGTATATAGGAGGACCAAGTACAATATAATATAGGTCGATTAGATCAATTTTATGATACAAATTTTTAATTTCATGCTACAATGAATTTAGGAGGGTGTCTTTATTATAAATAAGGGTGCAAAGAAGAGAATTTTCTTTTTTAAGTTTCATGTTATCTTCTAAAAATTTTACTGTCTTCTTAAGGGAAAAAATATCAAAGAAAAACATGAATTTTTCCAATGAAAGTGTATGAAGATCTAGGAAACAAGATATAGAATGAGGTAGAATAGGACAAACACACACACACACTTTAAGAAGAAAAAATAGTCCCTTAAAACATGGACATCAAGTACTAATGAAAATGTGTCCATCAATAATGTCAAAAAAGGGCTTGTAAAGAGATGGTAGATGTTGGGTAGCACAAAAAAGCATCTACAATTTATAATAATAGTATAATAAGTAAAATAAAATTGACCTCCAATAATGAATGAGGGTAAATTTAAAGAAGGTGAAGTCTCAAAATAGGATTCAAAAAAGGAAAAAAAGTGACAAAAAATCCCTCTTAGTAAAAATAGTGATCCCTTTAAACAATACTCATGTCATTAGAAAATAAATACACTATAATAAAATAATAATAAATCTCCCACACTTTAAAACTAATTTCTAAACTTTCAAAAAAATGCCATCACTTTAATAAAGCATCCTCCAATTTAACAAGTTGTGTTTGGACCATGTATCATGACATTTATGGATAGTACTCAATGAAATGAAGGCACATTTTCAAAACTCAATAGATTTAAATCTTTTAATTTTTTAATGGAACTAAAAGAACATGATGTGTAGGGAGGTATCATGGTCATTAGGAGGATGAGGCTATGTTTTAGGATATATTAAATAAAAATGTATTAAAATATTATCAAAGGCAATTGAAAACTATTTGATGGAGAGGAAGATAATAATGGGTAGTGAGTGGCTTGAATATTGAAGTGTCCTTGAGGTAGTAGAGAATGCTATGAATGATCTTTGTAATATAACAAAAAATTCAATGTTGGAAGCATATAATTTCTTATGAAATGAGGAGTCTAAATAGTAAATAAAAATATACATATTTAGTGTTTCAATTAAGTTTATATAGTGAAACACAATGAATAACTCCATATAAGTAGAAAAAACAACATCAATACCATTTTCCAACATTAAACCAAATCTAAAAAAGGAAATGTGAATGTAAGTGGCTCTGGTATGACTATGATAAAGGAAATGAAAATATCATAAGGATCAACAACATAGAAATGTTGATCTAGATATACAACATAGATCTAGGAACTACAACAAATACAAATATGTAGAATAGCTAAAAAGAGTGTGTTATACAGATGTCACAAAAAAATATAAAGACCCATAAATTTTATATAAAAAAATAGACAGCCAATTTTTTAAAAATAAAAATGTTTTCATATGTAATGATATGGAACTATTCCCATAAGCTTAAAAAATCCAAAATTACTAGATTTGATTGTTTAGGAACATGGTTGAGTTTTAAATCAATATTAGAGTTTTTACATGTTTAAAACTCAATGAATTAGGTTATAAGTCCCATAAATTCTTGTATAAAAATTTTAATACTAATATTGGGATTAAAATGCTACCAAAAATGGATTCAAAAAGGTTTCAATCTATAAATAATGGCAAATTCATGGTGGAAGAAACCTAATACATTGAGAAATCATTGCAGAAGGTGGATATGATCCCATATTAGAATGAAGAAGACTCATAGCCCAAGATTTCATCCATATATTATCACCACAATATAATACATACACATAACATAATGGAAAATATACAATATTATTAAAATAATAATATTATTAAAACTATGTGATCATATTTTGGATTGTTCACAAAATTATTATATTTAGCAATAAAAACCCAATAATACAAAAAAAATCAAATGAGGGGAAAATGAAAAATGAGAGAATTAAAATGGGATTCTTACCATACATTTTACCTTTTAACTCCTCTCCAATATCTCTAAGTTGATTTGAATGCAAAAATATGGTTGATTGTGGATTGTTTGACTTGAGCTTGCATGTGAATCCAATGGCTTCTTTGGCTTATTTTATGGCTTGAGAAGAGTGTAAGGATGATTAATAGTGGCTATTTATGAGAGTTTAATGTAGGCTTACATATTTTTAAGTTATCTTGGCCATGGCCCAAGCATGGTTTATATAGGATGGTGGAGGACAATTCAGGGAATTTTAAATTATTTTAGAAGCCTCTAGTTTAGAGACTTCTAGAACTTTGGAGGATCTTCCCTACTTCTATATGTTTCTTGATTTGTTTAGGGATAATAAAGGGTTTTGTGTGATATAATAAGTTTTAGGGTTCATAGGGGTATATGAAAAGCTAGGGTGGTAGCGTAGCTAGGGGGTAGGTGAATAAAAAGGAATTTAAATTGTCAAGTGAGCTAGTGGGTAGATTAGTAGTTAAGTAGACTAGTTAGTGGGTTGTTAAGATAATTAATTGATTTCAAGGGTATGGTATGGTTTATGGGATGTAATAAATTTTTTTTAGGAATCAGGATATTAGTTAATTAGCTAGGGCTATGATTAGGAATTAAATTAGTGGGTTTTAATAGGATTATTAGGTCAAGTAGATTTAGGTGTATACATTTTTTCCCTCTTTGAAAGGGCATCATGAGTGAAGAAAAGTGGAGTGAGTAATATATTTTAAAATAAAACCATTTAATATATGTTTTTAGTAGGTATGATTACCCCTTGATGGAGCATGTAGGGCGGAAGGAGATGGATGGTCACTTGAACAGAAAGCCTAGGGGTGGGATAGGACCAAGATGATTATAAAGGGTTGGGATACCTTGAGTGTGAATGTCTCTACAATTGAGATGAACCAAGAATAAGGGCTATGGGACAAACTGGTTAAGCCTTGGAAGATGAGTTATAGATAAACAACCAATGTCTAGAAGGTATTTAGGTTGATAAAAATTGAATTCCTGAGATGTAGACATTACCTAGGGCAAGAAAGATGAGATAGGATAAATTCTCATGGTAAAGACACACACCAGGGATTATTTGAAGCCTATAGATGATATTGTATGGGTGATTAGGAGGAATAAACCACTTTTTGTGAGATCCATATCTTAAAATGATGTAATAATGTTGAGTGACCCATTTGGATAGTGATGAGGCCACCAATTACTTACTGTTATAGGCTCATCCATACTTAGTCTATGTCCTTTTCCATGTAAATATCATAACTATCTATCACTAATGTAAATGAATGAATGAAGTTATGATATTTTATGTTCATTTATATATGCATGTGTTTGTGTGTTATGTTATGAATTATTGATACTTTTCCTTGATTGAATTATATTGGTATGACTTTATCTAACAAGCATTTAAAGGGTCATGTAAAGCTATAGAATCTTGATAAAGAGATAGATTCTACAAGATGCCTATATCAACTATAGGTTTCACCTACAGGTTGCTTTTAGCCATTATAGAGTAACCTCAAAAACTATAGGCTTCACCTATAAATTGCCTATACCATTGCAGAGTTCCCATAGCATTTGTAGGCTTCACCTACAGATTGCTTGTAGCCACTAAAAAATACCTACAACAACTGTAGGATCCACCTATAGGTTTCCTGTAGCCATTGTAAAGTGCCTATAGTAACTATAGGCTCCAATAATAGGTTTCTTGTAGCTATTGTAGAATGCCCACCAAAACTAAAGGTTTCACCTATAGGCTACCTGTAGCTACTAAAGAGTGCCTACAACCACTATACAAAATAGAGTCATTATTGAGGAGACCCTGTAGACATATCTAGTTGTCTTGGAAAACCAAATGAACGATTGAGAAGAGTCATAATTGTTGTATGGATTCTCTACTTTCAAGGAGAGATTGGATGTGCTACCAATGATTATAAAGACAAGGATAATGAGAAAAGATAAAATAAAATAAAATAAGAAAATAGTATGCCTTATCTCTAACCCTGTCAAACTTAAAACAAGTAACTTCGGTTACTAGCTACTTGAAGATTGACTGGGGTAGTTTCTAAGTATTTGTATTCTTTCCTAGTTTGGTGTTTTTGGTTAAGAGTTAATAAACTTCCTTTTGTATTTAAAGTCAAAACCTAGATTAGATTAAGAGTTAGATAATTTTGAGGAAGTAATAGTAGAATTATTTACTAAATCCTTTGTATCTATAATTGAGTAATGAGAAAGTTGAATTTGTAAGAAGTTTATGAATTATCATAAAGAGGGATTGGAGTTCAGTTCTGAATGAGGAAGGACCCCCTCAAAATGAGCTACTATGAAGATCCTGACCCTCTTTAATTATTAGTGTGTTGTGTAAGTTAATTTTACTATTAAGTTTGATTATATAAGTGTGATGCATGTATGATACATAAGTGTAGAATAATTCTATAATTTTATCATAGAAATTTTATAATATATCTGTTGACCATTTTTTGCCTAATAGGCCAAAAATTAGTCCCCTTCTATCCCTGCTATTCTAGGCCATTTCTTTTTTCAATATTGCATGAATTTGTTCATTTCTACAGACTCTATAGGTCTTGGATTTCTATGAACTCTGTAGGTTAGTCCTTTGGCACATAAGGGATCAGTTTAGAAAGTTTTGGGTTTTACAAGGATTCTTCAAGCTCTGGTCTGAAGAAAATGAAGAAGTTTGGCATCGTTGTGTAGACACCAAAATAGTGTCAACTCCCCTTGGTCCCTTACACACTTTATTAATTTAAAATAAATTACTTATTTTAAATTAATGACATCACCCTAGACACCTCACCTTGGACACATCGCCCTAAGACCATTTCCTACCCTATGAGTCACCCTAAGCCTAAGTCATCCCAATCCTAACTACCTAAGACTTATTCTCACTCCCTATTTATTCCCTAACTAACTCTCATGCTTAATAAACCCATATTTTGACCGTTCTCCAATGGCAAATGCACTTGGTAGATGGAGAACAGGCAAAGGGATAAAAATAGCCCTTTTACACATTCTCTAGCCGCCAACGTTGATCAATTATCGGCTGACGCCAGTGCGATTGCCGATGTCAGTGACATAAACTAACTTCTAACATTGAGTTAGCCCTCTTGGACTCTCTTCTTCCCCCAGACTCTTGGACATCGATGCGCACACTCGAGACCAAGCATCAAAATTTGACTAACACTCCCTTAGCTATAGAAACTCTATACAAGTCACTCTAGATTGGACTGGAACATTGTACGAGGGCCTCGACATTAGCCATAATAGGAATAAGCATTATCACACCTCTATTTCTTCACCAAGCAGAGCTAAGGATTCTTCTATCTCATTTCAGTAATTTAGGATACATTAGTAATTAGTTTCTATTTACTATTTCTAAATACTATCACCTAGACCATACTTCTTCTGTAGAGAGGCTGAAAGGCCTTCCTCTTATTCTTACCCTTTGCTCACACCTAGCCTCTACCTTTGCCCTGTCTCAGACCCTATTCACTATCCTAAAACCCTGCATAAACCCTTAAACTCCCAAACTCCTCTATCGACCACAGACATAACCCTAAAACCCGTTTAAGGGCCACTACCCCTACCGACATCGGTAACATAACCGATGTTGGCATATTGACCAACCAATGCCGGTAGAACTACCGATGTCGGTGACTGTGATAGACTGACTGCAAAGAATAGGGATGCATTATCTTTATTTCTCTTTCTTAGTCTTTCACCATTTCTCTTTATACAACACTCTTTTACATAAATAGTGGACTGTCATCCCTCACAGAGCTTTACGCTTCTGGGACCGAGTGTGTGCTTGGTAGTCCACCATATCTTTATCTAACATTTTCTTTATTTGAGTCTCTTTCTCTCTGCAAGTGTTTCCTCCACAACAAAAGAGGAGCTCCTATAATGCTTGGATATGGTGCACAACTTAGTCTGGGTAACATACAAACCCCTAACCATTTATCTTTCGTTTCTTCTTTCTTCTGAATGTAATTATCAAAAATGTAGAGAAACATGTTTCTACTCATTTTTGCTAATTAATATTCAAAAGAAATAAGAAACTAAAGATTAATGGTTAGGGGTTTGTACGTACCCCAATGAAGTTACACACTGTATCTAGATGATTGAAGGAGCTCCTCCTTGGCTGTGGAGGAAGACACCTGTAGAGAGAATAAGACTTAAACATAAAAATGTTAGAGATAGATATGGTGGACTGCCAAGCACATGCTCGATCTCGAAAGCATAAAGACTTCCTGAAGGGATGACAGTCCACTAGTTGATAAAAATAATGTCATAATGGAAAGAAATAATGAAAGACTTAAAAAAAGAGAAATAGATGATGCATACCTGAATCCTGCAATTACCCTTCCACAGTCACCGATGTTGGTATTTCTATCAGCGTCAGTTGGTCAATGTTGTCAACGTCAGTTAAGTTGCTGATGTTGGTAGGGGTAATGGTCCTTGGATGGGTCTCAGGGATATGTCTGTGGTTGGTAGAGGGACTCTGTGGGTTTAAAGGTCTTTGCAGGGTTGCAAGGAGATGAATAAGGTCTAAGGAAGGAGTCAGGTAAGGAATAGGTTGTCAAAAAGGGTAAGGGTAAGAGGAAGGATTTTTAGCCTCTCCAAAAAGAAGTCAGGTCAGGTCAGGTCTGGTTGATAATATTTAGAAGTAGTAAATAGAAACTAATTACTAATTTATTCTAAATTACTGAAATAAAAGGTAGAAGAATACTTAGCTCTGTTAAATGTAGAACCAGAGGTGTTTGAATGCTTGTACATGTTGTGGCTGATGTCAAGTCCTTGAGCAATGTTCCAATCCAATCTGGAATGACTTGCATAGAGTTTTTTTGGCCAGGGGAGCATTAGTAGAATTTTTAAGCTTAGTCTCAAAGCATGCACGTCATTATGCAAAGAGGTAGGGGGAACTCAAGGCTAGAAACCTAGTTTAAGTAACTGACGTTGGTGGTTCCACTAGCATCAATCGACACTTGACTGACGTCGACGACTGAAGAATGGGTAAAATGGCTAAAAATAACCCTTTGCTCATTTATCCATCTACCAAGTGCATTTGCCATTGGAGAATCATTAAAAGACAGGGTTAATAGGCACGAGAGTTAGTTAGAAGGTTGAAATTGGTCTTAGGAAGTTAAGATATGAAGGACTTAGTCTTGGGGTGAGTCATAGGGTGAGGAATAGTCTAAGGGCAAGGTATTCAAGGTGAGGTGTCAAAAGGGGATGATTAATTTAAAATAAGTATTTTAAATTAATAAAGTGTTGGTTAGGCATTTAAAGTTAGAAAGGGACTAAGGGGGGGTTGACACTATTTTGGTGTCTACATTTGCCCCTTTTTGTCTTGTGGTTTGTCTTGACGAACTGCAAGACAAAAACAAAAGTAATTTTCCCCAATTATGAGATGAGGTATCCCCCCTCAAAGCAGGAGTCAAGGGAAAGTAAGCTGAGATCAGGTGCTGATTTGATAGGCAGTAGATGGATAAGGTGAGTGTTGATTGTGAACGCTACAATAGTTGAGATTGTGCATATACCACTGCATGTGCTAGATAGGTCAAATTGTCATAGGTCAGGGTTGAGGAGTGATAAAATCAAAGTAACTATTCACCAACTTTTAGTCAACTAATTGGGTTAAATGATAAAAGCTATAGCTCCAATGGTTGTCGTGTTCTAAGTATCTCAGGCTTGGGAAGTGCTCTTGGAAAACATGAAAATATCACAAAGATTGGGGATCAACTGGAGTGTGATCTGTCAATAGGTGTGAGGCTCATGGACAATTTTGCTAACTATTCAAGAGGTAGTGTATGCAATCAAAATAGCTAAGGCAGAGTTGTCTCAAAAGTGGTTGTGGTCTGAGGAGATAGTCACGATCTCCAAGGTCTTGTGTCGAGTCAGGTGGAGATATAAGTGATCTCAAATGTGCCCCATGAGGAGTCTAAGATGACTTTTACTATGAGGGTTAGCTATTTTGGGCATGATTTTAGTCATTTTAAAAGAAAAATAGGTTGTGAAGGTGTCGACGTTGGTGAAGAAACCAATGTCAGTCATAATAATTTACTGACATCAGTGGTAATCAACCGACATCGGCGGCCTAGGGCACATTTTTGTCAACATCAGCAGCCTGCCAAACCTAACAAAATTGGATTGGCAGCCCACCAAAAGTCATTTGTGATTTGTGACAAAGTGAAAAAGTGATATTTAGAGCATTTTAGTGATTAAGACGTCTAGTTGACTGGTGCATCAGTGTGAGGTGGTAGATTGCTATTGGTTGTGAAGGTGAGTGAGATTGAGTGTTATTGGAGGTTAAAGAGCTAGTTGTGGGCCACCAAAGAGTTCATTGAGTAGACGAGATAGAGGAGATGGTGGAGGGTAGAGGAGGCCCTGTGGGAGGACCACCACCAGTGGCACCAATTATACCACCATGGCAGCGGTGAAGAGATGAGGTAGGAGGTTTAATTTGAGTTTTTTAGATTATTTTTGAATTTGATTTATTTTTCAAATTTTGTGTTTTTAGCTTTAGATTAGGGGGAAGGGGTAGTTAGAAGGGTGGGTAGGCTAATTAGGGTATGTTAGGAAGTTTTTAAGAGGGTTTGGGGGTGATTTAGGGTTAAAATGGGGAAGCCCTAATTTTTAGGGCTCACCCCATTCGGCCCTAGGGCCGAACTAGTCACCAATGTCAGTGAGTCTGTCGACGTCAGCTGACCAATGACTGACATCAGTCACTTAGCTGCCAACATCAATTAGGTAAATGCTGACGTCGGTTAGTTAATTATTGTCATCAGCACACTAACCGATGTTAGTTGCTATAAATGTGTCTAGCATTTAGAAAAGTGTTGAAAATGAGAATTTGGAGGGCGTAAGTTATGTCGAGGCCTTCTCAGTATAATGATGGCCCTGTAGGTTTAATTAGTGGGTCCATTAGGTAGATGGATGAGTGAATGGCTGAGCTAACCTCAGGAGACCCCATGTCAACTGAGTGCTGCCTACATAGCCCCAATCTTTAAGGGCCTTAGGCCAATGTAGTTCTCCCAAAAGGGAAGAAGAGTCATAGTGGTTTTTAGTCATTTATTAACATGGTTGTGGTTCTGTTGGTTAGATTTAGGTGAGGCAAACACTAATGTTGCGAGATTAGCTCCCTACATTACTAACATGGATGCATCGTGAGATTACTGGCAATGAGTGGGCCCAGGTGACAGCAATAGGATTAGGTGGGCTATGACGCTACTGTCAAGTGGTGAGGGATGTGAGCCTGATGGTGGCATTGATTGAGTGGTGGGATCATACCACCAACACATTTCACCTACCCACAAGAGAGATGACAGTGACTGTCGAGGATGTGTATCAGATTTTGTGGCTATCGGTATACAGAGTAGACTTATATGTGTGCTTGAGAGAGGTGCATGATATCCACATGGTAACGCTGTTTGGGGAGCACGTTGTTGAAGTGACTTATCACTCAGCTAGTTTTGCATATGAGCTAGTTTATGCTACAGATTAGGATGAGCATCGACTAGCCATCTTGATGATGATTGGCATCACTATGTATGCACTCTTAGATGCAGAGGGAGGGAGATTCTCAATCACTATGACCAAGGTTTTGGTTGATATGATGGAGGAGCAGATAGTATTCACATGGGCTCTAGTGTTTTTGGCATAGCTGTATAGAGAGTTATGGGGAATTAGTTAGTGATGGTGGTACAACTTGTGTGTAGGCCACCTCTTGCACTATTGGGCTTATGAGCATATCATGGTCACACGACCTCTCAGCCTCCCAATGGCTATACAAGTTAGGTTTAGAGTCAGATTCAGGTGATGGCATGAGGTTATGGTGTAGACTCATGTAGATGGCATCATCTGGGATATTGATTTCTACAAGGGGTAATAGAGGCCTTGATACCTATAGATATAGTCTGGAGACTCTACTTGGTATATCCAGCATTCAGAGACCAAGTAGAGCAGTTGGTTGGGGTCCAGAGTCTGAGATGGGTTAGGGGCAGGCAAGCTGGTGAGCTTGAGAGGGTTTTAGTAGAGAGAGTACAGCACCAGTATGAGCTATTATAGGATGTGCCTCCCATCTTCTCATAGTACCGATGAGATGACATTGAGGCACCACTCCCATTGCCAGAGGAGATAGAGCAGCTAGATCTTGAAGAGCTACCTGTAGGACCTGGTATAGTAGATCTAAGATGTATAGAGACTTACTTGGTTTGGTGGGTAGGACAGTATGTAAGTGTGTAGAGAGGACCATAGCTTGATCTGTAGGTAGTTATCAGAGAGAGGGATGAAGCTTGACAAGAGAGAGATGCTACCACCTAGGAGAGGGATGCAGCACGAGCATAGGTCAATATTTTATAGGGATAGGTGACAGGGTTTTAGGGGTAGGTCATAGTTTTGATAGCATAGGTGGCAGCTCTAAAAGGGCAGGTGACCATATTGCAGGGGCAGTTGGCTATAACCTAGGCATAGGCATTAATAGGGTAGGTTTTTGGAGGTTAAGGCCCTATTCAACTGCCACCATAGAAGCTAGCATAGGAGCCAACACAGTCGGCATCTCAGTAGCCAACTCAGCCATAGCCACAAGGTTTAGTTTAGGGTGCAGCATCAGGATTGATGGGTCCACCACAAACTATACCTATATCTAGGTACAACACTACTTTGGATGAGATTGCTTATTATGAGGGTGCCATTAGGTAGTTTCCTTAGATACAGTGATACTCAGAGATGAGAGCTGAGTAGAGCCGTCAGAGATTGATGTCATGTGTGACTACCTTGGGTTCCCACAGACGGTGATGATCAGAAGGTAGGGATGATATAGCATCGTCACGACCACCACTACAACCACAACTGCAGCCTTAAAGGTTTTTAGAGTCAGACATTATGTATATACCAGCTTGTGAGCTATTGATGTGAGATGTATATACTTTTTAAGAGAGAGGGACATATGTTGTAAACATTGATGTACACATACATATATATGAGATTTTTTTTGGATTATTGATGTGTTATGGGTGTGTCTTATTATGGATATTTTTAGCATTTACCATATGTTTAATGATATATGCTTTGATATGATGTGAGGATGTATGATGATGTTATGATGATGTTACAGCCTTTTTCATATTGTGTGATGGTGTATTTTGTAACATTTGTTTATGGTTTTTCATTCCTAAAAAATTTCCATATTAGTGATGGATGTATTGTAAAAATGAATTGAGTTTATTTATGCTTCAACACTTTTTCATATTAGTGATGATATATGCTTAACATAAATTGTGTTTGGTTGTTAGTTTCCATGTGTATTATTTTTCATAGAAACTAATGTGATTGGTCTATGATGTCTTGTTAGTTGTTGAAGAAGTATGTTTTGGTTGTGATGTGGGCATGTGATAAAGTCAGGCCAGAAGTGAAAGGCGCGTTGCTTTTTTATTGACAAGGACTATAACAACAGCATAGGTAGGGGTTTTTAGAAACAAAAGCACCATTCATGCATTACATCATTTGACCATTGGTTTGTGTTAGAAAATTACTTAAATCACTTAACATTAAGTGAGCTCAAAATCCATTGAGTATGTTGGGGGAATAGGTGTGTTTAGGTGATATGTTAAGATAGGGTAACCTTTTTTAGTAGGGATAACTTTGCCCCTTTTATAGGAGACCCTGAGAATGACTATAGACAAGTCCATGACTTTAATAGTTTGTAGACTGATCAATGCAGGGAGTCTATTTTGGGGATGTTGATTTATTTTATGGTCATGTGAAGCTAATTTATGCAAGAAGCTTCTGAGAAGGCGCTATTTGCAGCAAAATTTAGGCATAGCCATCCTTCGAGGGAATGGTCTATAGTTTATTTATATGTTTTGAGGGCTTTGAATAGCTGTCCTTCAAGGGAGCAGTCTATTAACTACAAAAATTGATGTAGCTATCCTTCAAGGGAATAGTCTGCATTTATAGTTGATGACCTTTGGATATTTTATTTGACATCCCAATTTGTTTTTGACAGAATTTTTAGTCATGGATAAGACTATAAAAGTTTAAGGGTTCCCTTTTATTAGGACAAAGCATTCATACTTTATAAAAGGGTTACATAGTGTTTGTTTAGGGAAACAGGGTTGAAAGGAATGAGGATTAAGATGACAGGGGTTGCTCAAGGGACGAGCTCAAGTTAAATATCAAGTGAATGAGTACTTGATTAACAGAAGAATGGTCATAGATGTAAAGCATTAAGGGGCTCAAGTTCTAGCCATCCTTTAAGAAAAGATAGTTGATAAGTCCCTGATCCCTATTTGTGTGTCATGATAAGGTCTGAGTCAATTAGGAGCAAACTTACCCCATTTACTTGGTTCCATATTGGTCACATGTTGAGTTTCTTTGAGGATGAGATCTCTGATTTTGAAATCTCATTCTCTTAGATTTTTGTTATAGGTAGGTTTTGGTCGATGTTGGTCAGTATGTTGTTGGCCAAGAGTGGGCCAATAATAGCCTAGGTAGAGGATGTGCTTGGAAACTGAGTTACCACTGAAATGTCCCCCACAAGTCCTATCATGGACTTGTTTGATGGCATGGGGAGTCTGAGTGGTTGTTAGACATCAGAGAAGGAGGCCGTCAAGGCCTCATTTATAGATAAGACCCCCCAGCATGGTGTATTAAGTATCACTTTTGATAAAAGCCCACTGTCTATTGCTAGAGAGATTAGGAGGGATAATAGAATAAGATAAGTAGTCTACAAGTTGTTTATACCAAACATCCTATGGACTAGATTCAATGGTGCTGATGAGATTGATGTTAGTGGAGATATATGAAGGTAACACCAAATGGTGTATCGTAACATAATTTTTTGAGAAAGATGACAAGGATGGAATATGTGAGGCTAGAGAGGCCATAGTATTAGCAAACTTATTTGTAGATCAAGGAATAGTTTGCAAGAGGTAATGGTCGAAATATTCTAGCAGGGTGTCAACACAGTGTTTGTACTTTTTTAAAAAATCATTTTTACAAAGATATGAACCGTTGATTTGATTGATGACTAGTTGTGAGTCTCCAAAGATGTTGATGGTCTTGACGCCTAGGAAAAGGGTGGTTTGAAGTCCCAAAATTAAGGCTTCATATTCAACCATGTTTTGGTACATTTAAAGTCAAGTTTGAAAGATAGGGGCATGGGCTCACCCTCGTGAGGGATGAAAATGACCCCCACACCCCCACCGTGTTGACATTTAGACCCATCAAAGAACATTGTCATTTGATAGAAAATATCATCAGTGGATAACATGGTGATGGATTCATTAGGGAATTCATAGTAAGAAGGTTGGTTGTCAGGTAGAGGGGCATCCACTAGTTGGTCAATGATTGTTTGCCCCTTTATAGACTTTTGTTGGATGAATTCCAAGTCAAACTCAGCAAGAAGCATGAGCCAACAAGCCATACGTTAGTTTTGGTATGGCTTGGAATGTATGTATTTGAAGGGGTCAGTGTGGGTGATGACATAAGTTTTGTGATTGAGAAGATAATGATAGAGTTTGGTAGCAACAAAGACTAATGCCAAATAGAGTTTTTCGGTATGAGTATGCCGAGTTTCATAATCAATGAGTGTTCAGCATATATAATAAACCACTTACTCATGATTTTGTTTGTCTCAGTGCATAATTATGGCACCTAAGGAATGATTTGTTGCTAAAATGTAGAGGTAGAAGGGTTGGTCATCTTTTGGTGGAATAAGGACTGGTGGAGAGACAAGATAGTGTTTAAGGGCTTTAAAATCCTCTTAGCAATCCTTATCCCAATGAAAGGAGACATCCTTCTTGAGGAGGTGATGAAAGGGTTGACATCAGTCAGACAACTGTGAGATGAAGTGACAAATAGATTGAAGCTTCCCTTATAGACTGCGAAGTTGTTTTAGATTGGTTGGTGGTGGCATCTCGAGTATAGCTTGAATTTTAGCAGGATTTACTTTGATGCCATGAAGAGAAATGATGAAACCTAGAAGCTTCCCTGAGAGAACCCCAAAGATGCATTTCTTGGGGTTAAGGTAAACATTGTAATGTAGAAGGTGAGTGAAGATTATTATAAGGATGGTTAAATGGTCACGACGAAGTTTAGATTTGCCTAGTAAGTCATCCACATAGTCCTCCATGATTTTGTGGAGGAGGTCATGAAAGATGTAATTCATGGCGCATTGATATGTGGCACCTACATTTTTAAGGCCAAAAGGCATGACTCTATAGCAAAAAGTCCCCCATAGAGTGATGAAGGTAGTTTTGTGTTGATCTTCTGGCGCAATCAATATTTGGTTGTATCCTAAAAACTCATCCATGAGTGATAGCATCTCATGACTGACCGTAAGATCAACGAGCTGGTCGATGTTGGATAGAGGAAAGTCATCCTTTGGGCAAGCTAGATTAAGGTCATGATAGTCAGTATAGATTCGGATCCCCCCAGTTGCTTTGGTGATAGGGACAATGTTTGACACCCATTGCAGATAATCAATGGGTTGCATAAAGGAGATGGAGAGAAGACACTGAAGCTCCTCTTTGACAAAGAGTGCAATGTGAGGATGCATCTTGCGAAGCTTTTTCCTAATAGGCTTAGCTTCACGGTTTGTGACAATGTTATGGATGATGATGTTAGGGTCGATACTAGGCATATAACTATAAGACCAAGCAAAATCTTTGCTATGGTCTGAAAGGAATTTGGTATAGTCAATTTATTCCTGGGCATCCAAAGATTGATCAATATTTAAAATGTGAGGAACATCAAAAGATGGAAGGTTAATGTCAATGGTTGATTCATTTAACATAACCTGTGTTTCCAAATGAAGTGATCATTGAATGAAAGAGTCATCTGCACCCATGTAGGTGAGAATGGCATCATCGTATATGCATTGGATAGTGTTGATGGTAGTAGATTCCTCATCTATCATGTTTGGAAAAATGAGAGGGAGAGACCTAGATACCCCACCTAGTTGATAGGTTAGGGGTTCCAAGTGAATGGCGTTTATGCAAAAAAAATTAGGAGGGATGGAAACCACTGACTCCGTAAGTGAAGATGGGGGAATAGGTGAGTTTGGAGGTGATTGTTCTATGATAGGTTTGGGGTGAGAGTTTTTAGGAGTTTTAGTAGGTTCTTCAAAACCCAGGCCATGTCACTTCTTGGCATTCTTTATGGCCTCATCATTCGGTGGTTCGACGTGCTGGTGGGAGCCTTGTTTATAGTACCCAAAGCCAAAGCCCTTCCATGCACACCTATGAAGATAGGTATGAGCAAAGTTTGGGTTGCCAAGAAAAGAGAAGTCAGATGTAAATAGTTGGGGTGATGGAAGAGGATTCCCATCGATGGGAGCTCGATCTAGCCCTCCATAGATGAGATTTGTTTGAAGATTAGGATGACCATAAGGGATGACCATTCTGATACGATGGTCATAGCTAGGATTGTGATGAAGTTGTCCATACTCTTGAGGAGTCTAGAACATGTCCAAGGTTAGTAAACGATACTCCCCAAGTGAAATATGTTGGAAGGTATCTTCCATAGGGTCTTTTGTTGTCACTTGAGGAGGTGGTGTAGGTGTAACCACTGTTTGCATACTTATTGAAGTTTCCACAGGTGGAGGTGGTGTTTGGGTTGATGTTTTTAAAGGAATGAGAACATCGTTGGGTTGATAAGTTGTGTTGCATGTCTTAAAAAGGGAGGGATCTATGGGAATGACATGTACTTGACCGTCATGTTCAAATTTAACACAACGGTGTAATGTAGAAGGGACACAGGCCATGGCACAGATCCAAGTTCATCCTAATAACATGTTGTATTGGAACTCCCCTTTGATGATGTAGAAGAGTTCTAGGATTGTTCGTGGGCCAACATGAATATGTAAGATGATGGTGCCAATGGTAGTGGCGGTGGAGTCATTAAAAGATCAAATAATTGCGTCAGTCTTTGACATACAATTCTTTGAGAGGGCTAATTGGTCATAGGCATGGGTAGAAATGATATTGATGCTAGAGCCCCCATCAATCATAACTCACTTAATGTGAGTTTGATTAACGTAGGCTATGATGAAAAGGGCAGCATCCTGATCTTCCAAGTTGGAGGTAGGAATTTCAGAATCACTAAAAGTAATAGAGGCGATGGTGGGTAATGATTGGACTAAGGCAGCTAATGGTTGGGGGTCCTCGGGTTGGACCTCCACTGCCTGTAAAGCTTTGATTAAATCTTTACAATGTTGTGGAGAGCTTTGAATGAGGTCATATAAAGTCATCTTCATGGGAGTTTGGTGAAGCTGTTTCACCATAGAATCGTAGATTGCCTCTGAAGAAGTGGGTTGGGATGTACCCAAGATAGAAATCTTAGGTTTGGGTGGTTAAGCAGGTTTGACAGATAGGTAGGTCTAAAGAATAGCAACTTTCTCTTTTGCTTTATCCTTTAAAGTTTATGACCTAGTGGACACATTGATGGTGTTAATCTCAAATAAAGGGGGCGAAGGAGGTAAAGGGACCATAGTCTGATGATGGGATCCTGATGAAGGTGGAGAGGTAGGAGAGACATTAGATAGTGTTAGAGATTTGTTGACAGTATCCTCAACAAGAAGGGTGTCTTTTTCCAAGTAATGGCGAATGACAACCTTGAGGGCACAATAATTTTTAGTGTCATGCCTAGGTGAGCGATGATATAGGTATATTTTAGTGTCATCGAACCAAGACAATTTTGGTCTGAGAGGTTGAAATGGTTTAATAGGTGGAAGAGTGATGTTAGAAGTTTGAAAAATTCAGTGTAGTATCAAAGCATATAAACCCACTAATGGGTCCGTGCTTGTTGATGCACTAGGTGTTGATGACTTTTGTTTTGGAGTTGTTGAGGGAGATTTCCATACCACCTTTTTAATTGGTGGTGTGGCCACTCATGTAGATGATTCTTTTTTTGGGAGGGGTGCCAAATTTTTTGGAAGAGGTATGTTTTTGGTGGGTAAAGGGAGTAATGGAGGCAATTCATTTTTGTTAGGTGTTGGAGTAGGGAGCACTCCTATTAAGGTAGAAGGATGTGGGCCCAAAATAGAGGGCAATGGAGATGGTGGAGGAGGAGTTCTCTGATGAGGTTTAGTAGCTTTCTTTAACACAATGTGAGGACTGCTACTATGGGAGGTGAGGCCCAAATCTACCTTCACTTGTGGGTGAGTGAGGTTTGATATGGGACAGACACCGAGAGATTTGACCTATTTTGGTATGGTGGATGTTTGTGAGGGTTTAGGCTCAGATGTAGATGATTGAGCTTCTAAAGATTTTGAAGTAGAAGCCCGATCCTCTTCGGATGGTTTGGGAGATTTTATCGAAAGAGGGTCGACATTACGAGATGAAATGGGAGGTGTAAGATAAGGAGCTTTGAGTGACTCCTATAACGCTTCATGTTCTAAGTTCCTCAAATGGAGAAATCCTAAGTTTTCAGCCAGTCATGAGAATGGTTTAAAAGTCATTACGCTAGGCTTTATAATTGATTTTTCAAAAGATTTGGGTGGTTATGAGAGTGGGAATGTGTTAGATGCAACAATCTCAGGCCAAAGGTGAGAAAGAGCCATTACTGGATCCTCTTCGGTTGAAGTAGGTGAAGAGACAAGTTCTTCTCTCGGTGGAGAAAGAATTAGAGAATGGGGTTCTTTAAGAGGAAAGAGCATAGGGATGATCGTGCCTTCTACTTGTGGTTGAAGAGTAGGAAAGGTATGGTCCTCCATTGGTAGTAGGAAGGATGATGGTGGGGCTAGTGGCATTGGTATTGTTAAGGTGTCCTCCAATATAAGAGAAGTCAAAGTAGACTCTCCTATGTGTGAAAAAGGAGTAGGTGGAGGACTATTATGAGAAGAAGGCTCTTCTTCCTGTGGTGGAGGGATAGGTTGACTAACCTCTTCAGTTTGTGGAAGAGGTTGGTTAGGGATGAAAGGTGAAACCATATCGACCATACATATATTATGCTCTTGGGGGTCTTTGGCTATGGTCTGAATGTTATTTTGACTAGGGAGATGGTTAGGGAAAGGTTGTCTAAAGATGTCTATGTTTTGGTTAGGTGGCATGTTTGGGTTATCCAAGACAAGATCACCTTTATCTAACATGTCCTAAATGACATTCTTGAGGGTTTTACAATTATCTGTGTCATGGCCTTTGACACGGTGACAATTATAGAAGTCATTCTCCCTATACCATGCAGGGATGGCACGCAAGGGATCAAATTGAGGTGGTGGTCAAATTTGGGGGAGGTTGAGGACTCCCTATTTGACTAGTTTATCCAACACGGACACGTATGATTCTCCTATTAGAGTATATTGACATTGTATGTATCATTGTTGGAATTGTCTTGTAATTCTTTGAGATGTGGAAGGTTTGGATTGGTTAGTTGTGGTAGATGAGGATGATCTAAGTACCACAACATTTGTTGATCCCTTGGATTTGGAATTAGAGGAAGAAGATTTGGATGAAGGGTCATTTGATTTTGCGTTGGAGTTTTACTACGCAATTTGACTTTATCTTCTTCAACAGCATGAAGTTCAAGCTTTCTGGCCATGGTGAAAGCTTCATCAAATGTGCAGAATGTTTGGACCCGCAAAGTAGATGAGATGTGCTTAGCACATGCTCTAGAGAAGAGCTCAATGAGCTCTAGTTGAGGTAAAGAAAAGGAGAGTTGGTTGATTAAGCCTTTCCAATGGGCAACAAAATCAGCTATTGATTCATCATCCAATTATCTGATAGAATATAGGTCCGTGATGGAGACCTTTTTAGTTATGTTAATTGAAAAGTGGTCAAGAAATAGTTGAGCTAGTTGAGTGAAGGTAAATAGAGAGTGACTAGTAATAGAACTATACCAATTGAGGGCAGCACCAGAAAGTGACATGGAAAATGTGTGTAGTAATAATGCATCATCATGTGCTATAAGGTAACAAGCATGTCTAAACGCTCGTAGATGTTGCTGTGGATCCTCTTTACTCTGAAAGCGAGTAAACTTGAGAAGTTCCCACTGACTAGGATATGGTCAGATTGGGACCGAAGGATGAATAGGTTCATTATAGATTTGTTCATATGAGAGAACATTTCTTGAACCTAAAATAGATGTCTCAAGATTACACATCTTATCCATCAACATCTTGATTAGATCAGTTAATGGATTTGTAGGTGGGGTGCCCCCTAGGTTGTAAGGCATTTGGAAGGTGTTAGGTGGAGCATATGACATAGTTGGTTGCGCTTGTATAGGTGTAAAATATTGGTAACTAGTCATAGGGACTGATGTTGAAGTCAAGGGTGGTTGTGTCATAAAGCTAGAGGGCATAACTTGACTTGATGTCACCAAAGGTGGTTGGATGGTGGCAAAACTAGCCAAAGGATAAGTAGTCACTCTTGTATTTATGGGTGCAAGAGTAGGTGGGATGGAGACAATTAATTTTTGGAATGGTGTAGAACTTTGTTGAATGGTTTGTGGTTGAGGGGGTACAGAAACCCCAATGGAGGTAGGTCCAAAAATAGAAGGAGAGGCCACACTTTGAAGATTGGTCATGGTCGGGTTGTTAGTTGAGGCAATGGCCTGGGTGACCATGGGCTGGGTTATGGAGGCTATTGATATGATTATTGTTTCAACTAAGGAAGTTGGCATCCCATAAACTGGGTTGCCTAAAGGATCTCACATTTGACTTCTCACGAGATAGTTCTGAAGAGCCTTGACATTGAGGTCAAGGAACCTTTCAAAGTCTTGGTCCCTTTCAGGAACAATAAGGGGTTGAGTTGGGGTTGGTTGGATAGGAGTACATTCAGTTTTTGAATTATACTCCATTTAGGGACTTGATATAGAAGGCATAGGTGGGAGTGGTTGTTGCCTTGCGTGGTCAACAAGAGTTTTGGTTTGACTATGTGTCAAAACCATCCAAAGCAAAATATATTCAGGTTCAAAAAACTGTATGTTTTAGCCCCATAAAACTAGAATTTGTTTTTAACAGCAAAAAGCTTAGGTTTTTAACTTGCTGTTTGAGAAGAAACTTTTTTGACAGTGACCGACATCAGTAGAAAAATTGATGTCGGTGAAGTAAGTTGCCGATGTCGATCAGATAACCGATGTTGATGAAGATCAGTTGCTGACATCAGTGGAAAAACTAATGTCAGTTACTGTGTGTCTCCAGAAACTCAAAAAATTGAAATTTTTTGGAAGAAAAAGAAAGTTTTGAGTTGTTTTTGGAGCTCAAAATAATGCATCCTTACCAGCTCAAAAAACTAGATAAAAATAGAAAAGTAGATGAAGACAAGCAACCTCTAAACGTTAAATTCCTAAGAATAAATTTTAGAGTCATGTTGGCTTATGCCTTAGAAGAATATGTTTGGGAATTGGGCTTTTAGAGTAGGTACTAAAAGAAGCAGTCTAAGGTTGGTTTCAGGTTAAGTTTTGGTGCTCAAAATCTGTATTAGGTTCTGTACGTGGCCTGGTGCTAGGAGCTTGCTCCCCTCACTTCACGAGCCTAGAGCCAAGCTAGGTCACTTAGCCAATATATACTTCCCCTATAGTTTATACTCTGCCAGAGAATAAAGTGGGTTCTCCCCTTGGTAGTGAAGTGCAAGTAGGATTACCAGAAAGGGTAAGGTATTTGCTAGGTGATGAAATCCTAGTCGGGCCTTGTCTCAGGTATGTTTAGATGTTTAGTTTGATGTGCTTGTGGTCTGGATGTGTAACATATGTGCACTATGATTTATTCATAATGAGTTTTTAATTACTAGATGAGCTAAAAATACATTCAAGCAGGAATGAAATGCAATATATTTTAACCCAAACTGAAATGTTTTGTTCAGATGCAAACAAGCGAGGAAAAGGTTGAGAGTATGAATTTCACCACTCTAAAATGCAAGAAAGAAATGACAAGAAGAAAAATAAAGAGATTCTTTTTAACTGGTGCTTATGATTTATTTTTGAAAGAAAAAGAAAGAAGAGGAATGATGCAAGAAGAAATATTTTTCCTAATGCAGCTATATGAAAGTTTGCTTTTTTATAAGAAATTAACCAAGGAAAATTCCAGGGTCCCACTGGGCATGCCAGAATGTCTCTACTCATTTTTGTTAATTAATATTCAGAAGAAATAAGAAACTAAAAATTAATGGTCAAGGGTTTGTATGTACGTAGATGAAGTTGTGCACCGTATCCAGATGATTGAAGGATCTCTTCTTTGGCTGTAGAGGAAGACACCTGTAGAGAGAATAAGACTTAAACAAAAAAATGTTAGAGACAAATATGGTGGACTGCCAAGCACATGCTCAGTCCCAGAAGCGTAAAGACTTCCTAGAGGGATGACAGTCCACTAGTTGATAAAAAGAATGTCGTAATGGAATGAAATAATGAAAGACTTAAAGAAAGAGAATTAGATAATGCATACCTGAATCCTGCAATCAGCCTTCCATAGTTGCCAATGTCGGTAGTTCTACCGGCATCAGTTGGTCAATGTTGCCAATGTCGATTAAGCTGCCAATGTCGGTAGGGGTAATGGTCCTTGGATGAGTCTCAGGGATATGTCTGTGGTTGGTAGAGGGACTCTATGGGTTTAAAGATCTGTACAGGGTTGTAAGGAGACAAATAAGGTCTAAGGAAGGAGTCAGGTAGAGAACAGGTTGTCAAAAAGGGTAAGGGTAAGAGGAAGGCTTTTCAGCCTCTCCAGAAAGAAGTCAGATTAGGTCGAGTCTGGTTGATAGTATTTAGAAGTAGTAACTAGAAACTAATTACTAATGTATTCTAAATTACTGAAATAAAAGGTAGATAAATACTTAGCTCTGTTAAATGTAGAACCAGAGGTGTTTAAATGTTTGTACCTATTGTGGCTGATGTTGAGTCCTCGAGTAATGTTCCAATCCAATCTGGAATGACTTACGTAGAGTTTATGTGGCCAGGGGAGCGTTAATAGAATTTTGAAGCTTAGTCTCAAAGCATGTGCATCATTATGCAAAGAGGCAGGAGGCAACTCAAGGCTAGAAACCTAGTTTAAGTAACTGATGTCAGCGGTTTCGCCAGCATCGGTCAACACTTGACTGATGTCGATGGCTGAAGAATGGGTAAAAGGGCTAAAAATAGCCCTTTGCCCATTTCTCCATCTTCCAAGTGCATTTGCCATTGGAGAATGATCAAAAGATAGGGTTAATAGGCATGAGAGTTAGTTAGAAGGTTGGAATTGGTCTTAGGAAGTTAAGATATGAAGGACTTAGTCTTGGGGTGAGTCATAGGGTGAGGAATAGTCTAAGGGTGAGGTGTCCAAGGTGAGGTGTCTAAAGGGGATGATTAATTTAAAATAAGTATTTTAAATTAATAAAGTGTTGGTTGGGCATGTTAAAGTTAGAAAGGGACCAAGGGGGGGTTGACACTATATTGGTGTCTACAAAACATTCTGGCACGTCCGGTGGGACCCTAGAGTTTTCCTTGGGTTCATTTTTTCTAAAAAGAAAGCTTTCATATAGATGCATTAGGACAAAAATTCTCTTCTTACATCCTTTTCTTCTATTTATTTATTTCGAAAAGAAACCATTAGCAAGAGTTAAAAAGAACATTTATTTTTTCTTCTTGTCACTTCTTACCTGCATCTTAGAGTAGTGAAAAATCATACTCTTAAACCTCTTCTCAATTGTTTGCATTTGAACAAACACATTTTGATTTGGGTTAAAAATAATTACATTTCATTCCTGCTTGAATGCATATTTATCTCATTTAGTAATTAAAAATGCATTATGAATAAATCGTAGTGCACATATGTTACACAACTAGACCACATTCACATCAAATTAAACATCTAAACATACCTGAGACAAGGCCCATCTAGGATTTCATCACCTAGCAGATACCTTACCCTACTCAGCGTTCCTACTTGGATTTCACCACCAAGAGGACCCACTTTGTTCTCTGATAGAGTATAAACTATAGGCAAAGTATATATTGGCTAAGCGGCCCAGCTCAGCTCTGGGTTTGTGAAGTGAAGGGAGCAAGCCCCAGCACCAGGCCACGTATTGAACCTAATAAAGATTTTTGAGCACCAAAACATAACCCGAAACCAACCATAGACTTCTTCTTTAAGACCTATTCTAAAAGCCCAATTTCTAAATACATTCTTCTAAGGCATAAGCCACCATGACTCTAAAATTTATTCTTATGAATTTAACGTTTTAGAGGTTGCTTTCCATCATCTATTTTGATATTTTTATATAATTTTTTGAGCTGGTAAGGTCACATCATTCTGAGATATAAAACAACTTAGAATTTCTCTTTATTCCAAAAACTTTTAGTTTTTTGAGTATCTAGAAATACACAGACACCGACATCAGTTTTTCCATCGACGTAGGCAACTATCTTCACTGACATCAGTTTGTCCACCGATGTCGACACATATCTTCACCGACATCGATTTTTCCACCGACGTCGATCACTGTCAACAAATTTTCTTTCCAAAAAAGCAAGCTTAAATCCTGACTTTTTTGCTATTAAACATAAACTTTTGGTTTTTTGAAACTGAAACACAATTTTTAGAACCTGAACCCCTTTTTCCTTGGATGGTTTTAACACACAGTCAAGCCAAATCTCTTGTTGACTATGCAAGGAATCAACCACTCCCACCTTCGCCTTCTATATCAAGTCACCAAATGGAGTATACTTCAGACACTAAGTGTACACTTATCCAACCAACCCCTAATCAACCTCCAATTATTCCCGAAGGGGATCAAAATTTTGAGAGATTCCTTAACCACAACGTCAAGGCTCTCCAACATGATCTCGCTAGAATTCAAACACGAGATCCCTTAGGTAACCTAATTTATGGGATGCCAACTTCTCTTACTAAAGCAGAAATGATATCAACACCATCCGCTACACAACTTATGGTTACTCAGGCTATTGCCTCGACCAGTAACCCAGCCATGGCTAATGTTCAAGATTTTGCCTCCCCTTCTATTTTTGGCCTTACCTCCATCGGGGTTTCCGTACCCCCTCAGCCACAGACAATTCAACCAAGTTTGACACCTTGTCAGAACTTGATTGTCTCTATCCCACCCACTCTTGCACCCATAAATACAAGAGTGACCACCTATCCTTTTACTAATATCACTACCATTCAACCACCCTTGGTGACACCTAGTCAATTTATGCCCTCCAACTTCACGGCACAAGCCCCCTTGGCCTCAATATCAGTCCCTATGATGAACTACCAATATGTTGCACCTATACAACCGCAACCAAGTACATCATATGCCCCTCCCAACGCCTTCTAGGTACCCTATAACTTAGGGGGTGCCCCACCTGCCGATCCATCAATTGATCTAATTAAGATGCTAATGGATAAGATGTCTAATCTTGAGACATCCATTTCCGATTCAAGCAATGTTATTTCATACAAACAAATATGCAATGAACCCATCCACCCTTCAGTCCCTATTAGACCATACCCTAACCAGTGGGAACTCCCCAAATTTACTCGCTTTCAGAGTAAAGAGGACCCACAACAACATTTGCGAGCATTTAGACATGCTTGATACCTTATAACACATGATGATGCGTTATTACTTCACACATTCCCCATGTCACTTTATGGCACCACCCTTGATTGGTATGGCTCCATTACCAGTCATTCTCTCTTTTCCTTCACTCAACTAGCTCAACTATTCCTTGACCACTTTTCAATCAACATCACCAAAAAAGTCTCCATCACAGACCTATATTTTATTAAACAATATGATGATGAATCAATAGCTGACTTCGTCGCTTGTTGGAGAGGTTTGATCAACCAACTCTCCTTTTTATTACATCAACCTGAGCTCATTGAGCTCTTTTCAAGAGTATGTGCCAAGCACATCTCATCCACTTTGCAGGTTCAAACTTTCCACATATTTGATGAAGCTTTCACCATGGCCCGAAAGCTTGAACTCCATGCAGTCAAAGAGGACAAGGTCAAATTGCATAGTACCAACATGAAATCCAATGACCCCTCTTCTTCCAAACCTTCTTCTTCCCACTCTAAGTCCAAGGGATCGACAAACACTGTGGTACTTAGGTCATCATAATCTACCACAACCAACCAATCTGAGCTGTCCATATCACAATACATCACTAAACAATTCTATTAGTGGTATATATAGCATCAATACACTCCAATAGGAGAATCATATGCTTCCGTGTTGGATAAACTAGTCAAGCAGGGGGTCCTCAATCTCCCTCAAATCTGACCACCCCAATTTGACCCCTCAAAAGCCATACCTACATGGTATAGGGAAAATGACTTTTGTAATTATCATCGTGTTAAGGGTCATGACATAGACAATTGCAAAACCTTCAAAAATGTTATTTAGGACATGTTAGACAAAGGGGATCTTGTTTTGGATAACCCAAATGCATCGGCTAACCAAAATATAGACATCTTTAGGCAACCATTCCCTAACCATCCCCCAAGTTAGAATAATGTTCAGGCCATGGCCGATGACCTTCAAGAGCGTAACATATGCATGGTTGATATGGTTTCTCCTTTTATTCCTAACCAACCTCTCTCATAGTCTGAATAGGTTAGTCAACCCATTTCTCCACCACAGATAGAAGAGCCTTCTTCTCCTATTTGTCCTCCACCAATGGAGGATAATCCTCCATCCACCCCTCTTTCACATGTAAGAGAGGCTACTTTGACCTCTCCCATATTGGAGGATGTTTTGATGGCACAAACACTAGTGGCCTCGCCCTCATCCTTCTTATCATCAATGGGGGATCATACTTTCCCCACTCCTAGACCACACATCAAAAGCATGATCATCCCTACGCTCTATCCACTTGAAGAGCCCAATTCTTCAATCCCTTCTCCACTAAGAGAAGAAATAGCCACCTCACCCACTTTGGCCGAAGAAGATCCGGTGAAGGTAGATTTGAACCTCGCCCCTCATAATAGTGGTCCTCGCACCATAATAAAGAAGGTTTCTAAACCATGTCGGAGAACTCCTCCCCCACCTTCACCATTACCATCTATCTTGGGTCCACATCCTTCTACCTTAAAAGGAGTGCCCCCTATTCTAACACCTCACAAAGGCAAATTGCCCCCATTACTCCCTCTACCCATCAAACATATATTTCCTCCAACAAATTTGACACATCTCATCAATAAAGTGCCATCTACGCGTGTGGCCATGCCAGCCACACCACCAAAGAAAAAGATGGTATGACAAACTCCTCCTACAACTCCTAAATAGAAGTTGTCAACACCTACTACAACAATGAAAGCAAACCCATTAGTGGGTTCCTAATCTTCAATGTTATGCCGATTGTTGCAGTCTTTGAGCATCACTCTCCCAGCCATTAAACCATACCAACCTCTCCAACCAAAACCATCTTGGTTCGATGATAGTCAAATCCACTGGTATCATCACACACCTGGGCATGATACTGAGCATTGTTGTGTCCTTAAGGTTGTATTCACCAATACCTAGAAAAAGACACCCCTCACATTGAGGATTCTCTTGACCACTTTTTTGATAAACCTTCGACACCATCCCATGCCTCCCAAACCTCCTCACCTTCATCGATATCCCATCATTAGACTATGGTCCCTTTACCACCTTCTCCCCCTATATTCAAAATCAACACCATTAATGTGGCCACCAGGTCCCAAACCATAACGGATAAAGGAAAAGAGAAGGCTTTTACATCTTGGACATATCCATTCATCAAGCTTTCTCAACCACCAAAACCCAAGATTTCTATTTTGGGCACATATCAACCCATATCTCTGGGGGAAATTTCTCATAACCTCTCTAGTCCACATGATATTTGGTATAAATGACTTGTTGACTACTTAACATATTCTATCATTCCTCCTAATCTCTCTAGAAATAGATGGTGGGATTTTATCAAGAGTATTGCTTGGTACACCATGCTAGGGGGTCTTCTCTACAAATGAGGCTTAGACAGCCTCCTTCTCCGATGCCTAACCTCCACTAAGACATCTCATGTCATCAAACAAGTCCATGATGGGATTTATGGGGGACATTTCAGTGGTAACTCGGTTGCCAAGCGCATCCTCCACTTGGGCTATTATTGGCCCACTTTTAACAAAGACTGCAATGACTATATTTGTCATTGTACCAAATGCCAACAACATACCAACCAACTTCACGTCCAACATCAACCAACACTTGCCTACAACATAAATCTGAAAGAGTGAGATTTCAAAATCATAGATCTCATCCTTAAGGAAAACCAACACGTGACCAATATGGAAAGAAGAAAATGAGGCAAGTTTGCTCTCAATTAGCTCAGACCTTATATCATAATGCATAAGTATGGATTAGGCACTTATCATCTGTTTTCTCTCGAAGACTAGCCAGAACTTGAGCCCCTTAATGCCTTACATCTATGACCATTTTATTGTTAATCAAATAATCATTCACTTGATGTTTAACTTGAGCTCATCCCTTGAGCAACCCTCGCTTGCCATCCTCATTTTTATTCCTTTCAACCCTTTTTCAACACAAACATTAGTCAACCCCTTTTGTCAAGCATGAATGCTTTGTCCTAATAAAAGGGAAACCCCCAAACTTCTATAGTCTAGTCCATGACTAAAAGTCCAGTCAAAAACAAAAAAAAAACATAAAACTGGGATGCCTAACCAAAGTTCATAAACTATAAATGTAGACTGATCCCTCAAAGGACAGCTACATCATTACTATAATTAATAGACTACTCCCTTGAAGTATAGCTATTCAAAAACCATCCAAACATGCAAAGAAGAATATAGACCACACCCTCGAAGGATGGCTATGCCCAAATTTTGCTACATACACAACACCCTTTCAGAAACTTTTCACTTCGATCAGCTTCAATATGACCATAAAACAAAACAACATCCCCAAGTAGACTTCCCGCATTGATCAGTCTACCAAAAAAAATGATTGACAAACTATTAAATCATGGACTTGCCTATAGTCATTCTCAGGGTCACCTATAAAAGGGGCAAAGTTATCCCTGCTAAAAAAGGGTTACACTATCCTCACATATCACATAATCACACCTATTACCCCAACATACTCAAGGGATTTTGAGCTCACTTATACGTCAAGTGACTAGAATAATTTTCTAAAAAAAACCAATGGTCAACGATGTAATGCATGAATGGGGCTTTTGTTTGCACAAACCCTATCTATGCCATCATTATGGTCTTTGTCAATGAAAGAGCAACATGCCTTTCACTTCTTACATCGACGTCAACCAAACCAAACCAAACCAAACCTTTTGGTAACCACTAACATGACATCATGATTTATTTAATACAAATACCAATTTGTGTTATATGAATTATCATAGCCCATTCACATAGTTTCTATGGAAAACAATACACATGGGAACTATCAACCAAACACAATTTATGTCAAGCATATACCATCACCAATATGGAAATTTGTTGAAGCATAAATAAACTCATTTCATTTTTAGCATACACCATAACCAATATGGAAAATTTCTAGGAATGAAAAACTACATAACCAATGTTACAAAATACACCATCACATAATATGGAAAAGGTTGTAACATCATCATACTCATTTCATTTTTAGCATAAACCATCACTAATATGGAAAATTGCTAGGAATAAAAAACCATATAACCAATGTTATAGAATACACCATCACACAATATGGAAAAAGCTGTAACGTCATCATACACTCATCATTTCAAGCATGTACCATCACACATATGGGAAATGCTAACAACACTAACCTGACCAAAACAACTATCAACCACTTTGACTCTTCTTCCCTTTTAGGGAGAACTATATTGGCCTAAGGCCCTTAAAATAGGGGCTATGTAGGCAACACTTAGTTGACACAGAGTTTTTTGAGGTTAGCTCAGCCATTCATTTGTTCATCTACCTGACAGACCAACCATATAACCTTTAAACATGACTTAACCTAGTCAAACTCAATCCATAATCTACCCTCTTCTTCTCTTTTGGGGAGAACTACATTGGCCTGAGGCCCTTAAAATAGGGGCTATGTAGGCAGCACTCAGTTGACACAGAGTTTTTTGAGGTTAGCTCGACCATTCGTTTGTTCATCTACTTGATGGACCAACCATATAATCTTTAACTATGACTTAACCTAGTCCAAAAACATGACCAAACAACCAGCCCTAACACTACAAAAGTCACCTTACACTTCTCATGGGGCACATTGGATATCGTGACTATCTCATCAGACCACAACAAATAAACCTTGAGATCACTTATATCTCAGCTCGACTCGACCAATGACCTTGGAGATCATGACTATCTCCTTAGACCATGACCACTTTTGAGACAACTTTGCCTTGGTTGTTTTGATTTCATTTATGCTACCTCATGAATAGTTAGCAAATTGTATGCACCCCACATTATGATCCTCAGACCTATTGTTGGATTGCACCCAAGTTGATCCCCAATATTTGTGATATTTTTGTGTTTTCCAGGAGCACTTTCTAAGCTCGAGATACTTGGAACATGACAACCATTGGAGCTATAGTTTTGATCATTTAACCCAATCAACTATGACTAAAAGTTGGGGACCGATTACTTTGATTTTAAACTCATCGACCTTGCCTGTGACAATTTGACCTACCTATCACATGAAGTGGTATACGCACAATCTCAACTATTGCAGCATTTACACTCCAACTTCACCATACCCATCCACTGCCTATGAAATCAACACCTGATATTAGGTTACCTTTCCTCGACTCCTGCTTTGAAGGAGAATACCTCATCTCATACTTGGGGCAACTTACTCCTATTTTTTGTCTTGTAGTTCGTCAGAATAACTAACAAGACAAAAAAAGGGGCAAATATAGACACCAAAATAGTGTCAACTCCCCTTGGTCCCTTACACACTTTATTAATTTAAAATAAATTACTTATTTTAAATTAATGACATCACCCTAGACACCTCACCTTAGACACATCACCCTAAGACCATTTCCTACCCTATGAGTCACCCTAAGTCTAAGTCATCCCAATCCTAACTACCTAAGACTTATTCTCACTCCCTATTTATTCTCTAACTCTCATGCTTAATAAACCCGTCTTTTGACCATTATCCAATGACAAATGCACTTGGCAGATGGAGAATGGGAAAAGGGCTAAAAATAGCCCTTTTACCCATTCTCTAACCACTGACGTCGGTCAACTGTCAGCCGACACCAGTGGGATTGCCGACGTCGATTACATAAATCGACTTCTAACATCGAGTTAGCCCTCTTGGACTCTCTTCTCCCCTCGAACTCTTGGACATTGACATGAACACTCTGAGACCAAGCATAAGAATTTGAATAATGCTCCCTTGTATATAGAAACTCTATGCAAGTCACTCCATATTGGATTGGAACATTGTACGAGGGCCTCGACATCAGCCATAATAGGAATAAGCATTCTCACACCTCTAGTTCTTCACCAAGCAGAGCTAAGTATTCTTCTATCTCATTTCAGTAATTTAGAATACATTAGTAATTAGTTTCTATTTACTATTTCTAAATACTATCACCCAGACCCTACTTCTTCTGTGGAGAGGCCTGAAAAGCCTTCCTCTTATTTTTTACCCTCTGCTCACACCTAGCCTCTACCTTTGCCTTGTCTTAGACCCTATTCACTGTCCCTACAAACCCTGCATAAACCCTTAAAGTCCCAGAATCCTCTATCGACCACAGACATAACGCTAAAACTTGTCCAAGGGCCACTACCCCTACCAACATCAATAACATAACCGATGTCGGCATATTGACCAATCGACGCTGGCAGAACTACTAACATTAGTGATTGTGATAGACTGACTACAAAGAATAGGTACACGTTATATTTATTTCTCTTTGTTAGTCTTTCACCATTTCTCTTCATACAACACTCTTTTACATAAATAGTGGACTGTCATCCCTCACAAAGCTTTATGCTTTCAGGACCGAGCATGTACTTGGCAGTCCACCATATCTTTATCTAACATTTTATTTGTTTGAGTCTCTTTCTCCTCCACAGGTGTTTCCTCCACAGCCAAAGAGGAGCTCCTATAACGCTTGGATACGGTGTGCAACTTTAATTTGGTAATGTACAAACCCCCTAAACCATTTATCTTTAGTTTCTTCTTTCTTCTGAATGTAATTAGCAAAAATGGTAGAGAAACACATTGAACCATTAAACCCATTTCAATGCCTTGGTTCAATGCCTGGTTCAATTAGCCTTGGTTCAATGGTTAAACTTCAATGCATTTTGGTTCATCGACGCATAGCTTTGAACCATTGAACCAGTTCAAAGGGTAATTCAATGGCATTGGTTCAACCACTCAGTTTCATGGCATTAGTTTAAACAGCTTCCAATTCAATGAATCAGTTTAATGGGCTCAACACGTAAGTGGTTGAACCATTGAACCAATTTTGGTTCAATGGGTTGGTTCAAAAGCTTGGTTCAAGGGTGTGACCTACAGTTGAAGGGTAGTTCAAGGTCCAAAATCCCTTGCAGAGGGCAGTTCAAGAAATAGAAAACCCACGAGAAAAGGCCCAAAACAAAAGCTCATGAAGCAAAAAAGCAAAAAAAAGACCTGACAAAATTTTGCTGAGGACGGTGACATCTTGAAAGCCATCAAATTTAAGTAGACAAACTAGCCATTTGGTGATGGCTGCACGAACATCAAATTTAACACCATGAAATATCCATCTATTTTGAACTATTTGAGTGTCAAGCAGAAGGAGCCCAAGGAATGCAGCGACCCACCAAAAGATCGCCCTAAGGGCTGAAAGAGTAAGAAGAAGACAAAGAGAAAAAATGACAAAGCATTTAAGTGGTGAAGAGATGGAGAGTTATTACAGATGAGTGGCGTGACCTACTTTTCTATAAGTTGGCATTGATGAGGGGACAAACTATAGTCTGTTTGCAAAAAAGAGGTGCAGCCATGCCCTTACATTAATGCTTGAATGCCAAAGTCAATTTTGGTGATGGTACAACATGGTTCTAGTAGGCCTCTTCTGAAGGATGACATCAATAATAGTGGCTTTCCTCTTCTTGATGTGTTCAGTGCACATGGGCCACTTGTAGAAAAGAGCACCAAAATCTTTCCCAAGAAGCGCTAAGTTGCTCTTCCTCTTCTTATAAATTGTAAACTTCTCTTTTAATAAGGGATCCACTCTCTTAGCCCATAAGGCAAAAATCTGCCCAAAATCTCTCGAGCTTGTAAGGCAGAGCTCTACCAAAATTTTACCTTGAATCAAAACATAGCATTTTTACCTTCATTCTAAGTTTTGCATCTTTAGTATGTGTCTATGCCTTGATTCTATGTTAAGTCATTTTCATAATGCTTTTATAGGATGATTTCAGCATGTTTGGTGCATTTTTTGAGTTTCCTTTTACAGGTCTGTCATAAGCATCCCTAGAGGAGTGTAGGTGAAGTGGATAGGCTATTGTAGTGTGTTCTAAAATGCCTCTAGTAGTTATTTCCTCCTTATATCTCCATGGACCCTTGACCCACTGATGTAGAAGGTTTTCTCATTTCAGATGAAGTGTATAGGTGCTTCCTTTTGGTGAAAAGTGTATATTTAGGCTGGGTAGATCACATTTTTTAGTGTATCACCTTTTCTTTTTTTAGGCTTAGGATTTGTTTTTAGCATCTCTCTCTCTCTCTCTCTCTCTCTCTCTCTCTCTCTCTCTCTCTCTCTCTCTCTCTCTCTCTCTCTCTCTTTCTCTCTCTCTCTCTCTCTCTCTCTCTCTCTCTCTCTCTCTCTCTCTCTCTCTCTCTCTCTCTCTCTCTCTCTCTTTTCACCCCCCATTTTTACATTTTATTTGTTAGCAGCAGGAGAAACCAGGGCCTAAATGATACATCAGAGGGAGATATCCCTCATCTAGAGACTCTCCCCTCTAGTTTCATTGGTCCCACAGGTGAGAGGGGAGTTTCCATTGTTGCATGAAGAAGGTAGGAGCTTAGCCTCCTTCCAAGGGTGTAATCTTATACATCAACAATTTTTGGCACGCCTGGTGGGACCAACTAGGACAAGTTGTGTCTAAAGAGTTGAAGAATGTTTGGTGTGTTCTTCAACTGACCAGCCTTTGGAGGCTTTACATCAAACACCAATGGTGACTGTGAGTTGAATCAGCTGGTTAAGTAGCCTAGTGCCATTAAAAATCACTTTTTGTATGCATAATTCCTTTGCACAAAATCATGGACCTTGTGTTCCTTCATATGGTTTTAATTAAGCTCAGGGTTTTCATGTAATCCCCCAAAGCAGCTTTCCTAGTCTTCCTCAACCCCCTCAGGTCACTAATCCTAATGGCAACCTCTCAACCTGGGGGGAAATAGTGGAATCATGGGGCAAGAAAGAGGAGAAGAAAGGTTTTGCTCAAAACCTTAAAAAAGATAAAGCTACTCCTACCCATGATTCCCATGACATCCAAGAGGCTATCATGAGTGGTAACAAAGAATAAATCATCATTGAGGATTTTTGTGAAGGCATCATCAGTAATGGAGAAGACTCAAGTCATGCATACATGCAGATGTTCCAGCAGTATGAGGAGGAACAAAAGCATGGTGAGCTCTCTTCCCCTTTGTTCGATGAACTTCCCTATTGTTTTGATGAGGAGGATGACTACGCTAAAGAGCCTGAGTTGGAGGAGGATCAAGATAATATCTTTGAAAATCTAGAGGTCCTGATCTTTGAGGAAGAAAAGGAGAGGTCTATCTTCCTAGAGGAAGGCCTTGAAGAAGAAAGCTTTAAACAAAGAGGTGATGTTCTGTGGGATGAATAATCATTTTGTGATTCCATTTCAGACATCATCACAATCACCCTTCTTCAATAAGGCCAAGAGGAAGTAGAGGATGAGTCTGACAGAGTCTTCAATGAAGCAAAAGGAAACAAGTCAGACCATGATACATTACAGAGAAAATGTGTAGATTAAAGGGCTTATGGTGATGAGCCAATAGCCATAGATTTATTGGTGATAAGCACCAATATGAAGGACTAAAATTCAATAAGCTTCCAAGAACAAATAGGATACACATACATTGGGAGCATGTTTGAATCTGATCCACTCAGATACCAGCCAATCCAGGTGACAGGCAAGAGGAGAAGGTCACCAACTCTCTCTTTCATTCAGCTACTTTCCTAGCACCATAAGTCTTCTTACTAGGAAGGGGACTTAATAAATTTTCCCTTTAATCCAAGAGCGAGGCAAACATTCCTGGCTAGCTGTACATAATAGTTTGCTTTCAGTTGTCTTTCCTATTTTCCCTAAGTGCAGTTTGCACAGGTAGTTTTTTTAGCCTTGTGTGTTTCCCTTTGCATGTGGGATAAAAAGCTTCATGTTTCGATTCTTGAATATTTTGGGGTTGTTGCTAACCTTTGTTCAAGATGCATCTGACTCCTTGCCCAATAGACTGTAAGGCAACTGGTCTTTAAGCATAACATGCATGTTTCCCCTGGGAGTCACTAATTTGTTAACCATTTTTTGTCCAATAAGCCAAAAATCGGTCCCCTTCTATCCCTACTATTCTAGGCCATTTCTTTTTTCAATTTTTCATGAATCTATTCATTTCTACAGACTCTACAGGTCTTGGATTTCTACAGACTCTGTAGGTTAGTCCTTTGGCGCATAAGGGATCAGTTTAGAAAGTTTTAGGTTTTACAAGTCTTCTTCAGGCTTTGGTCTGAAGAAAATGAAGAAGTTTGGCATCATTGAACCATTGAACCCATTTCAATGCCTGGTTCAATCGCTTGGTTCAATCAACCTTGGTTCAACGGTTAAAGTTCAATGCATTTTGGTTCATCAGCATGTAGCTTTGAACTATTAAACTAGTTTAAAGGGTAGTTCAATGGCATTGGGTCAACCACTCAGTTTGGCGGCATCAGTTCAAGTGGCTTCTAGTTCAATGAATCGGTTTAAAGGCTTGGTTTAATAGGCTCGATGTGCAAGTGGTTGAGCCATTTAACTAATTGAACCATTGAACCAATTTTGGTTTAATGGGTTAGTTCAACGGCTTGGTTCAAGGGTGTGCCCTATAGCCAAAGGGCAGTTCAAGGTCCAAAAGCCCTTGCAGAGGGAAATTCAAGAAATAGAAAACCCATGAGAAAAGGCCCAAAATAAAAGCTCGTGAAGCAAAAAAGCCACAAAAAAGACCTGACAAACTTTTGTCAAGGACGATGACATCCTAAAGCCATCAAATTTAAGCAGATGAACTAGCCATTGGGTGACGACTACGTGAATGTCAAATTTAACATCGTGAAATATCCATCTATTTTGAACTATTTGAGCATCAAGTAAAAAGGAGCCCAAGGAATGCAGTGACCTACCAAAAGATTGCCCCAAGGGCTAAAAGAGTAAGAAGAAGACAAAGAGAAGAAATAACAAATCATTCAAGTGGTAAAGAGATGGAGAGTTATTATAGATGAGCGGCGTGACCTGCTTTTCTCCAAGTTGGCATTGATGAGGGGACAAACTACAGTCTAATTATAGAAAAGAGATGCGGCCATGCCCTTACATTAATGTTTGAATTCCAAAGTCAATTTTGGCAATGGTACAATATGGTTCCAATAGGCCTCTTCTGAAGGATGACATCAGTAATAGTGGCTTTCCTCTTCTCGATGTGTTCAGTGCACATGGGCCACTTCCAGAAAAGAGCACCAAAATATTTCCCAAGAAGTACTAAGTTACTCTTCCTCTTCCTATAAATTGTAAACTTCTCTTTTGAGAAGGGATCCACTCTCTTAGTCTATAAGGCAAAACTTTTCCTAAAATCTCTCGGGCTTGTAAGGCAGAGCTCTGCCAAAATTTTACCTTGAATCAAAACATAGAATTTTTACCTCCATTCTGAGTTTTACATCTTTAGTATGTGTCTATGCCTTGATTCTATGTTAAGTCATTTTCATAATGCTTTTTTAGGATTATTTCAGCATGTCTGGTGCATTTTTTGAGTTTCCTCTAACAGGTCTATCAGAAGTGTCCCGAGAGGAGTGTAGGTGAAGTGGATAGGCTGATGCAGTGTGTTTTAGAATGCCTCTAGTAGTTATTTCCTCCCTGTATCTCCACAAACCCCTAACCCATTGATGTAGAAGGTTTTCTCATTTTAGATGAAGTGTATAGGCACTTCATTTTGGTGAAAAGTGTATATTTGGGATAGGTGGATCACATTTTTTGGTGTATCACCTTTTCTTTTTTTAGGCTTAGGCTTTGTTTTCAACATTTCTCTCTCTTTTTTCAGCCCCCCCCCTTTTTACATTTTATTTGTTACTAGTAGGAGCAACTAGGGCCTAAATGATACATCAGAGGGAACTAACCCTCATCTAGATACTCTCCCCTCTAGCTTTACTAGTCCCATAGGTGAGAGGGGAGTTTCCATTATTGCGTGAAGAACGCAGGAGCTCGGCCTCCTACCAAGGGTGCAATCTTCTGCATCAACAATATCTATCTAGTAAATTTAACATAAATTTCTTATACTAAATTTTAAAATCAAGTTGATTTTTGAATCAATAATGTATATATAATGCTGACACTCTTGAAAATTTTATGCACCTAGGGTTGACAATTAATGTTTAATCAAATAGGTGAATCTAGTAATCATTGGGTAATTAATATGCACAACATTTTGGCAATGTTGTTAGGGAGGGTGTCAATTATTTTTCTAAAATCAATCTTTAAAAAAGTCTTTTTAGTTAATACACTCTTCTACCTAGTTGGGTAAGTTGAGTGAGGACACTATAGTGTCTTATGCCAGATGTCCATGTTCCTGGACATATAGTTTCAATTGGGTAAGTCAAGTGAGGGAACTAGAATGCCTTATGCAAGATGTCTAATTTTTTAGAAGTAAATAGTGCATAAGTCACTTCTTGTTTCTAGAAATTATTTCTTGCAAAAGTGATTTATTTTTGTCAAAGTGTGCTTTAAATATTTCTAATTTTTAGAATAAATTTTCCTACTTTCTAGAATAAATTTTCTTACTTTTAAGAATAAATTTTCTTGATTTATAGAATAATTTTTCCTACTTTCTAGAATAAATTCTCCTACTTTCTAGAATAAATTTTCCTACTTTTAGTAGTTAATTTTTATTTCTTTCTAGAGTTAAAATTTCAATTATTGTTGTTTTTATTTCAACATTCTTTTATTTATACATTATTATTTTTAAAATGATCTAGAACAACCCATTTTGAAACACACAAAAATGAAAAACACATAACTCTGTGCAGGAAGGGACATGACAATTGAAAGAGTGGCATAACATTTATGTAGAGAGAAAGAGATTCTTGAGGGAGATTCCTGCCAAACAAGCGACATGTTGCTGCTAAGAAAGAACCACAAATACCATTAGCAACTAAGAACACTATTGAAGAATATACCATAAGTCAGAAGGATCTTGAAGAAGAGAACACTACAAACCAAAGGAGGTAGCTTATACAAGAATCCCTATTGGCTCTGAGAAAAGAAACATAATTAGAAGAAACATTAGCTGAGCTAGTAAGAAGGAATGAAGGAGAAGAATTATGCAAACTAGACACTCTAGAAAGTAACATATTTACAAAATTTCAACAAGCCTTTTTTGATCAAATCAAAGAAAGCTTAGGATAATCTTTAGACCCTTCATCTAGTAAAAATATTGATGATCAGTAGATAAATGTTTATTATCATGATAACCAAGGAATTGACATAGATTTTGAGGATGAGATCTTGAGTACCTTTGGTATCCATATCATAAGAAAATCCATAATGATCAAAGAAGGAGACTTTGTGGAAGACAATGGGACTCCAGACACAATTACTTTTGAATTTCCTATACCAAATGCAATAGGCATAACACAAATGAAAAAATCCTAACCTCATCCTTGCCCAATTTTATAGGTATAATATTATAAGACTTGGACACATTTTTGTTCAAATTTGATAGCCTCTTTAGAATCTATGACTACAGGTAGGATGCATAAAAATTTAAACTTTTTCTAGTTACTCTCAAAGACTCAACACTTCATTGGTTTATGAGATTGGGTAGTAATTCGGTTTGCACATGGGAGGACATGAAAAATAAATTTTTGGCCAAATATCAGGAATATGAAAGAGGAAGAAGTTATAGAATAAATGACATCTTTAGAATTACTCAAGAGGGGGATGAATCCTTAGAGGATTATGTTGAACAATTCATGTTCAGTATACAAAAATTCAAGCAAAGTGTACTTAGAGAAGAACCTTTGAAACTCATCTTCCTAAAAGGATTCAGAGAAGATTATCTAAAATATTTGGACCTAATGAGTGGAGGGGATATTTATCACCTACCATTCTCAAATATCAAAGAGCTGAGCAAGAATTATTTTATATATACCATAAACAAAGTCAGTGGTAGTAAGCTACCATTAGTAGCTGCAAATGGCCTATCAAAAATTGGGGTTATTAATCTATTATAAGATATGAAATAGGATATTATTATCCATTTGGCCACCTAATTGGATAACCTATACTCAAGATAAAAGCAAACAACTTTAGATCAAACCTTGACCATTTATTGCCCAGACTGTAAGAATAAAGAGGCTGTTTGTAGATGTCATGAGGTTTGGGCTAAAGTAACTCACATAACAACTGAAGAAATAGAAATAGTAGAGCTACATGTTATAGGATGAGATGGTAATAAATTTTTATATATTACACAAATAAGGCTATGGGTTCAATTAACACCTTATCAAGGTATGGGACAAAATATACCTTTTTCAAATTTTACCTCCTTTAATTCACAATTTTCAAATGCTACTCCTAATTAGACTAGTCCTTGGATAAACATTCCACCTCCTAATTCTAGTTGAAAACTACCTCAAGCAAGCTAACCCACCACCTCTTGGCAGCCTCTACAAAATGTATCTCCATCTTAGACATAAGCTTGGAAACCACCCTAAGGCCCACCCTTCACAAACCAGTGGGAACAACCCTAGAGACCTAACTAGCCATGGGGTATTTATCTAGGAGGATGTCCTCCACAAAAATGACAATAACCTCTTGTTATTATGCCCAATACATAGGCTACACCTAAGCCTAACTAGCTACCTATCTAACTCATTTAGAATCCTACAAATAAGCCAATGTAATCCACATTTAGTACTAAGCTTATTTAATACCTGACATATGTAGTGAACATCAATGAAGTTCACCTCTATTCAAGAAAGGTTCTACCAACCCAAAAACCACCCATAATAAGGGAGTCAGGGGATAAAACCCCATAAAAACATGCTAACCCACTACCATCATGTCAAAAACTCTCTGAACCAACACATAAAGCTATTGATAAAACAACCCCACTATTTCAAAAACATCTTAGCCTTTACCACCATATAATTGAACCTAAGTTTGATTTCATGGGACAAATTAAGAACTTTTTTATCAAAATCCCTCTATTTCAAGCCATCAAATATGTACCCATATATTCCAAAGCTATTAGAGACCTCTATCTATAGAAACCAAGAATAAAGAAAAAAGATCCCAATAATGTGCATGTTATTGGCTAGCTAGCAAACATCATGCTAAGGAATACCTACCAAAGAAGTATTTAGATCCTATATGCCTAGTAGTAACATTCTAGATCCATTACTAATAGCTATCTAACACATCAATTGGCCTATGAGCTATAATAAATGTAATGACAATCAAAACTATGCATAAACTACAACTGAATAATATCCATCCCACATATACAATGCTACAAATGGTTGATAGATCTATAGTCAAACCAAAGGAAATCATTAAAGATCTTGTTTTTACTATAGATTCTTATGAGTATCTTGTAGATTTCATTGTGCTATAGCCTAAGTCTAATTTGGGTGGATACTCCCTTATCTTGGGATGACCTTGGCTTGCCACAATAGATGCCTTCATCAATTGTAGAATATGTAACATGATGATATACAATGGCTACCACACTAAGCAATTGTTTCTTTATCCCCTAGCACAACCAATTTTTTCAATAGATCCTACATTATGGGCTAAAGAAGAGGAGGTAGATCAATCTTTCTTGATTTTTTTATTTACCATAGACCATGCATGCACATTGGATGATCAAGAAAAAGATACTATTTTTTCCAATATTCTTCAGCATAATTACCAAATGCTTATAGATCTTAACCACTTGGAAAGTATTAACTGCCCCTTTTCTAGCTTCTAATAATTGGATAATTTTGATGCATATGTATAGGAAACATTCCACCAGTTGTTGCCTCATAGCTGCAACCAAACCAAATCCATTATCAATATGGATATAATGAAATCACTCTCACAACAAAATGAAATCTCTCCAGCAAAAATATTACTTATTAATAACAAGTTGGAATTAAATGAGGAAAAGTGCCTAGTCAGCATGTTGCATGCTAACCAATGTAATTTTGCATGGGATTATGAGGATATGTAATGAATCAACCCATAAACATGCACACATCATATTTAAATCAAATAAAAATTCCAACCAATTAGATAACCACAACGTAGGATGAATCTAGCTCTTTAAGAAATCATCAAAAGGGAATTATAAAAACTTTTGAATTCTAAATTTATATATCTTATCTCTGATAGTGAATGGGTGTCACCTTTGGTAATTATACCAAATAAAAATGGAGAATGGTGTGTATACATCGATTATAGTGAACTCAACATAATAACCAGGAAGGATCACTTTCCTCTACCCTTTATTGACCAAGTGTTGGACACACTAACAGAGAATAAATATTTTTCCTTTCTAGATGGCTTCAGTGGTTAAAAAAAGATTAGAATTGATCTTTTGGACCAAGAAAATACCACTTTTACTTGTCCCTATGGTACTTATGCTAATTTTGTATTACCCTTTGGGTTATGTAACACCCTGGGTACATTCCAAAGGGTTGTTCTGAGTATCTTTGCAGATATGGCTAATGAATGTGTTGAAATCTATATGGATGACTTCATTGTATATGGAGAGACATTTGATGAATGCCTCAACAACCTGGAAAAAGTGTTGTAATGCTATTAGGAGCACCATCTGATACATGCTTATGATAAAAGGTATTGTCTTAGGCCACCACATATTTGCTGTAGGAATTAATGTTGACTCTGTAAAAATTAGCATCATCAAAAACCCTATTCCTCAAAAATGGAAATATGTGAGGAGTTTTTTAGGCCATGTTGGTTACTATAGAAGATTCATCAATAATTTCAATAAAATAGTAGCACCATTGTTCACCCTTCTGGCTAAAGATGTTGAATTTCTCTAGACTCTTGCTTGTGATATAGCCTTTAAAAAATTGAAAGAATTATTAACCACCACCTTTGTTTTTCATGGTCCTGATTGGAAGATTCTCTTCTATATTCACATAGATGCTTCAGATAATACCCTCAAAGCTATGCTCAACCAAAAATAAGAAGCACTCAATTATGCCATCTATTTTATAAGAAAAAACTTGTAGGTAACATAATTAAATTACACATTTACTAAAAAAGAGTTCTTAGTGGTATTTTATGCTATCAACAAGTTCCATCACTACATCATAGGGTATGAGGTATTTTTTATACATACCATTTAACTATTTGGTACCTTATGAACAAACCAGCTATTTTAACTAGAGTGATAATATGGTTGCTCTTACTACAAGAATTTGATATCACCATTATTCATAATCCTGGCAAGGACAATGTAGTGACTAACTTTTTATCATGTTTGCGAACCCCTAAAGAGGATACCATAGTGGATGACTCATTTATAGATGAGCACCTATTCTCTCTCACCCTTACCACACCCTGGTATGCTGATATTACTAACTAATTTGTCATAGGGTTACTTCCACAACACTTTCTCCCCAAATAAAGGAGAACATTGATTTAAAAAGTGTCAGATATTCATGGTTGTCTAGATTCTTTTATATACTAGGCCTAACTCTATAATCATAATATTTATTTTAGAGAAGATGAAGTTACAGATATCCTCAAATCCTTCCATGATGAGCCCTATAGAGGATACTTTGTAGCCAAGCATAAAAAGTCAAATTTTTGAATACAAGATACTTTTGGCCCTCACTCCATAAATATGTAATAAGATATACTGTACATTATGATGAATGCCAATGCATGTAGAGACCCACACATTCAAATGAAATGTCTTTATAGCCTTAAATGGTACTTGAACCATTTGAAAAGTGGGTCCTAGACTTTGTAAAACCTTTTGATCCCAAATCCAACAACAAAGAAGACATCCTTTTCTAAATTGACTATGTCACTAAATGGGTGGAAGTCAAGGCTCTTACATGCACCAAGGGTGAGAAGGTGGAAACTTTCCTTTATGAATAGATATTTACTCGATATGGTGTGCTACGTGAAATAGTCACTGATCAAGGACCATAATTCACTACTAATTTAATTACTACCTTAGTGTAGCAATATTAGATTAGGCATAATAAATAAACTCCATATCATCCATAATCCAATGGATAGGTTAAAGTCACCAATAGGGAGTTAGAAAATATTCTGATGAAGACTGTTAGTATATCTCATAAGGATTGAGAGGCTAGTATTTTTGAAGCTATGTGGGCTTATAGAATCACATGGAAGACCACTACAAGCTTCACTCTATATGATTTGGTTTATGGAAATAAACTTGTCTTGCCCATCCAATTTGAGCACAAGACCTTATGGATAACACTATAACTTGGGATGGATATATCTGAAGCCCAGAAAGAAAGGATTCTATAGTTGAATGCCTTAGATGAATATAGACAATAGGCATTATATATCATATAAATTTTGCAATAATAATGGATTAGATGGTATGACAGACACATTAAGATCATGCAATTTTGTACCAGATATTGGGCCCTTATTTTTTACTCTAAATATAAAGACCACACGGGTAGAATCCAAACTAGATGGCTTGGTCCTTTTGAGATTGAGAATATTTTTGAAAATAGAGTAGTTCAACTCCAAACCATTGATCTAGTAAGATTACATATATTGGTCAACATCCACATACTCAAGTTATAAAAAAGCCACTTACTCGTGAAGAATTTACCAGTCAAGTATGATAACATTTATAAGAATTATACAATGATGTCCTGGTTAGGTAGGTTACCCCACCAGATAATGAGAGCACTAGTTGACACTCAAATGAAGGAGAGGAGGACATCCTTATCCTCCTCTGACATGATGAATGAGACCTTCCACTAGTCCTTGGCAAGTCACATTTCTAGGTGACTTGTCCAGGACCACTAAATAAGCATTCTACTATAAATAGAAGTTAGAGTCAAAAAAAATCCAACAATAAAAACCCATTTTTGGGTGTTTTTGGCAGATTTTTGGTATAAAACTAGCCTATTGGCTACCTAGATCTATAAAAAGGGCCTAAATAGAAAACTAGCTTGCTGACTATTTAGAGGTAAAAACAAAACTAAGTAAAAATGGGAATGTGAATATGGGTAGAGATAAGGTAATCCCTATAATCCCAATTGTTCACATAGGTTTCCTAAAGATGCTATGAGCATTCTTAAAGTTGCTACTGGCACCTTCTACATAGCTGGCCATCACTTTATAGCTTGCTATGGGCACATCTATAGATACTATAGGTACCCTATCATGCCTATTTTCACCTTACTATAGGGAATACATGATAGATCCTCCTACATCTCTCATTGATGGTTTGGTTATTGGATTTTGGGTATTGCATAAAAGTCATCAGATAACCTCATGGAAGAATGCAAGAATATTGGGATAACATATGTCATATCTATTACCTCAATTTACCCTTGAATATCAAGCTACAAAACCACAACAAAGAATATAACTTTTCTTTCTATGTGGAAATGTTGTACACCAAAAAATTTGTGTATAGGGATACTCATGATTCATTTATAGTTTTGCTTCTATGTTGAAGATCATACTGATTACTACAGTTAAGCCAAGGCATAAAACCTTCAAGGCATACACAACATCTAGACTCTTATCAGTTACTTCATCTAGATGAAGCTCACTATCTAGTATTGCCCTTAGCTACCTACTTAGGATCTTCCAACCATCACTTAGAGCACTCATATTTTCAATTTCCACCTTATGATATGATATCAATCATTTATAATCCAAGTCAAACACTCTTATTCCATATAACATATCCTACATCACATGCATGTGTGTTATATGCATCATTAACACCTACCAGCCAGTGATATCCCAATCACTTCACAAAGGGTCCACTTCATTTCAGTTCTAACTACCAACTTAATCATTACAATGTTAATCATTTCCATGCAAATATTTGCATGCCAACATACGTACAATTTCCCAGGCATCACATTTAGAGCATAATTATTATAAGGTACACTATATCTTTCATCATTGAAAATTTCATTCATTATTCTAATCTATTCATATGGTATTAATAAATCATTTTTAATTATGACTTTAATAATTCATTCAAAAGTTTATCACCTCACTACTAAACCCACACTATTCCTCATAATGACCTATCTCATCCCATACTTCTTACTCCATCCACATCACTTGAGGACATGTGATAACTCAAGTGGGGGTAGATGTTATAGGTTAAATCTCACATGCCATAGGAACCATACAAACTCACACTCATCATTTATGAACCAAATCTTACAACTTTCAAACCCTATATTTTGCCATTTTAAGACCCAAAACATATTATAGGTATATTTCCATAAGTCTAAAGAGTGTGAAGTTGACTATGTGAATTATTACAAGGTACACTATATTTCATCATTGAAAATGTCATTAATTATTATAATATAGTCATATGGTATTAATAAATCATATTTAATTATGACTTTAATCATTCATTCAAAAGTCTATCACCTCACTACTAAACCCACACTATTTCTCATAATGACCTACCTGATCCCATACTTCCTACTCCATCCACATCACCTGAGAACATGTGACAACTCAAGTGGGGATAGATGCTATAGGTTAAATCTCACATGCCAAAGGAACCCTATAGCCTCACACTCACCATTTATGAACCAAAACTTACAACTTTCAAACCCTATATTTTGCCATTTTAAGACCTAAAACCTACTATAGGTAGATTTCCATAAGTCTAAAGAGTGTGAAGTTGACTATTTGAATTATTAAAAAGTACACTATATATTTCATCATTGAAAATTTCATTCATTATTATAATCTATTTGTATGGTATTAATAAATCATATTTAATTATGACTTTAATCATTCATTCATATGTCTATCACCTCACCAGTAAACCCACACTATTCCTCATACTTACCTGTCTCATCTCATACTTCCTACTCCATCCACATCACCTAAGCACATGTGATAACTCAAGTGGGGGTATATTCTATAGGTTAAATCTCACATGCCATAAGAACCCTACAACCTCAAACTCACCATTTATTAACCAAAAATTACAACCTACAAACCCTATATTTTGCCATTTTAAGACCCAAAACCTACTATAGGTAGATTTTCATAAGTCTAAAGAGTGTGAAGTTAAATATTTGTTAAAGTTACTAATAGATAAGTTAAAATACGAGGTTTAATCATCTAAAGAGAGCCTTCAGACCATAAGCACTTATAGGGAGACCAAGCCAATTAGGATGTCTTCCATAGAGTAGGTTGCCTATTTGAACAGTTGAACCATTTTTCAAAACCTCTTACTAGGGCATTTGTAAGTTCTTTTGATGGCTTTATAATCATATTTATAGTTATTGAAACTTTGGTGAGCCAAGAAAATGGACTACCAAGCATGGGGAAAAATTGGAAAGATAGACCTAATGGCCAAGAAGCTAGGCAGCAGTTTTACCAGGAAGATGAAAGATTGGTATTAAAGAAGGGAAATGTGCAAAGACTTAGTCTACCTATATAATGGAGAGAAATAGTAGCATATATTATCAAGTACATGACCTGTGAAGGAAGGTATTCCCATATTTACACTCTCTAATTCAAAATTTTAAATCATTTAAGACATAAGAGACTCATTAATAATCCCAATTCTTATGGAATATCTTGAAAAGAATGTCCAAAAAATGTCAAAAGGCACTAAAATAACCCTATCTTACTACTACCTCATATGGCTTAAAATTAAATGAGGAATAGCTTCTACCAAACCTAACCTCACTTGGGAGTAATTTTTGGCCCTAGAAAATATTGCACTCTAGCAAAAAGAGGGAACTAATGAGAGGAAATATCTTGAGGAGCATCCCCAACAAACTATTCAAGAAGATGTTATAATCACTAGTGTTTTTGGTCATCCCATATCCACTAAAGGTCCATTTAGGACTACTATGAGAAAGAAGAAGAGGAGAATATTGGTTTTATCCCATTCTAACATAGAGGAGGAAATCCCACAACATGGCATTTCTCTCATTATGTCGTCACCTCCAATTGATTCCTCCATACTATCTCCTGCTGGACAAGAAGTTCCCATATCAATTGATGTACATGAAGAATAAATTCCATCAGTCACCCCTCTTGCAAGGAAAATGAAATCTAAAGGGAATAAAATCATGGTGCCAAAAATAAGGACACCTCATTTTAGGATATCTCAAAGGATGAAGAAATAAAAGACCTCTTCAACCTCCTTAACCATAGATATCAGTGATGATGAAAATCCAAGGAAAGAGCCTAGGATTAAGAAAACCCATGATGGATTTGAAATAAAAGAATGGTCTACTAATGAAGGATCTACTAAAGCAGAATAAAAATAATGGTCACCTCTTCCATCTTGATTCAATAAGGAAGACATTGATCTCCTCAGAAAAATTAGATACACAAAGGAGGAATTGAGAAAATTTATGGAAAAAGGAGAAGAAGAATTGAAAGAAGAAGAGGTTATGAAAAAAAATAAGAGGACAAAGCAAAAGTTTCTCATGATCAGGAGTTCTAAATATTGGAAAAATCTATTGACGAAATATATAGACTTAGAAATGAGATAATAAAACTAAAAATAAAATGAGGCATTGAAATGCTATTGAGAGTAGTAGAGTTTGTAGACCACTCTGGGACAAAGAGAAGATAGTGGAGGAACTTGTAGCTATATTCATGGAGGAACCTGCAGCATCCTCATCCACCTTGGTCAAAAAATCCCCTATAGTAGAAGATTATCTAGCTTTGGTACCATTCTATCAAATATTTCCTCCTCCATTGCCTACTAAACCAACACCTATTGTATAAGAAGTCATTGATGTGGATTTGTTAGCCACTACTCCAGTAGAGACTAATGATCTTTTGATTTTTTGGAAGGAAAAATTTAGTAATAATGAAGCTTACCACAAAGAATTGGTGTAGAGATTCAAGGATTATATTGAATCAAAAGAATAATATGATGAATTACAATAAAAATTGGAATTTTCTGAAATTAGGATCACATATCTAAAGGAAAAGATTGGCAAATTGCATAAAACTACTGAAATACTAATGGAGTGCAGACCACCTTATACGGTGTATGTCATGTACCTGGAAGAAAAATGGTTGAAATTTAGGTGTGATAGGATTTATAATGATCAATGTTATATGGTATATGACTCAAAATATTTATTTGAAGAGTATAGACATATTGATCCTAATCTTCAATTCTAGCTAAGTGAATTCTACATTCACCAATGTACTATTCCTAGTGATACAGAATGGAATCCCAGCATCTATTTAGGGGATATTATATTAAATGCATTTTCTTCATATGTTTTGAATGAAAGTGAAAGAGGAAAACAAATGGAAGGATATCAAGTAAAAGAAAAAGAATCTACCCTGATGATCAAGAGTGAAGCAAGGGATTTAGATTCTATGATAGATGAATGGATCTCCTTTATGAATAAAGACACTCCTAAGGAATGGGTTGTGAAAAAGTAGGTAGAAGTCTAGAACCACTATTTGGGTCTTATGGAAGGAGGTGGAAAGCAAATTTTTATTACTTATTCTCATAGATGGGTAGATCTCTTAGATGCCTTGAAAAGAAAGGAACCATAATCCCATCAAAACCTTAGGGAGTCTATCCACAAGGTATATTTATATATTTAACTTGCTATAAAGTGGATAGTACAATAGTTGGGTTTAATGTTTCAACCCATTATATTCTAGTTCCCAATTCTTGACTGAAAGAGAAATGTTCTAGATGATAGGGAGAAAGAGAAGAAAAGATGGAGTGACATTGAAAATGCTAAAGGTTTTTACATCTTTGAATGTGTAGACTACCTTAAATCCCTAGAATTTAGAAAATTTTGTGGTTTTAGAATGCAACCAAGGCTTGGTCGAGGTTGAGAAAGAGATTAAGTAGAGGGTGTGATGAGGCCACCATAGTCTCATCCATACTTAGTCTATGTCTTTTTCCATGTAAATCTCATAATTATCCATCACTAATGTAAATGAATGAATGAAGTTATGAATTTGTATGTTCATTAATGTGTGTGTGTGTGTGTGTGTGTGTGTGTGTGTGTGTGTGTGTGTGTGTGTGTGTGTGTGTGTGTTATGAATTATTGATGCTTTTCCTTGATTGAATTATAGTGGTGTGACTTTATCTAACAAGCATTTAAAGGGTCATGTAAAGATGCAGAACCTTGCTAAAGCCATAATTTATATAGGATGCCCATAAAAACTATAGGCTTCACCTACAAGTTACCTAAAACCATTGTAGAGTGCCCACAAAAACTATAGGATTCACCTACAGGTTGCCTATAGCCACTACATAGTACCCACATCAACTTTATTCTTCAAGACCTATGGGTTGCCTATAGCTACTATATAATACCCACAATAACTGTAGGCTCCACCTACAGGTTACCTATAGCCATCATAGAGTGCTTATATAAACTACAGGATCCACATATAGGTTTCCTATATCCATTGAAAAATGCTCATAATATCTGAAGGTTTCACCTATAGGTTGCTTGTAGCTACTGAAGAGTGCCTACAGCTACTATGCAAAGCAAAGTCATTATTGAGGAGACCTTGTAGACACATCTAGCTATCTTTGGAAACTAAATGAACAATTGACAAGAGTCATAATTATTGTATGGATTCCATACATGTAAGGAGAGATTGGATGTTCTGCCAAGGATGGTAAAGATAAGGATAATGAGAAAAGACAAAAGGAAATAAAACATTAAAATAGTATGTCTTATCTCTGACCCCATCAAACCTAAAATAAGTAACTTTGGTTACTAACTACTTAAAGGTTGACTAGGGTAGTTTATAAGTATTTGTATTCTTTTCTAGTTTGGTGTTTTTGGTTAAGATTTAATAAACTAACTTTTATATTTAAAGATAGAACCTAGATCAAATTAAGAGTTAGATAGTTTTGAGAACATAATATCATAAGTTTTTACTATATCCTTTGTATCTAAAATTTAGTAATGAAAAATTTAAATTTGTAAGAAGTTTGTGAATTCTCTTAGAGAGGGATTGTATCTCAATTCTAAATAAGGAAGGTCCCCCTTGATATGAGCTACTATGAAGATCCTGACCCTATTTAATTATAAGTGTGTTGTGCAAGTTGATTTTATTATTAAGTTTGATTATTTAAATGTGATGCATGTATGATACATAAGTGTGGAATAGTTTTGTAATTTTGTCATATAAATTTCATAATATATCTATTTGGTAAATTTATCATAAATATATTATACTGCAACTAAAAAATCAAGTTGATTTCTGTAACAATAATGCATATATAGTGCTAACACTCTTGAAAAGATTACACACCCAAGGTTAACAATTAATGTTTAATCAAACTAGTGAATCCAATAATCATTAGATAATTAGTATGCATAATATATGGGACATGATTGGAGGTTAATACTATTTGAGCTAACCCTATGCACAAAATCATGATTAGGTATTTCCTACATAGTCTTTAGAGACCTCAGGCTGATATAGTTTTGACTCAGGATTGGGATGGATAATGGGGAGATGGAAGGACATAACCCAAAATACTTAGGGATGATAATTGATGATTAAATGTGATAATAGGTTAATAAACATGATTTTAGGATTAAAATTAGTTGATGGGGTAGGATATGGGTGTGTTAGGGGTCAAAGGGGTGATGGGGGGTAAAATAGAAAAAGGGGGTGAAAATGTTCATTTTGACTATTACACTTATTGAGTTTAATGCTCTATAGCTCAAACCGTGGACCATATACCACACACATGACATTATAGAGAGAGGGTTAGAGAACACCAAAGGTTGACTTATGTAATACCATTGATATGTAGTCAATCCCTAGCCCTATTATTTTTTTTATTTTTACACTTATTTATTCATTTATTTCTTGTACATCATGTGGGTATAATACCATGACTGAGGCCAATGCCCTCAGTGGTGATATTATGCCTATGATTCATGATATTGTGGTTGTGAACTATGGTATTTATATACCATGAAAAATAACTCATGGTATTATAATACCATAGGTAGTTATTAGCAATATTATAATACTATAATGGGTCAATCAAGGTTTTACAGAACCATGAGGTTATAGTCATGATTATGTAAAACTATCAAACTTGAGTCACAATATTGTTGGGTTTGTTAATAAGGGTTAAGTCAGGATTAGTGGTATTATGGTGGATAGGGTAAAGGGTTAGGGGGTGGTTAAATAGGATTAAGTTAGTTAGCCTAGGTATTTATGGTGAGTGAGTGTATAGTTAGTGGGTGGATAAGAATATGATGATGTTAGAAAAATTAGGTTAGGGACCTAGAGGCTAGGCGTGAGTTAGTTAAGCTATATAATTAGGGTGATTGAGTGAGGGTAAGTTAGGATATTTTAAGATAATTAGGAAGGGGGTTAGGGTTAGGATAAGTTAGGAGATATTAGTATGGAGGTTTTGATCTAGGAATTTAACTCAAGAGAGGGGGTTAGATCAAGTTTTAGTTTAAAATGAAATTAAATTGAAAATAACACACTAACTAACATGAAATATCTAGGCCTAAACACTATGGGAGTTTAGTAACAAGCATACATATGAAAGAAACAACCAAAACATGAAATAAACCTTCCTTCACCCTCCTTGGAACTTTCAAATGGTTTGTAGAGTAGCATGTTCAGCTTATGCATCAAAGAGTCTTCATCAATGGAGTTTCTTAGATCCCTCTCTCTTTGGAACCTTTGGATTGTGATGGCTTTGGTTCAAAAATTTGGCATAATAACACTAATTTCATGAGGCTTTGGAATCATTTGTGCATGATAACTTTGGCTTATTAGAGCTTAAATTATGAGTGTGAGACCTTATATTTATAGATTTTTAAAATGGGATAAGATCAACAATGACCATCCATCTCAAGATTGAGATGTTTGGCCATGGATTAATATAATATTTATAATTAAATCCATAAATATCCTCATGTCAATTTGTAGGAAAAAGCATTAACTAGGCATGGGTGACCCATAATCTTGGTATTTTATGCATTTATGGCTTATGGATGCCACCCCATAGAATAATGTCTTAGATGATGTAGCTATTCAATATCAATTTTCATTAATGAAATATTCAACAATTTTCATGTAAAATTAACTTAAGCTCTTGATTCAAATTAATTATCCTTAAACATGATTTATAAATTTTGGTGTAAATCTTGGAAATTGGTGCACAAATTAGTCAAATTGGTCAAAATGTCATATTATTGGATAAAATTTTGATTGGATTAGAATTATAAGGTGATGTTAGATGCATTGGAACCATGATCCCATTTAGTATTTTTCCAACACAAAATAATAAAGGCACATGTTTCATGCAAGAAATTTGGTAGAAAAGAGCCATCTAGAGCACCTAGGTGCAAAAATGTCATTTTGAATCAAAATAATCTGATCAAATTTAGATGAATCATAAAATTCATTACCCCATTTAGGGATATATTATCTAAAATTTGCACTTGAATGTGACAAGTTTAAATATTTTAATGTATTTTAGCATTTTTAGGCCAAATTGTGCATTTTAATAGAAATTAGTCAAAAGCTTGGTCAAAAGTCATTAGTGGCCATTTTTAGGTGTATATAATTTTCCCTTATTTTGGAAGGTGTTGCAAGATATATTCACAATAACATATTTTTTAATAATGACAAGATCCTACATGCCTATGACTTCAATGACAGTGGATGAACTATATGATGCCCCCTCGAGGGAATGGTTAGCACAAAGAATATCAACAAATAGTCCCTCAAAAGATAAAAGTGAGATGAGGGGAACAAAGAAAATAATATGATGGGGTGAGAATAGAATGATTTTTAAAAATTAGTCAAAATCACTGAGAGTGTAAGTAGGATGGTGTACAATGGCTTTCTCAAAGGTGTTTATAAGCATTGTACCTCGATAGTGGCAACATGGTATGATAACACAATGATTTACCCAAAGGAGGTCATAATCATTGATAAGATGGAGATACTCTAGTTAAGACAAACAAACAAGATAACAATATTCCCATATTTGGGTTAAAAAAAGTAAATTTTGTGAAAACATAATGATTTACTGAAAGGCAGTTATAACCATTAAGAAATGCAGGTGGGATGGTGTGCAATGATTTTCATATAGGTGGTTATAATCATTGGACCTTGATTATGGCAAACATGATTGATTGGGATGATGACTAAAGATGATTATGGTAACTTGATATAGAGGATAAACATGGATAGGGATAACTTGCTAGTAGGGAGATGCTCATCTAAACTAACAAAGGTTGAAATCATTTCTTTATTTAATTACTCTTTTTGAGATATGATAGGGATGTTGATGATGCTAGTGCCAAGGAGATGTTGATGTTAACATTTTTGAATAGACTTTTCAAAGATAAATTTTGTTGTATCATGTGATGGTAGGCATCATGGTAGAACATCATGAGGACTTGGCTGAAATATGCATAAAGGCTGACTCCTAGGATCCAATATTCAAGGGAAAATAATGCACTAATTATAAGAACCATGATGATAATGTAGACATATGAATATGGATGGATTTAAGCATAAATGTGTAATGAATCACCTAATGAACACACATAGACATAATCAAGGTAATAGTGATTAAAACAAAGAAACAAATAATAGTTAGTCTTAATGTTAGTACAAATAATGCGATGATTATTGCCCCTAGAGAATAGGTAACAACTTAACAAATAGACATAATGGGGGAATAGAATGAAAATATGGGGGTGGCCAAGCTATCTCCATATGTGTTAGGCAAGTGGATACTACCTACATAGTTACCTGGATATGATATCCAACAAAAACTTTAGGCTAAATATAGTTCTCCCAAGAAATGGGAAGAAAATGAGAACTAATGAGGAACAAACATGATGGATATGATATAAGAATAGGAATGATCTTCCAAAATGTAAAGTGCATGGGATAAAATGCCAAAAATATGGGAAACTAAAGAACAAGTGATTTTATTGTGACTTAGTAAGGGTTCCTAGAATCCTTAAGGTAAAGAGGTGGTTATTGTTTTTGGTTTTTATAAATGATTTTACAAATGTTTTTGGAATTTTATAAGAATATCAATTCAATTGAGAATGATGAGATACTAAAATGGTCTAAGCTTGAAAAATTATGAGAGCATTGTTTAGTTTTCTCATAACATAATGAGAGCATGGATTAGGTTAACTGAGCTGGCCTCAACAAGTATTAGGTTTTGCCTACATAATCTTAGGATTGGACCTCAAGTCACTATAGTTTCATCTTACAGTGGATAAATGTGACTAGTGTAGTATCCAATTCAAACAAAACAAGCACAGTTGGTATGATATCATAGTACAACATAAGAATGGTAATATGGTACTTCAAGGCATGATAAATAATTATTTCCCCTAGTTTGACCATAGGCAATTATAACTAAGATACAATGGTATAGATCAATGATACTAATTTGCTTATAGGTGGTTATAATTAATAACAAGACTAGTGAAACACTAATTTTCCCATAGGTATTTATAATCAAGCACACTTAGTATAGAGAATGAAGCAAGAAATGAAGGATGAATCTACCAAACTACTATCTTATTACTTCAAAATATTGCCTCTACCTAGAATGTGTGAAAAACTACTAAACCTAAATATGAATCCTCTTACTATAAATGGCCATGGAACTAATGGAATAGAACCAAGGTTAATAGGTTAGTTAGGGAAGGATAAAATTACTTGGTTGATGGGAAAAGGTATGGTATAATGGATACATTATAGAAAAAAGTGGTAGGTTAGTAGGATGATAGAATGGTAAAATGGTATAGTACAAAGAAGAATATGATAATATGGTAAAGCTTGAAATGGTCCTTATAGACAATACACCAAGTCACTAAAGCATAGTACCCACTTGAGGTGGATAATGTTCATTGTCTCATTAAGTTCATTTCCATAAGTGTGGCAAGGCTGTATGATCATATTCTATAGTTTTCCATAATGGTAAAAGGACTAATCCAGTTAGGTTTGAACTTGCCTTTAATCTTTTTTTGGATATGGTATTATTTTGGTTCTCTTTAAGGACAAGATCACCAAGTTCAAATTCTCTATGTTTCACATTTCAATTTTAGTGGCCTCAGAGTTGATTTTGATAGGCTTGGAGATTGGTCACTGCATCCATGTACTTCTCATCAAGTAATTCTATCTCTTGTAGGTGAGCTACTCAATAGTCATTATCATGCAAGAAATGTTTGAAATAAATATGTAGAGAAGGTAAATATACCTCAATAGGAAGACTGGCCTCAGTACCATAAAAAAATCAATATAGAGTGGCTCTTGTAGGGGTATGATATACCCAAAAGGTGCATAATATTTGAAAGTGTCAATCATGACTGACATCATTGGCAATCTTTTTAAGAATGTTGACAATTATTTTGTTTGATGCTTTAGCCTAGTCATTACCTTAAGGGTAATATACCATGCAAAAGTGTTTTGTGATCTTATATTTGATACATAAATTTTTTAAATATTTGTTTTTGAATGATCCTACATTATAAAATATAATGTCAAAAGGGATACTGTAGTGATAGATGAGATGATTAAAAATAAACTCGGAAATTTGATTTCTAGTCACGTAAGTGAGGTGTATAGCTTCGACCTACTTAGTGAAATATTAAATAATAGTGAGTATGTGTTTATGGTCATATAATGAGGTAGGGTTTATATTTCAAATAAGGTCAAGGACCCATGTAGTAAATGACCATGGTGTTAACATTAGTTTTAAAGTCTTGGTGGGGGCATGAATAATATTAGTATACCATTGACACTTGTCACACTTCTTAACATATGCAGCTGCATCTACATCCATCATTATCCAATAGTAACTAGTATGCAAGAGATTTTATGATAGTACTACCCTATTGGTATGGGCTCCACATATTCCTTCATGAATTTCTTATAGCACTAGTGTAGATTATGTCAAGTTTACATAATGAAGTAGAGTTCCCTCAAAATTATGATGGTAAAGGGTTGATCCAAGTAAGGTATAATGAGTGGTTTGGTGGATAAAGGATTTGGTTTGTTTTTGAGATAATTTAGGTGGTTTGATTTGGTCATAGAGGTAGATGTAAAGGTTTGGATACTAGATATAGCTAGGGCCAATAATATCATAGATCATCAAGATAGTTGAAGGTTCATGAGCTAGTGTTAGCAAATTCTTGATAAGGAACTATTACTCTTGAGTTGTGTCTATTTTTTAAATCAGAGATCCAATAGTAGCCATAACATCTATGGTTTTATTAGATACCCTTGGTATATTTTTAAATTGTATATCAACAATCTATCATTTGAGAGTGTCAACCATGGTATTATATGGCACCATCTTATCATCTTTGGTCTAAAAGTGGTCTATAATATGATTGATGATTAACTAAGAATTTCCATAGACCTTAAGATGAGATATGTTCCATTGTAACACCTGTTGAAGCCTTGTAAAAAGTGCTTCATGTTAAGCCATGTTGTTAGTATAAGTAAATTGGATCCTAAATGATTTAGGGATTTGATCCCCCTATGGTGTAATAAATAAAAGGCCCACCCTTGATCTATGTGCTATGAATGAACCATCAAAATATAGTTCTTATTACTACTCCTCAAGGGGTGTTTTAATTATGGTCATTATGGATTCTTTAGGAAACTAGAATGTGAGTAGCTCTATACCTTCAAGGGGTGCTTCAACAAGCTAATCTGTAAGAATTTACCCCTTAATGGATTTTTGGTTTACATACTCTATGTCAAACTCACTAAGAAACATGATCCATTTGGCCATGTGGCCTTGTGAATCTATTTTAGATAGTAGATACTTGAGTGGATCTACTTTTGAAATAACCATGGTCTTATTATTTAACATGTAATGACATAGTTTCTGAGCTATGAAGACCATAGCTAGGCAAGCTTTCTAAATAGGAATATAATTATGTTCATATCTAAATAGTGTATGGATTAAATAGTACATGACATTCTACTTTCCATTATCATAGTGCTAAGTGAAAAGTGCCCCCAAGGAATTTTTCCAGCTGATAGATACAATAAAAATAGCTTTCCTAGCATAAGAGGCAATAAAATAGGTAGATTTATGAGATAGTCATTTAACTACTAAAAAGTTGTTTGGAAGTGATCATCTTAATGAAATGTGACTCCCTTATTCAAAAGATGTGTAAAATTATGGCACTTTTTAGCTAATTGAGATATGAAGTGTCTGATTAACTAGATCTTGCCTTGTAAATTGCAAATTTGCTTCAAATTAGTTAGTGGTGACATTTATGTTATCGTTTGGACTTTGGATATATTGAATTCAATGCCTCAATGAGACACAATGAAGCCAAGAAATTTTCCTAAAGTTATGCTGAAAAACCATTTCTTTGGATTAAGTCTAACTTTTTACTGATGTGGTTTTTAAAATATTCTATGTAGCACTATTGGATGATTAGCCTTGGTCTTTGATTTATCAAGAATGTTATCAACATAGTATTTAATAATATAATGCATCATATCATGAAATATAATGGTCATGGATATTTGATAAGTGTCCCCTACATTTATAATACCAAATGGCATAACCTGATAATAAAATGTTCCCTAAGGAGTGGTGAACAATGCCTTATGTTGGTCTTTTGGTGTTATTTTGATATGGTTGTACCCTAACAATCCATCCATTAATGAACAAATTTTATAACATATTATGGAATCAATAATCATGTCAATGTTTGGCAATGTAAAATCATCCTTAGGGCAAGATTTATTTATATCATGAAAACTAGTAAAAATTATGATTCCTTCAGGCTTTTTGTTAACTAGCACAACATTTGATATCCACTTTGAATAGTCGATGGATTGAATACATCTTGCTTTTAAGAGTTTTTCCAACTCTTTTTTACTAATACAAAAATGTGAGGATGCATCTTACATAACTTTTATTTTACTCGTTTCGTATCAAGATTTACCATAAGGTGGTGCAAAACCAAGGTGGGGTCCAAACCTGTCATGTTAGAATAGGTCCATACAAATATATCCACAAATTCCCTCAATAGGGTTGTTAAGACTTCATGTTCCTTATCAGTAAGGGATGCACCTAACTTTATCCATTTTGGGTTATCTAGTGATGTAATGTTTACCTCTATTGTGTCTTTCACTAGAAGGGTTGAAACATCTTAAAGGATAGTGGGCAATAATTTGAATTGATTAGCAATATTAGAGTCCTCTATTAAGATTATCTCTTCAAGTTCCCTTAGGCATGATGAATTATAATCCCTCAATGGGAGATATGGCTATGTAACAAATATTGTTGGAAATTTTTGAATGATTTTATCAAAATATTTTTGTTCTTTAAAACTAAACCCAAACTCATAGGAAAGTTTATTTTGTTAGTCTCCTAAGTTATACTTGAAGAAGGTTGAACACCCCCATATAATGGCACTTGAAATAGGTTTTCACTACTAGACTAGACTTTTTTTTTACTTTTTACCTAGTTATAAAGTTCTTCAAAGAGGTTTTCACTTTGGAACCTCAATGTTTTAATTTTTTTTTTGACTAAGGGTGTTCACGCACTCTCCAAAATAGGCTTTAGGATCCAAAATGATTGAGAACCCTAATTTATGGTATCTCAAAGGAACATTATCTCTAAGGCCAAGAGAATCACATAAAGACTCATCATTTTGGAACTCATTAATTGGCACATCATATTACTGTTGATCCCAATCTATCAGTTAGGGATAATACAATGGAAGTGGATTATGATGAATGATTGGTCTAAGGGTACAAATAGAATGAGGGTTAAATAGGTTGGTCTCAGCTAGGCTATCAAAAAGGTGATGATCAAAATATACTTTATTGTTAGCATCATTACCACTATTTGATGGGATGATTAATCTACACGGGGTCATCCCCAAGTAGTTTAAATGCAAGTTCACAGGGCCCTTTTTATCTAGTCATGGAAATTGGTTCAAGTGTTCCTTGTTGATTTGGTTTGAGGACTCCTCCTTCATAGTCTTGATTCCTCATGATCTTATTGGGAATTGAATACTTTGCATTATCATAACAATCAACCTTTTTATCATTATATAACCATGATTAATCTCCTTAGAGAGGGTCCTATTCTAGGCTAGATGTTAGTATAAATTTGATGGATCCTAACTATTATTTTTACCTTTTACCCTTTTTTCCATTATAGATGAAGTGGCTTGGCCTTAGGTCTTCCAAATGACTTTGGGTTCTATGAAAGGTTTACAATATTAAAGGTATCATGGGTCAAATACTCTCCTAGGTCATTAGGTGAGATGGTAAAATGATTGGATGTTTCAAGAGGTGGCATGTGGAAAAGTGAATCAAGGATATTAGGATCAATGTAGTTGTTCTCTAGAAAATCAAAGAGTATTGTCTTTCCCTTATCCTATTTGGCCATTGGATTCATGATAAAATGATAGTTTTATCTCTTGAACTCAACCTCTATGTATTTGTAGTGCTCTTATGGGTGAAAATATCCTGGTATACAAACTTACATTATTGAGTAGGAGAACTTGATACATTAGTTCAACATAGATAGGATGGCATGAACTTCATGCCACCAAGGTCTACCCAAAGTCATATTGTATGAAAAGTCAACATCTAATACATGATAAAATGTCTCATGGGTGAAGGGCCCAAGGATAACTAGCAAACAAATGGTGCCTTTTAATTTTCATTTTTCATTGTCATAAGCTTTAATGGTTATTATTTCTACTTAGAGATCTACCATTATGTATCCAAAAATGTTGATGAGATTTAGAGACACTATATTTAGATATGATCCACTATCGATAGAAACAAGTTTTTTTTTTGTTTAATTTTTTACAAACTTCAATGTACAAGAATTATTATGCAGCTAGCCAAGGGATGACATAGTGCTTTGGTTGAATGTGACATGTTGGGTTGGAGATAGGTGTCCAACCAAAAATTGAAATTTGTTAGGGGATATGTCACTTGAAATAGTATATTAGCTTAGGAACTCATTCAAAATATTTTTGTGGATTGTTAACATACATAACAAATCTAAAATGGAGATTTGTGCTAGCATCTTTTATAATTATTAAATAATGTCAAACTTCTTTTCTTGGTCAATGGTAAATGGATTATTTCAAGGTTGAATGGCTAGTTGGGTGATGGTAAAAATGGAAGATGTCTATGGGCCTGTGATGGTAATATTTGACCTCTAAGTTATGATTTCATAATAATGAATAAACCTAAAAACATGATTGCTAAAAAATGATGGTGATAGTGTGGGACAAGATAGGATAAGTCTTGATTACTGTGTACTTATGTGTGGTCATAAATAAATTATGAGTTATCAATATAGGGTCCAAAATTAGTAATCCTTATTTTTTGGTATACCTATATGCAGTCTCAAATCAAGGAAGGATTATCAATATGAGTTGGTGGATTAACATTGTTTAGCAAAGGTCTTAACTAATTGGTATTTGGTCTTAGGTTGATGGAGTTGGTATTAACATGACCTCTTGGAAGATGACCTAAAACCCTATTGTATTCATGTGAAACTACATGGTAGGTCTATTGGTTATTTTCATTCTAACCTTAGTTTTATCCATTGTTTAGATGTTGGTTTTGATATTGATTCTACTGATTCTATTGATTTAACCTTGGTTTTTAAAACTAGTGTTGTGGGTGTTTCATTGGCCATTGTTGTTATTACTATTTTTTTTGTTATGTTATGGAAAGGTGTTTTGATAAATCCCAATGGTCTAATTGGAATTGGAAGTAACACCATCCAATGTTATCTCCCTATTCTCTAACATATTTTGAATCAAATGTTTCATTTTCACACAATAACAAAAATTATGTCCATTAACCCAATGATATTCATTGAATTCATTTTCATGGTACCAATCAAGATAAGGAATGCCTTAAGAATCATGTTTTGGTATAGGCCAACTAATTACGTTAGCATAAGTGAGCTTGTAAAACATAGATTCAATAGGTTATCCAAAGTCACTAAAAACATGATGAGTAGGCACTATTCTCCTTAAAAGAGGGGATTATAATGGAAAAGGTTATTTCATATATTGTATAGGACTAGGATGTTATGCTTATTGTATTTACTAGAACTTTTATGGGTTAGGAATAATTTGTATATGTTATGTGGGCTAAACAAATGTTATTTTCACCATTTGGACATGTCATGATTTAGTTACTCAATATTTAATAACATTTCTATTGCAATTAAATTATTTTTGTCCATCATTATTATTTCCTTGTGCTGGTTGAGATGCTTGTGCTTGGATTTGATGTTGGTTTTAGTCATTTCCTTAACTAGTACCTTGACTCTAATTTATCAAAGTAAGCTTGATGATTCATTTATTGATAAGGGCTCATTTGATCAATAAAACTTTATCAATAATCTCTTTAAAGGTATGTGCACACTAAAATTCTAGATGATAGGATATCTCACTATGCAAATTTTTAGTAAACACAATGGCTAATTTTTATCTATTAAACTATGAGTAAATCAACTTGTAAGGGCTCTTTATCACTGTAGATAACTTTTAAAAATTTCACCATCCTTTTTCTTAGCTTACATCAAGTTGATTAATGAAATTTCATGTTTAGGATTGTACAAAAAGTATTACACAAACTTATCTAAAAGATCATCAAAATTTGATATAGAATTCTTGGGCAACTTCAAAAAGCGCTCCAAATCTTGTCTTGATAGACTCATTAAGAACAAAAACAAAAGGTATATGTCACTATATTCCATTAGATGGCATGCAATAAAGAACTCTATCAAATAGGCTTTGGGGTCACCTTTCCTCTTGTATTTGTCAAATTTTAATGGTTCATATTCTAGAGAAAATGGTATCTGCAAGTACTCCATGTTAAAAAGATAAGAACATATGTCATCCAACTTGAAATTTTTGGTTTATTTACCATCTTGGATGGAAAAAGTTATATCCTTAATCTATTACAGTTCTTGGGATAAGAAGCTAGAGGGAACATTGGTTTGAGGTAGAACATTAGCTTGGGTAAATGGTTAAGTAGTCACAAATGGAGCACTTTGACCAGGGTATGATAGAGGTATTTGTTGAGATATGTTAGTTTGGTTTGGAAATAGACTAGGAATATGCATGCATAGATTAGGGTTTGATTATTTGAATTACATGTAATATGGTGTAATATTATGGTTTGGATTGGGTATATAGGACTAATTTTAAGGATTTTGAGGTTGGGATGGAGGGATATAAGTGTATTGTGCCTACTAAGGTTGAATAGGGACCTACTTATAACTAATTGAACCTAGTTATTGAGGGGGTAATTTTGAACCAAGACCCTATCTTTGAACTAGTGGCACATTTTTCACAAAAAGTAAAAGTTGCTTGATTGGTACTTGAGGAACATTATAACCTTTTTATTACATGAATCTTGATTGGGAGGTGGGTGCATGTTGGAGATTCAGTATCTATGACTAACTAATAGTCATACTATTGATAAGCCATCGTTTGTCTTTAAATTGGCATGTCGGTCTACAAATAAAGAGGTATTTTTTATGCTACTTGATGAGGTGGAATATTGGTTACCCCTTATTTAAGTGGAAATTTATTCTACCTCTATTATTTTGGTAGGTTTGATTATGCCTACTATTATGGAATACTAATCATTACATATTGGGGAGAATTAGAATTTTCCACATTCTGTTATTGAGGTACAGTATTGGTTTTTGGTTGGCTACCTAATCCTATCCATTAAGTGATTAAAAAAGTAGTTGGTTGAGGTTGAGATGTAAAAAATACTACTCCCTAATTTATAGAACGACTCATGGTATTAATTAAAGCTACAATTGTTTTTGGAATAGTTTTTTGTGAAATTACACCACTTTGGTTTAGATTAGACACTACTTGCACATTGTCCACTATGTTTTACTCAGTATTCTGCATAGAAGCATAAGTGTCTTCCTTGATAGTTGGCATATAAAATAAGTTGTCAACTAAAGTGTTTTGTAAAAATGGGTATACACCCTTATTGTCTTGACCATTCAATTCTATCAAAACTCTTATTTAAATAACTAAATCTATGAGAGGCTTTTTTGACATGGTCATCTGATTAAAATTACATGTTAGGTTCAAGTAGTTTTGGTATGTTGTTTTCATATGTACAAAGTGATCCTCCATGAGGTACTTTCCTTTGAAAATCATATTAGGGTCCTGATATGTCATTTGGAATAGATCTAAAGGATTTATAGAAGAAACCTATTGAGTATACAATATGTTGTGAGGCATCCTTACTAGACTTGGCAAATTCTAATGGGGGAAGTGTGGTGGAAATTTGGCCCCTATCTCTATAGCTCGAACCAAAATCTCATCTTTGGTTTCCAATAAATGATGCTCAAATAAATAAAGATCATAGTGGATGGTACATTAACATAGAATGGTTGTTGAAGAAATAGTTCTTAAACTATAGGTACCATAGCTATGTATTGATGTATTTGTCCTTGATCTTGCTCTGAATATGGAGGCATGTTAACCAAATAATGAGCCAATAGGTCTTGGTTTTATGCCTTTATTTTAGAATTATAAGATGGATAGGGATCCATCTAATAATCAACATTATCTACATAGGGGTCTTGAAATATTTCTTTTTATGCAACTACATTACTAAATCTCAGATTGTACATGAGGCCACTATGAGTGTAGGAAGACATGTTGGGATCCATAGTAAATGATCCATGACCCAAAGGGAATAGAGTTATACAAACTCTAAAAAGGCAATGTCTAAAAAGATGTTCAAACTTGGTCTAGTCTAGTAAAAAATATGCATATGTATATCCAAAAAGGTTTATGCAAAGACTTGTGATAAAACAAGCTAATGTCAAGTGTCTAATGTTACATGTCTTACACAAAAAGGTAAAGTAGATGGATCAAAAATATAAAATTCCAAAATATAAGGTGAAAGTGTTTAAAATGAGTCTAATCTAGGAAAAACAAAATTTGTTAGGTATTTTAGCCAAATGTGGCATCACAAACTCACAAACTAGGCTCAAACAAGGCATGCGATAAGAATTTTGGCCAAATAGTGTCAAAAGCTAGACTTTAAACAAAGATGATATTTTTAATATAATAGATTTAAAACACTTCTAATAGAAACTAGGTATTTGACTCTTAGACATAAACTCGATCAAATATGTATGAGGTATGAAATAAAAGGCACTTTGGAGATAGTTTATTTTCTACCAAATAATGGCATAAAATAGATTCTTTTGACCAAAAAACTAGACGAAGGTGAATGACATAACTATGCTAGACAAAGACTCACAAAAGGTACACTTGGATTGGTTTGGAATTTGGAAAAAATGGACTCTAAGCAAAGTGGTCCATGAAACAAGTTTCAAAATAATTTGAGAAACATAACAATGCTAAAATGCTCAAAATATATGATAAATTTTTGCTTCAAGACTCTATGGAAAAAATGGTTTAACATGATTTTAGCAATGTAACACTACTTTTCTCAACTCAAATGACACAAAATCAAAAGTTTGACAAATTTCCTTAAGGCAAAAGTGTTTATATCAATGGAATTAAGACAAATTGTAAAATAAGAAAGGTAGTACAAAATGTAGCCTAGGACTCAAAGTGTGAGTGGTAAATAAGATGATTTGAGTCCTACCAAATGATGATAATGATTATGAGTATAAAATGACCCTCAATTTAAATTGTAACTCGAACCTAAGTTTACTCAAGTTTAGTGTAAATGGTGAACCCACTTAACACATCAAATTTATGAACTTATAAAGGTGAAATTTTGAATTTTAATTATCAATGAAATACTTAATAAAATTGGTCAAAAAGTCTAGACTCAAATGAGAAGCATATCTGCTCCAACATGGATGATATGACATAAAGTGTATGATGATGATTTTGAATAAAGAAAAAGATGTTTTTCACTTAGGAAATGTAATGCCTCCTTACTCAAAGAAATTTTGGGATAATGTGTTTGGTTATGTAATTTATGTTAACAAGTAGTTTTAATATAAATCAAGACAAAGTAAGCTAATGATAAAGACAAATACAAATTAATCATCCTAAGTCTTAAACTGACAATGTTGCATGATATTTTTGGAGTCTATTTTTATATGTTCACTTGAGAGGATTTTAATTGTTCATCTAAAACAAAAGTGCATTATATTGTAGGGTTTTTAAACCCTCTTCTCTCAAGTGACAATAAGGTGACATGGACCTTGAGGTGTACCTTGCATCAATAATATTTACATGTTAAGCGTGGATTTATCTAAAAACTATAAGTTTTTGATTGTCTAAATGGATCAAGTACATAAGACTTTCACATCAATGATGTAAAAGAAGTTAAAATCATTTGGGTCCATGGAACTTGGATTATTATAAAAATGTCTTGCCCTTTTTACAAACACTACATCAATCACTTGCTCAGTGTAGTATGATGTCTAATGTGCTCAAACAACCTGGACTTAGCCTCAATGATAGGAGATGGTTTAATCTCTCAAACCATCAATCCTAGTGGAGTGATCCCAATTTGTATATCCCCCATAGAGAGGGGTTGAAGATAATACTAAGAGATGAAACCCTGGGTCAAATATTTCCTAAATAACTTATGGGAGGTGATGAAATGCCCCTCACAAGCCAAAATGCATAAAATAAAATCCTAAGTAAAAAGGATTTATGATTGGTTTTGAGATCACCCAAACCTTGTTGGTTTTTTAAGAGATCCTATTCCAACATCCTTTTTATGCCTTTGGACTAAGGTGATTTACTTATAAATTTCACTTTTGATCCTAAAAGTTCCCTAAAGGGGATAGGGGAGAGCATACATGCACAAATATTTTTTTACATAAACAAATTTAACTTAATTAGAATATCTATTGAAAACAAACTTTGAAGTGAGTTCAATTTTAAATCACTAAAATTGAAATTTTTGGTGATGTTCTCTAGCCCCTTGGCCTTAAGTTTTAAAAACATGAAAAATAATCACAACCATATTCAAGTAATCACCCTAAAGTTTCCTTTAAACACCAAATAGAAATTCCTAGTTATTTTTAAGCATCCAAAAGAGGTTTGAAAAGGCTTAGTTAAGATTAAATGACACTTATAAAAATATGTCCTACAAGAAAATGGTCATAAATTTTTTTATCTTATAAGTTATTTTTCAAATGAGATAAAAAAGTTTAAAAATATGTTCTTGGGTTTGGATGACCAGTAAACCTGAAGGCAAAAAGTCAAAAATCAAATGCATTATATTAAACTTGGTTAGAAAAATCAAAACTAAATAAAACTTTAAATAAAATGATTAGACAAAGAAAACATAAAATAATAATAATAATATTAAACCTATGAAACATGCAAATAACAAGTTAGAAGGTTAAAACAAATAAAACTAAACACATAAATCATAAAAACCTATAATCGGTATTTTCATCATAAGTTTTGAAATATACACTAGTTATTCACTAAATTTTTGGAGGTTATTTATAGGTCTAAGGCACACCTCTTTGAAAAAATTCAAGTCAAAATACTAAACCAATTTTTTTTTTATCTCAATCCTAACTATTTTTAACAAAAAAATAGTGAACAAAAAGTGACAGTCACTAAAATAGTCATAGCTTCTAAACTACAAATTAGATTTTAATGAATTTTTATAAAATTAATATGAAACAATTAAAAAAATATTATAAATTTTTTTGAAAAAAATAATAAATAGATTAAAAATAAGAGATATTTTAACATCCATTTTGTTCAAATATGTGAGGTGCACATTCGTGTCCCACCGAGCATGCCATTATGTGATCTAGGAATTTTACTCAAGAGAGGGGGTTAGATCAAGTGTTAGTTAAAAATGAAATAAAATTTATAATAACACACTAACTATCATGACATCTCTAGGCCTAGACACTAGGGAGATCTTAGTAACAAACATACATATGAAAGAAACCTTCCTTCACCTTCCTTGGAGCTTTCAAATGGTTAGTAGAGTGGCTTGATCAACTTGTGCATCAAATATTATTAATCAATGGAATTTATTGGCTCCTTATCTCCTTATAACATTTGGATTTTGATGTTTTTGGTTCAACAATTTGGTATAATAACACTAATTTCATGAGGCTTTAGAATCATTTGTGTATGATAACTTTCGCTTATAAGAGCTTAAAATTATGAGTGTGAGGTCTTCTATTTATAGATTTTAAAAATGGGATAAGATAAAACATTACCATACATATTAATATTTATATGTTTGTCCATGGATTAATCCAATATTTTTATTTAAATCCATAAATATTCTCATGTCAATTTGGAGGAAAAGGCATTAACTAGGCATGGGTGACCCATAATCTTGATATTTTACACATTTATGGTTTATAGATGCCACACCATAGAATGATGTCTTAGATGATGTAGTTATTTAATATTTATTTCCATTAATTAAATATTCAACAAGTTCCATGGAAAATTAACTTAAGTTCTTGATTCAAATTAATTAGCCTTAAACATGATTTTATCAATTTTGGTGCAAATCTTGGCAATTGGTGCACAAATTAATCAACTTGGTTAAAATGTCATATTATTAGATCAAAATTTGATTGGATTGGAATAGGAAGGTGATTTTATATGTGTTGGAATTTTTATCCTATTTAGTATGTTGCTAACACAAAATAACAGAGGCATGTGTCTCATGCAAGAAATTTGGTAGAAAAGAGCCATTTAAAGCACCTAGGTGTGAAAATGTCATTTTGACTCAAAATGATTTGATCAAATTTAGTTGAATCATAAAATTAATTTCCCAATTTAGGGATACATTGGACAAAATCATCACTTGAATGTGATATTTTCAAAGCTTTTAACGTGTTTTAGCATTTTTAGTCCAAATTGTGCATTTTGATAGAAATTGGTCAAAAGCCTGGTCAAAGGTCATTAGTGGCCACTTTTAGGTGTCTATAGAGGTTAGAGGCATATGTATTTTAGGTGGGTGATGGGAATTATAGTGATAAATACATGGGATGGGTATTACAAAATGTAAGGTCAATGGGATAAAGGGATTAGGGTAGATGAGTGAACAGGGTTTAGGGTGGATCAAGGTAACATAAATTAAATTAGGATAGGGTATAATAATTTATAGGAATGAAGGTCATAATGGAAAGGTATAGGGGGATGGATGAGATTAGGTAAATTTGGGTTAGGGATTAGGGTAAAAAGATGAGGGTGGTTTTAGGTGATGGGGTATATGAGTAATAGAATGAATAGATGGGTTAGATAATTTGTTAAGATGATGAGATAGGATAGGCTATGGATTAGATGTGATGATATAGTCACAATGTCATAGGATGTATGATTGGTGTAGGAGGAGTTAGGAGTGATGTAATATAGACTATGATGTTTCCAAGTTTTACACAAGATGTATTTACTGACATTGGAAGAGTATGGTGTGCCAAAGTTGATCGACCTATACTATGTTGCAACTATGTTGGTAGTATAGATTGATAGAGAATTGATCATAGCCCTGGTAGAGATGTGGAACTTGATTATGAGTACCTTTCACTTAGTGATATGAGAGATGAACTTCACCCTAGAGGATGTATTTCATATTTTTTGACTTCTTATGAGAGGGAACATGATATATTGGTGTTCACACACCCTCAATGTTACAATTCAAAGGCTGGCTAGGAGTTTAAATATTGGAGTGTGAAATACATGGTAGATATTGATAGGTCATTGAGGGAGGGAAAAATAAATAGGCTAACATTGGTAGTGATCTCTTTTATGATTGACATACTCTTATCAGACAAGAGCTAATAATGGTTTCATTTGGGACTAAGGGAAGTAGTGTTAGACATGGTGCATGACTAATGAGTATTTTTCTAGGGTCTAATGGTATTGACACACTTATACCAAGAGTTACACATGGGAGTGTATAGGGGAGCTATGAGCATAGGTCCATATCTATTATTAGAGATATGGAGCTGAGAGCATATAGTTATAGAGTATACCATGGGTACATGTGTAGATAGACAATACCATGATCCTATAATATTTAATTGGTACATTATTCTAGGGTAGTGGTGGATATTTGATTCTAAAGGTATGATTTTGATAACTTATAGCCAGAGCACATCACATGAATGTCATATAAATAGGTATAGTTTGGATGGGCTGCAAAGGCACATGTTACCCAATTTATGTTGATATACTTTTATCTTATAAGATATATGGATTATATTATTAAGCATTACAAACTTGATCTGGTGTAGTGGTAGTTTGGGAGACCATAATATGTGCCAAGTGAGGAGCACCTATTTTCCCATAGTGATAGGAAGAGGGATCGGTGGGGGATACTGATAGACAAAGCATTAGCTCATGTGGATTATGAGAGCATTGGCCATATAACATAGGATTACTAGATGTTGATCCTAGATATTGGTGTTACAATAGTGTATAGTACTAGGTGGACATAGAGGTAGCCACTTAGGCTACTGAGATGATGGGACATAATGAGGAGGGGGATTGTATAGAGACTTATACAAGTACAACTTAGACTTGGGAGGAGATGAGCAAGGATAGTACAAGTTATGATATAGGATCCATAAGATGGGTAGGGGATCTGGATGTCATGGACATGGATGGGTGAGATCAAGGAGACCTAGATAAGGGAAAGAAGAGGCTATAAGATATACTAGAGGGAGTAGACTATAGGCAAGATGGAGTAGAGGTGTATATGAGGTAGCATCATCCCAACCTCCCTTGATAAATCATGAATGAGGATTACTGGAATGGCTCAAGAGAGAGGTGTAGGCTTATGTTTTAGAGATTACAGGGATCAATGTAAAGAGAGACAAGATTAGAGAACAATTACAAGGGTAACTAACATAGATAGATGCCTAGATGGCTAGTGCATAGGGATAGGTTACAAGGTTATAGGGGTAGGTGACTACATTAGAGGGACATCCAAAGTAGAGATGCCCAAATATAGAGTAAAGAGGCCCAAATAGTGGTATTACATAGTTAGATCTAGAGGCAGGATGCATGGATTATGAATTTATAGGGTTAGATTGGGAATTTATAGACTAGGGCGATGGATTTTATGGGAGAGGTGCATGTGGATAAGAGGGCCAAGGAAGAGGGGTTGCAACTATGATAGAGAGGGGGATGACAATGGTTATGAGGTAGATTATATGGTTTACATGGGAAGCTAAGTATTATAGAGATATATATGAGGTAGCAATGCCACTAGAGAGATGTGCAATGACATTGAGATCTAGTTCCTCATAGTGAGTGAACTAGCTTCCTATGGGACTACTTGGACCATAGTGGAAATTTTTATGATAATGAATATTTATATATTGTAGCACATTGATGCTTATGGGGCCCATATTTTGTATTCATAAATTTTTACATGCACTTCATGTGGAGATTATGGACTATTATATGTGATTATGATTTTTTGTGATATATGTTGTGATGCATTGTGATTTTATGATATTGAGATCACGGTTTAGGAGAGATGAGGTAGATGATGTGATTTTTATACATATAAAAATGTGATTTATGTGATGGTTATGTGATTTTATGATTATGTTTATGATGTTATATGAGTGATTAATTAGATATTTATGTTATACATTTAGACATTTGATTATATGATGATGTGATAGGAACATTGATAGATGATACTTGTGTTGATTAATTATGGGTTATTTTGATGTGATTTGATAACAATGAGATATTTTAAATTATATGTTAAAATTAAATGGTCATGGATCATGATTATTTGATGATAAAATGTCATAAAATAGGTTTGATCAATGTAAAAATAAAATAATCCATTGTTTTTTATTTTATGTCTCACAAGTTAGGCAAAAATCCTCCTGCATGAATGAGATGGGTGGGTATGGGATAGTAGGTTAGGATGATTAGAGTGGATACTAGTATAATTAGGGGGGGGATTTGAATCCATAAGATATGTAGGAAATCCAATTTAATATTTCACATGTGAGTAAAATTGTGTCACTAGCATGATAGTGGTCAATGGCACATAGAAGTTATAGTGCATGGGAACTCCATTTTGGGTGACTTATCCAATTTTTTGAGCTTGGGTAGTCACTTAAACCATCCTCATTCCTATTTAATCAAAAATAAAAATATAAAAAGACAAGATAACAAGACCATTTTACTAATTATGACAAATATTTACAAAACTTAATGACTTAACAATAACACACATTCACACATATAAAAAGATAAAAACACTACACATCATGGAAGATAAAATATATAAGGGTAATGATGGCTGATTTATATACATGTGATTTTAATAAACAACCTAAGGAATTTATTATTTATAATGTAAATAATATCAAATTGAAATATGTATATGTGGTTAATTTTCCCCAAAAGTGTTTTATCATGACTAAGACTAGGATCCAATCTAGTCATAAACAACTATTTGTAGGGACTAGAATGAACAGTCAAGATTTAGTCATAGAGTGGAGGATGGATCATGGAGTAATAATGTTATGTAGCACTTAAATAATTATGAGGTTAATTGGGTCTTACGGATCATTTCTTAATAATGGATATAAATAGACAAGGATGGATACAAGTTGAGGCTAGTAGGAGACAATCATCAAGGAAGATGCGATTGGGATATGTATTAGGGTGTCACAAATAGGATGGATGATGTATAAAAAGTGGATGGATATGTTTGAGAAAAAATCTTCAATATATTTTATCCTTTCATGACTATCAATGACTTTCCCCAACTTTAATACCTATTTCTAGATTCTTCTTAACCATGTAATATGCACCCACTGTTAAGACTAGGGTCAGTTGGAAAATAATAGAATGAAATGGAATGGTAATAGATATGCCCCCAAGAATGGGGAATCATATAGGGATATGTATAGATCCTTTAAATTATATAAATGTTTCAAATGCATGATATTTAAAGGCTCCTCAAGCTCATAACTTTCAATTATGGCTAATTTGTAGGATCTTGATCTAAATTTTGCAATAATGGTATAGGTCCCAAGCCAATTTTCTTCAAATTTGCCCTTTTTGTCTAGGTCAAAATTGGTATTCCTTTGATTTTCCTTGAGGAATAGATCACTAACTTCAAATTCTTGGGGCTGGATCTATTTGTGCTATTGGCATTTTAGCTTATTTTAATATGCCTAAAAATGATCAAAGAATTTTGGAATTTTTCATCCAAAATTTCAAGCTATTATAGCCTTTCTTGTCCAAGATTATGGTTAGTAATGATGTCTCACAAAGAGATGCATAAGAAGGAGATTTCTATTTCCATGGGCAAGATTGATTCTATTCCATAGACTAAAGAGTATATAGTATCTCCAGTAGGTGTCTAGACACTAGCTATGTAAAACCAAAGTGTAGAGTATAATTGAAAATGCCAGTTTATGCCTACATCATTGACTATTTTATTTAGAATCTTAAGAAGTGTTTTATTAGTGGATTCTGCTTGTCTATCCCCCATGGGGATAATAAGTTGTATAAAAGTGCTATCAATATGATAACATTTGTACATATCTTAGACCTCCTAATTTTTAAAATACTTGCCATTATCTAATAATATTTTATCTAGAATACCAAAATGGAAAACAATATGATTTAGGATGAACTTTGATATCTAAAAACCTATGGTGTAAATGAGTGGCATGTATTCAACCCATTTTGTAAATTACTCTGTAGTTTTGATTATAAACTTATGCCCATCAAATGATGTTGGAATTATATTACCAATTAAATATAATCCCTATATATAAAATGGTTATGGTCTCATTATAGGTTGTATCTCTTATGCATGGGTATGAATAATATTACTATGTTTCTGACATGCTATATATTTTCATACATATTGGAAGGCATCCTAATCAATTTTGAGCCAATAATATATAGCCCTGAGTAACTTCTTGGATAGGCCATTCCACTGACATGGTCACTAAAAATACCATTATGAACCCCCTTGATTGTAAGCGTAGCCTCCTCTAAGGTCATGTATCTCTACAAGGTCCCATCATAGCCTTGTTTATAGATTGTGCTACCAAATATGGTGTAATAGGATGTGTGATGGATAAATTCCTTATGTTGGTGAAATTTAGGTCAAGTGGAACGATATTATCATAGAGACAGGTATATATACCATGATACTAAGGTAGACTAGGATTAAGGATGACACAAATTTGAAAATGAGCCATGGATTGATGAGTTGGTCATATCAGAGGTTCAATTAGAAAATTAAATTTAAGGGCATCTTTTGGAAGGTCAATCAAAGACCTAATAGTAGCCATAAAGTTGAATGCATTATTACTTCCCCTTTATATTTGATTGAATTTGATAGATTGGAAATTTTTATTTAATTGATCCACCAACTATCTATAGGGAAGTAATTTCTCATCATTTGTTTGGAACTCCTCATTCACTTGTTTTATAATCAACTATGAATCACCAAATACCTAAAATCACTTGATGTTCCACTAGATGGCTAGTTAGAGACCAATAATTAAGGACTCATATTCAAAAATATTGTTGGTACATGGGAAATCAAGATGAAAAGATTTAGGGATGAGGTTAACTTTTGGGGTTATCAAAACGATACCCACTCTTAACCCATGCGTGGTGAAAGAGCCATTGCAATATAATTTCTAGCTATTAGATTATGTAGTGGTCAAAATGGACTCATTCAGAAAGGGTATGATAAGGGGTTTGGCATTTGTAAAGGGTGTTTATTTAAGTTGTCTAAGATTTATTGTCCTTTGATGGCCTTTTTATTGACATATTATACATCAAATTCACATAAAAACATTATCCACTTGGCCATCCTACTAGTGAGAGTAGATTTTGATATAATGTACTTAATGGGATCAACTTTGGCTATGAGCAAAACTTGGATATTGAGCTTATAATGCTAAAGTTTTTGGGATAAAAAGATAATGTTCAAGCAAGATGTTTCTATAGGGATATAATTAATCTCATATTAAATCAATGTTTGGTTAAGATAATAGATTTCCCATTCTTTCCCTTCATCATTGTGTTGTGCTAGAAGGGCCCTTATTACATAAAGTGTTGTAGATATATATAAAATCAAAGGCCTTCTTATGACTAGTGGTGATAATACTAGAGGCTTGAAAAGATATTGATTAGTTATGTCAGAGGCATATTGACACTTGGATTTCTAACTAAAATGAGTCCCCTTGTTCTAAACATGGGTGAATGGGTGAGATTTGTGTATAACTTGGGAAATAAACATATGGATGGCCTATAGTTTGCCTTAAATGCTCAAGATCTGCTTTAGATTTTGATGAGGTTGTTCCATAATTACTTTGAATTTTAATGGATCAACCTCACTTCCTCTCCTAGATAATATGAACCCTAATATTTTTCTTGAGGTAACTCCAAACCCACATTTTTTTGTGTTTAATTTTACTTTATATTCACAAAGTTTCTCAAAGATCCTTCTTAAGACCATATGATGCTCTAATCATAGTTTTAACTTCCCTAGAATATCATCAACATAATCCTCAATCATGTCATGCTTTATGTTATGGAAGATGATGTTCATTTCCTTTTGTTAGGTAGCACCTACATTTTTGAGACCAAAAGACATCAATTGATAATAAAAAGTTCCCCATGGAGTGATAAATGTTGTCTTGATCCTCGAGTGTAATTTTGAATTTATTATATCCCAAAAATCCATCCATGAGGGATAACATCTCATAGCCTATGGTGGAATCCATGATCATGCCAGTATTTGGCAAGGAAAAGTCATCTTTAAGACATGATTAATTGATATCCTAAAATTTAGTACACATCTGGATTCTACCTTATGTCTCAGCCATAAGAACAATGTTAGATATCCAATCAAAATAATCAATAGGATGGATAAATACAATAGGAATTTTTGTACTTTTTCTTTGACTAATATAGCCACCTTGGGGTGAATATTTTGAAGTTTTTGATTGATTGGTTTTACATTAGTATGGTCTACCAAATGATGAATTACCAAGGATAGATTGAGCCCTGATATGTCTAAATAACACCATGCAAATACATATAAAAATTATTTGAGTATCTCAATAAGAATTTACCATTCCTCAAGTGTAATAATCACCCCTAATTTGAAAATTTTAGGACTCTCTTCTATTCTAATATTGAATTCAATAACCTCATCAATAAGGGAGGGTGACTAGTCTTGAAGATACATTGAGGGTGATGGTATATACTTGATGTTTGAAGCAAAATACTTTGAGATCTCTATGTCTAATTATGAATAGAATTAGAATTAATTATGAGTGAGTTTAATGTCCTTTAGGTTTTTAGAGAGATCCTCATCTTCATGCTCCTTTTATTCAATCTGATTGAGGGATGTTTATTGTTCCCAAAAAATAGGCTAACTTGTTGAGCTTAATATAGAAGCTTTTCTTGTGATCTCTTGATGGCATAAAGTCTCATTATCCCAAATATTATATAATGGCATCATATCTCTAAAACATGTCAAAATAAGGTTCATGTTTTTTATCCCATTCTATTAAGGTAGGGTAATGGAGGGATATATTAATAGTAGAGATGGTGGTGTCATGGAATAGGTTTATGGCATCAAGATATTCATAAATACTATAAATATAACTTATTTCAACTTATTCATCAGAAGAGGATTCATTAGGAACTAAATAAGTATACAAAATGATATTGTTTTGGTTGATCTCGAGAGGCTTGTATCCTAGACCAAGATTTTTTGGGTGTTCGTGAACCCCTATAGGTTCAAGCCTGCCTTGTTCATGTCTACCTAGTCCTTTCCCATAATAATTCATATTTTGATACATTTTATAATTTTGGGGGTGATTATGGCTATGGAATACAAGGGCCTTATTGTCTAGAATAATCCAAAAATAATTAGTATCATTAAAGTACTCCTTTGATAGCAGACATGCACTGATAAATGTCATATATCTAAACTGATAAATGATGGGATTATCATTCCTCATAAATAGGGACCCATAGCTATGTGGGAAGAGTGGTAAGTCTCCTATGTAAAAGGTCTTATATTCATATTCCCCACAACTTTTTGAAGTGATCTTGATATGGGTGACATTTAGGGATAGTTTTAAGGTAGGTATTAAATCATCTGGGTGGACATATTTGGTACTTGTTGGATTAGGAGTGGAACTATGTGTGATATGGAAATAACATAGAGGATGGGGTTGATCCATTTGATAGCTATGAAAATGCTCTATTTCCCTAGGGATGGTAAGCTCCATGCCAAAATGAGGGAATTTTAAGCATTAATAAAGGGTAGAAGGAACTACTTGCATTACATGGATCCATGGATGGCCTAGAAGTAGGTTATATGGAAGATTAACATCCATAACATGAATTAAGTTATGAAATGACTAGTCCCACAGTGATAGGAAGATAAATGGTTCCCATAGATGGCCTTTAAATATCATCATATGCTTTAATAATTACAAGAGTAGGACTTAATGATGCCTTAGATTACCCAAACTTCTTTAAAAATTCCAAATTTCACAACTTTAAAGTAAAACCTCCATCTATGAGTATCTTAGGGATTTTGTGGTTGGAAATGGAAATTTTTATGAATAGTGGATAATTGTGATGTGAGCCAATAGGAGTCATGTATTAGGCACTAAAAATCATTTATTATGAGGGATACATATTACCCACCAATGCTTGAAATTAGCTAGTGTCTATATATCAAGGGACTTTAAGGTCATTTAATACTTGATTAAGAATCTCTTAATGCATGTATGATGTTTTAAGAAGATCCATAAGCAAGATTTAGGTTGGAATCTTCTATAGCTATTAGATTATGTCATATGGATTATCAGAAGATGTAGAGACTTTTTTAGAGATATTGAATTTTTGGGATGTAGAAGTGGGTGGGTATTTGGATGGTGCTCCAAAAACTAAAATCTTATTGTGTTGTGTAGTTATTACATAGTCAACTATGGCCCAATTGATTTTAAGAATGGTTGATGGTGGTGGTTTGGGATCTTGAGGGCCATTTATTTTGGTGGTGTTGACATAATGGTATGGAATGGCATGGTAATCATTTAAATTGGAGGTGGATGATTGACCTAGTCTTTGGGTGGTTTTATATGCCTTTGATCATGTTTAGGTAATGGGTCATGATAGATGCCAAGCTATTGATTCTAAGATTGGTTAGTCGGGCTTTCCCCTCCAACTTCAATGTCCCCATTTCAATTAAATCTTGAATATAATGTTTTAATTGCATATATGTTTTAGTATCATCACATTTAACTCTATAATATTGACAAAACACATCCTCATGATACTAATAAAGTTGAGGTTTGTTGTCATCCAAAGGTGGAATTTTGGGGAGAGTGATCATATTGGCAGTGATTAACTATTGGAGGACCACTTCTATAGGTATCCCAAGACTAATGAGAGGCCTTTTCCTTCTTCAAGGTTTTAGTTTTCCTTGTGGTACCCTTATGGAAGAAAAATTCTACTAATTAGTAGGAGTATTTTTTTGTACCATTTGAACATGTTATTTAGAGTCTGTGAATCCATCTCCCATGAAATTTTTGTTTTTATTAAAGATTTTGGGTTCACCTAAAAAGGTATTATCTTGATTATGATTTTGTTCACTTTAGGTATATAATTTTATTGTTCCTTTCTCAATGAGTGATTTATAAATTTGGATCCCCTTCTCTATGATCTCATCAAAATATTTGGCACATTGTAGATTTAAGTGATATTTAAATCTATGTTGAGGTTGTCAAGGAAAATTTTGCCCAATTCCTTTTCTACAGTTATAAATTAAAATTAGCTTGCTAGACTTCTCCAATATTGTAGGAAGGATGCTAGACTTTCCCCATATTTTATTTGGTGTTATAAATATATATGATGGATATATCATGCTTAATATTAAAAGAGAAGTGTCTCATGAATTTTTCAATCAACTCTCCAAAGATGGATATGGACCCTTTTGGCAGATCCATAAACTACTCCATTGTGGGCCATATGAAACTTTTAGGGAAAATACTAAGGAGATAAGAATAATTGTAAGAAACCTTATACCATTCTATATAGAATTATTGGACTGATCTTAGGGATCACCTTTCCCTCTATATTTTTTGAATTTGGAACCTCAAAATGTGGTGGGAAAGGTACTTGTCAAATTCTCATATCTAAAGGAGAAGTACAAAAATATTCATACTTGTACCTCATTACTTATGTATGAAGATCAATATCCTAAAGAGCTTCCTTCATTGTCATCCACTCTTGAGTAAAGGATGGGTCCATCTAGGGATTGGAGGTTTTAGCATGACGAGTGTGAGGTCTAGAATGATTGGGTTTAGTGTTTTAGACATTTTTATTTAGGGAAGAAGGTCTTTGATTTTGTGTTTAGAATTGTGAGGTAAGGGAGACGATTTTTTGGGTTAGATAATCTAATTTATCCTCCAAGGTGGTTCATATCTTATTAGCCTCAATGTGATTATTTTGGATGTGTTCTTGTTTCTCTTTTTTTATAATCTCTTTTTCATAATCCATAAGATTGTCCTCTTCATGCTCCTGATTGGTATTGGCATGATGATGGGGAGTGTTGGGCCTATTAGATAGATAAAATAAGTGTTGTAAGAGGTTTCAAATAAAGCTAGGGGGTAGTGTGTCCCCCATTCCAATGACTTAGGATAGGATTTAATCATAGTTTTCATAGATATATTGATCAAATTGGGCCCTAACCTCATCACTATGGAAGAATTAATTTATGAATCAATATTCCTCTCTAAGTTTATGAATCTCATTATTTGTATTGTCATTATCTTAGTTTAGATCACTTAGGTTACCTAAAAAATAATAATCCTAGTTGGATCTTTGTCCCATTTTAAGAATTAGGGTGTGGGTTTGGATAGGCATGATGGATGATGAGGGTGATGCAATAAAAGTGATTAGGTGTGTTTTTAATGTAGGGTGATATGAGATAAGGTGGATTTGGATATTTATTTTGTCTTAAAAAACCTAAGAGTGGTTAAGATAAATGATTTGAATGTGACACACTATCAAAGCAAAAATATTATAAGGATTCAATCTAGCAAAGACACCAATGAGATGAGGTGACTAAATAGCCTTCACACTAATAATTTTATGATTACATGGGTGTTGGGTATGTATATACACATAATAATTTTAATTTTATCAAATACTAATGTTTTACATCTTGTAAGAACCCATTACGACTCCATCTCTTTGAGTGCATGCCTTAAGGGGTGCACCACAAAAGGGTTGGGTAGACCTTTGGTGATTCACAAGATTTTTGTCCCTTATTTCCATATTATTACCTATCCATTCTATTCCCTATCCATTCAACTCATAAAACCTTTCCCTAAGCTATCTATCTTCCCTTATATAGTCTTCTAGTCTTTTCCTCTTTCTATCCTTCTTTTTCTTAGTACCCTTTTTACCTGTTCAATAAGCTAGGTCAACTTGGTCGACCTAAAACATTTTGGGGTCACTTGGGATTTCCTTGTTTCTTTGCATCTGGTCAACCTAGCACAAACTTTAGGCATTAGCCTGAGAATGTGCTAGGTTAACCTATCATAGAATTTAGGCATTAGCCTGAGAATGTGCTAGGTTAACCTAACACAACCAATATGTCTGAGTGATTTTTGGGTGAAACAATACTATATATATATATATATATATGGTCATTTTGATCATTTATAAATATATTCAATCAAGAGTTATTATTTACTCACACTTCTTCACAATTTGCTCTTCCATTATTCTACTTTAGGAGACTTAGCTTAGGTATCTTATTTTGGATATTGTTAGTATTGTGGATAGGTATTGGATGCTTTGACCTAAGAAAGTGATCCTTATGAACCACAACAACTTCTTTAAAAGCCCCATTGGCCAAAGGAGAGATTGAATCGTGATGGGTTCACATTCAGGTAAGTATATTCTACCTTTTGTCTCCTCTCTTTTAGTAGATATAAGTAGCATAAGTGATTACTCCAATAATATTACTCTTCATATTCCATGTATTAGGGTGTTACTCATACTTAATTTATTTCAAGTTCCCTATACATGTTTTGATTGCTTTTCTTTACTAACCCCTTACTTTATACCACAAGTGTTGGTGAGCACTAGATTAGTTTAATTTTCTTGTTATTAGATTAGTTTACTTTCTTGTTTATTATCATAAGTGAATATAGAAACCATAGGACTCTTTTAGGGTTGTTGTGTGATTGTGTTAGACTATAGGATTTAGAACCCTACCTAGCATGATGTGTTATGATATATGATACAAGTGATCCCCTAATTGGGTCTAGTAAATCCTCATATTGGTCATACTCTCACTTAACAAGTGTGTGCCCCAATCAAAATTATAGGTGTTATCTATCTTATCTAATCCAAGATTGATTCATACAGACCATGAAATTTTGATTGCATACATTTTGGTGACCCTAATGTGAAATAGACCCTTACAAGGTTTATTTAACTTATTTCATTACTTTCATCATTTTTATCATATATTTTAACTTGCTAGCTCAATTCTATCAACCCAACTATTTTTATTTATGTGTAGGAATAGGCAATTAGATCAACCAACTCAATTGAGCATAGGTTTCCATCACTTTTCACACTTTTTGTTTAGCCTACTAGGTCAACCAAGTTGACCTAGCATATTTTCAACCACTTTGTAGAAGGTTCTTGTTCATGATTCATAGTGCAGGTTCTAGATTTAAGATTTCTAGATTTGTAGTTTAGTCAACTAGGTCAACCAACTTGACTTAGCACATTTACATACATCTAGTTCAGTCTACTAGGTTGACTAGGTTGACCTAGCACACTTTTTCAACTTTAACAATAGGTTCTTGTATAGTTTGGTCAACCAACTTGACCCAGCTCCATAGATTAGACCAGTTCTCTCTAGGGTTATAGGTTAGTAATATATTCTATTTTTGTCTCCAAGACACCAAGGTTAGTTCTTATTTCTCTATTTCAATTCTATTTTGTACTTTTATTTTAAATTTACAATCTACTTTATGTATATTAATTAAATTGGCTAGCATTAGTTCAATTGACTATTTTCTTCATATCAAAATTTACTTTCCTAGATTAGCTATAGACATATCTTTCTCTATTTTGTATCTCATCATCAATATTCTCTTTTATTCTATCTTTTGTGCTAGGTCATCTTGGTCGACCCTAAACTTTCACAAACCCTATTTCCTCCCCTGTTTACTAATCTATGTTGACCTAGTCGACCTAACACAACTTGCAGGTCTAGTTTTTTACTAGGTTGACCTATTAACCTAGCTTTATTTTTTACTTGTCCTATTTATTAAATTAATCCTTTACCCTTTCTAATTTGTATCTTGTTAATTTCTCATTGATCATAATGAGGTCTCCTATCACAATATTTTTGATAGTCTTAATCCATTTCGATCCTATATGGGTTGTTCATTTCTCCCTCTCTTTACCTCCCAAGAGCACCATAACTCTTGGGGCACCTCTTCTCCTCCATCTACAAATTTCAACATGGTTAAAATAACACCTCAAGATGAGGTTAATGGATCCAATCCTTTCTGTACCTATCAATAACCTTCTCAAAATATATAAACTAATGTGGGAGTGATTGAATAAAACTTATTTAATAATCCCACAAACAAATCTTCTTCTAATATTCCCTCCAACACTAATGTGGGGAATGTTCCTTCTAACACCAACCCACCAGCTGATAGAACTCAACTATTATCTCAAGTGATTCAAAAAATGAATATTATGCAAAACTCTAATACCAATCAAATGATGCAACTTCAACATTTGATTAATTTAGCTAATCAACCTCCAATCAGGAATCCTCAATCTAATCCTAATTGCATTCCTCCACCTCTTAGAGATGCCTCAAGTAACATTACTCCTAAACCAATAATGAATAAAAAAATTCTTCAGACTATCTAAAACAAGCCTTTATCTCCTTTCATTATGTCTATTGACATTGGTAACATATCACCAACTATCAAATATGATGGAACTACAGACCCTACATCATTTCTTAAAGCCTTTAGTAATCTCTACAAAGAATGGATCCAAACTAATATATTTTCCACTACTAAAATCTTAGTCAAAAATTTCACTGGTGATGTATTAGAATGGTATAATCAATTACCTCAACATTCTATTTGGAAACTTGAATATTTGGTCAATCTTTTAGTTAAAGAGTTTCAACACAATGATCTTTCTGAAATCTATCTTAGCCATTTCATAAATGCTAAAAAATCTCCTAATGAATCAGCTCATGACTTTATTAAAATATGGAAATCTTTATCTTATAAAGCCAATCATAATATGTATGATGACAACCTATTTAAACTCTTTATCATTGCTTTAAATCTTACTCTTCACTACAAGGTTTGAACCTTTGCTCCCTAAACTCTTAATGAAGCTCTTGACCAAGATAAATGGAAATATTTTATTATGAATCAATTTGAAACTAATTATAAACTCCTTAAAGGATATTTACAAACATCTAATGATATCACTAGTGACACTTCTCAAACAAAACCTAATGTTTCCAAAAATAATGTTCCTTCACTATCTCACCTACCTCTTTCAGTTCATCAAATGAGATAATTTTTACCTTATTCTAAACTTTTCATATATCTTAATACTCCTCATAAATGGTATGATCCAAATCTCTTTTTTTGGTTTCATGCCAATATTGGACATTCTCATAAATATTATAGAGGGATTTCTAAAAGTGTTATTTCTTACATCTTTGGTGATTCATTTGACCATGAAACCGTGATCAAGCATCATCGTCAATAATACATCAATGCTTCTAAAAAATAACAACCCTCTAAATCCTATACATCTAATAAAAATCAAATCTTTTTCTCATAATCAATCAACTTCCAAGGATGTTTGTGCATTGACATTGATTATGACTGATACTTTACCAATTCTCAATATGTAAATATCACTAAGGTTAACTATCATAGGAAACTAGTGCATAAATATCTTGTGACCAAACCTAAGAAACCTTCTTTGGAGGAAAAATTTCTTAAAGACACTATCACCACTACTATTGAATCAAAATTACCTAAGGAGCAACTTCCTCCTTCTAATCCTCCAATCACATTTATTCCTTCAAAGTCTAATTTGCCTTCTAAACCTTATGGATCTTTTTCTAGATTTCATTGGAATTTTCTAGAACTTAACTCTATGCCATGTAATATTCTTCTCATGGAGTTGGTTTGTACCTCACCTTATCATCATAAATTACTTATGAAACAACTCCAAGAGATTGAAGATCCATCTTCTTTAGATGAAGAACTACCTTCTATTGATTCTCAACTAAAAAATGTTAATACCAAATCTTTGTGTCCCTCTTCCAAGCCTTTTATTTAATTCCTTGAAGAGGACATGATTAATGATTAAATCCTCTTTTTTGCCTATGATATGCCTCTTTTCATCAAAATATCCATTAATACCTGTTTCCAAACAAGATTCACTTTTCACATTCAGAAAGGAAAATGAGAAACTAAGAAGAATGGACGAGGGTTTGTACGTACCTAGATATGGACTTGCGCACCAGATTTAGACAATAGCAGGAACTCCTCTTTGGTTGTGGAGGATGACACCTGAAAGAGAAAGAGACTAAAACATGAAAATTGTTAGATGACAAGAAAGTGGACTGCCAAGTGAAAGCTTGATCCTAGAAGCGCAAAAACTTCTTGGAGGATGACAGTCCACTGCTAAAAATAGAATATTGATAGAAATAAAAATGATAAAGATAGAATGAAGGAAATAAAAAGCAAATGTGTACCTGTTATGCAGCAATCTAATTTACATAGTCGCTGACGTTGGTGGTTCTACCGGCGTCAGTTAAGGAAGGTTGTCGACGTCGGTTAGGCTGCCGACGTCGATAGGGGAAATGGTCGAGGTCGGTCGGGGTAGTGGCCAGGGACAAGTTTCAGGTCTGGGTTTTAGTCTATAGAATGGTTTGAGATTTCGTTTGAGGGTTAGAGAGTCTATTTGGAGGTCAGAGGGACTATCTGGGAGTCTGTTCAGGGCTGATTGGACTAGTAGTATGGTCTAAAAAGGGACTGGCTGAGTAAAAGAGGCAAAAGGGGGATGATAGGGAGATAGGGATCTGAGAAGGCCTTTCAGCCTCTCAGGGAAGGGCAGGTTGAGTCTGAGCAGTGGGCTGGTTAGCAGGTGAATGAAAAAGAAATACTGAAATGAAAGGATAGTAAGAATACTTATCTCTTTGCCTGCTGAAGAAGGAGCGCAAAAGATCTATTGTTGATGCTGTTGACAGACCTGCAATGCCAAGAGCCTGGAGCTATCTCTGCAGAGTACCTGTAGCTACTAATGCTTACTATATGAGAGGGAGAGAGAGATAAATTGAAATTCTAAGTTTCAAAAGAGTTCACATTTGTGGGGGGTAGAATAGTTGCAAAAATATAGTTTTAAGGGTAACCGACGCCAGCAGAACCGCCGACGTCGGCCGCATACTGACCGACGTCAGTGGCAGAGAAATGGGGATAGAGGCTAAAATTAGCCTCTGTCCATTCTTACATGCTGCCAAGTTCAAATGGTCATGGGAAAATGGTCGTAAGGGGCTTAAATGGATGCGGGAGGAAGGATTAAAATGAGATTTGGGCAATTAAAGCTAGGAATAAGGTGGGGGCATCCAAGGAGGGGAATCCAAGGTGGCATGGGTGAGGTGGAAAGGGGACAAATAAATTAAAATATTTGTTTATTTTAATTTAAAATTGAGGGGACTTAGGACAAGTGTTAGGAAATGGGACAAGGAGGGCTAAGGGGGGAGGATGACCAAGGGGTAGACACGATTTTGGTGTCTACATTTGCCCCTTTTTGTCTTGTTGGTTGTTCTTTGATGAACTGTAAAATAAAAATAGGAGTTGGTTACCCCAGGTATGGGATGACGTGTTCCCCCCTCAAAGTAAGAGTTGAGGGAAGGGAACCTAAGATCGAGTGTTGATTTGACAGAGAGATGGATAGAGAGGGTGAAGATCGAGTGTGAACGCTACAAAGGGTGAGATTGCACATATACCACACCACGCAGTAGGTCAGTCAAATTGTCATGGTCAAAGGGTCAAGGAGTTCCATAATCAAAATAACTAGGCCCTAACATTTAGTCATAGCTAATTGGGTTACTTGATCCAAGCTGTAGCTCCAAAGGGTCATCATGTTCCAGGTATTTTGGGCTCAGGAAGTGCTCCTAGAAAACACAAAAAAAGCACAAGCAGTAGGGATCAATGTGCTCGTAATCCAATACTTATGAGGGTCGATGACAAGTGGCCAATTAGGCATGAGATAGCAAAGGCAATCAAAACAACCAAGGCAGAGTTGTCTCGAAAGTGGTTGAAGGAGATAGTCGCGATCTCCAAGGTCTGGTGGTCAAGGTAGGTGGGGGCAAAAGTGATTGTAAGTGTGCCCCAAGGGGCTAAGATAACTTGGACTGGAGAGCTAACTGATTGGGGGCATGATTTTGGGGGAATGTGATGAAAAAGGAGGTTTGAAGACCACTGATGTCGGTGATAAAACTGACGTTAGTGGCCAAAGGGATTGACGTCGGTAGAAATCAGCGAATGTCAGTGACCTAGGGCACGCTGATGCTGATGTCGACAGCCTGCCAAATCTAACAAAATCAGATTGGTGGCCCACCAAAATTCATTTACTATTTGTTGACTAAGAGAAAAGGAGCTCCAAATATTTTTGTGTGAAAGTGACACAAAGTTAACCGAGGAGGGGTGTGAGGTGGCAGAGAAGCATTGGTGGAGAGAGGGAGTCACTTGGAGCCACAGAGGAGGTTACAGAGTCAGCTGTGGGCTAGTAGGAGCATGCAGATATATTGACACTGAGGAGATGGTAGAGGGGAGTAGAGGACCCATGGAAGGTCCACCACCAGTGGCACCCATTGTGCCACCACACTGGCGACGCTGGGATGAGGTAGGAGGTCGAATGAACCCTATTAGATTGATTTTTGTTTTGATTGTGTTTTTGAATTTTGATGGTTTTAGGCAAAAATTAAGGGGGGAGGGTAGCTAATAAGGTGGGTGGGGGGTCTAGGATAGGTTAGGAGTCATTTAGGAGGGATTTGGGGGGTTAAAAAGGGTCAAAATAGGGAAGCCCTAATTTTAGGGCTCACCCTGTTCGGCCCTAGGGCTGAACCAGTCACCGACGTCAGTGTGTTCACCGACATCGGCTGACCAGCCACTAGTGTTGGCTGACCAGTGACCAACATAAATCACTCACCCGCTAACATCAGTCACTAAGTGACTGACATTGGTTAGATGAGTGCCATCATCAGCATGCTAACCGATATCGATGGCTACCTGGTCAGAAAGGGTGGTGAAAAATGGTCAAGTTGAAGGGTCGAAGCTATGCCAAGGGCTTTTTGGGTGTCGAGATAGGCATATATGGTCAGATAGGTTGGTCAAATAAGAAGAGTAGGGAAAGTTTTAACTTGAGATTGATTTTGGGGTGGATGCAGGTGAGGCAGACTCTGATGCTGTGGGATCACCTCCTGACTTTGCTGATGTAGATACATAGAGGCATGACTATTGAGGAGTGGGCACAGATGAGCGCAGTGGGACTAGGTGGACTATGATGCTACTACAGAGTGGCATAGGATGTGAGCCTCATGGTGGCACTGATCGAGCAGTGGGACCATTCCACCAACACCTTCCACCTGCCCATGAGAGAGATGACGGTCATGGTCGAGGATGTGTACTAGATTTTGCAACTATCGGTGCACAGAGCTGATATCTATGCATGATCAAGAGAGGCACATGATATACACATGGTCACGCTATTTGGGGAGTACGTCATTGAGATGAGCTACCATTTAGCAAGTTTTGCCTATGAGCCCTTGTATACGACAGATGAGGATGCACATCGGCTAGCAGTCTTGATGATGATCGGCATCACAGTCTATGTGTTGCCAGATGTGGAGGGAGGCAGGTTTCTAGTCGCCATGACCAGAGTTTTGATAGAGATGATAGAGCAGTAGACAGTGTTTGCCTAGGCACTAGTCTTTTTAGCTCAAGTTTATAGAGAGCTGTGGGGGATTAGCCGATGGCGGTAGTACAACTTATGCATGGGCCACCTCCTACACTGTTGGGATTATGAGCACATTGTGGTGATGCATCCTCTTGGCCTCCTAATGGTGATTTAGGCCGGCTTCAGGGTCAAATTTAGGTGATGGCACGAGGTGATGGCACAGACGTAGGTGGATAGAGTAGTCCAATATATTGACTACTACCGAGGGGTGCTAGAGGCCCTGATCCTAGCAGACATCATCTAGAGACCGTACCTAAGATATCTAGCATTCAAGGACTAGGCAGAGTAGATGGTCAGAACCCAGAGTATCATATAGGTTAGGGGCAGGTGAGCCAATGAGCTCGAGAGAGTGTCAGCAAAGAGGGTGTAGTGCTAGTATGGGCTGCAATAGGATGTACCACCCACCTTCCCATAGTACAGGCAGGATGACATTAAGGCACCGCTCCCACTACCAAAAGAGATAGAGGGGCCAAATTTTGAGGAGTTGCTGGTAGGACCAGAGGTAGCAGGCCTAGGGTGTACAGATGCCTACACAGTGTGGTGGACAAGGTCGTATGTAGGCATACAGGTAGGGCCACAGTCAGATCTATAGGCTATTACTAGAGAGTGGGATATAGCCCATGAGGAGAGAGACGTGGCTTGATAGGAGAGGGATATAGCTCAAGCCCAGGTGACCATTTTGTAGGGGTAGGTCACAATTTTATAGGGGCAGCTAGCAAGATTAATAGGGCAGGTAATCATTTTGACAGGGCAGGTCACCATACTACAGGGATAGCTGGTCATAACCCAGGCACAGGTAGTGGTAGGTTAGGGTTTTAGGGGGTAGGGCTCGTTTCAGTAGCCATCTCAACAGCCATCATAGGGGCCAGAATAGTTGGCATCAGTGTAGCTGGCATTTTCACAGTCACAGGGATCGATGCAGGGGATGGTAGCAGGGCGGATGGGTCCATCACAGACTGTACCTATTGCTAGGTATAGGACTGCACTAGATGAGATCACGTATTATGAGGGAGCTATCAGAGAGTTCCCTCAAATACAGTGATATAGTGAGATGTGAGATGAGCAGAGCCGATAGAGGTCTACATTACAAGCGATGACCTTGGGCACGCATAGATGGTGTAGATCTGAGAGTGGAGATGACACAGCCTCATCCAGGCTACCACCACCACCGCCATAGCCATAGTCGTGAGGCCAAATATATTTATTATTTTTGATGTATATACCGGCCTGTGAGCCGATGATGAGAGATGTATTTTTTGAGAGAGAGACACACAGATTGTGTGATTGTACAAAAACATTGATATATATATATATATATATATGAGTATTTTTGGATTCATTGATGTGTTTATGGAAAATGTGATGGATGTGCTATGTTATGTTGATTTTATGTATGTTTTGATATTATGTTTATGATTATGATGTGATGATGCTGATATTGTTGTGGTTAATGATATGATTATATGATGATGAATGTAATGATGCTTTATGATAATGATAATGATGTGAATGGTTTATGATTTTTAGATTAGATGGTGATGCTTAATGATTATGGATGTTTAATTTTATGACTTGTAGATTATATGATGTGGATGTTGTTATGATTAATGACTATGATGTTATGATGAAAATGATTATGCTAACAATTAGGGAAATAGGTGTTTAGCTGTGATGGACAGGTGATGAGCAAATGAGATGGAAGAAAGTGATGAAGAGGATGGCCGAGCTAACCCCAGAAGACCCCATGTCAACTGAGTGCTACCTACATAGCCCTTGTCCTAAGGGCCTCAGGTCAATGTAGTTCTCCCAAAGAGGGAGGAAGAGTCGAAGTGATTGATTGCTTGTGGTCTAGGTCAAGTCATAATTAGAAGAGGATAGGGTTTGTCCATTATGTAGATGAACGAATGAGGGTGGTCAAGCTAACCCCAAAAGATAGTCATGTCATCTAAGTGCTGCCTACATAGCCCTTGGTTAGGCGGGGCCTCAGACCAATGTAGTTCAGACTAGGAGACAAAGTGGTCGAGAGTTGGTCTAGTCATGAGAATGGTTTAGCACGTCCCACATGTCTAAGAGAACATGCTTGAAATGATAAGGAGAAGTCAAGGTTTTTCACCCCTAGCAATTGTCCATATTAGGTGATGGACATATGCTAAAAATAAAATGGGTCTATTTACGCTTCAACAAGTAATGGTTTATGCTTGACATAAATTGAGTAGTCCATAGTTTCCATGTGTATTGGTGTCCATAGAAACTAGTGTGAATAGGCTAGGCGAGTGGTCTGAAAAGAGGGTTGAGTTGATTTTGGCAAATGACAAATGATGTAGTTGAATGTAACCAAAGTGTAAAAGAAGTGAAAGGCATATTCGCCCTTTCATTGACAAAGACCAGAGTGATAGCATAGATAGGGGTTGCTAGAACCAAGAGCCCCTTTTATGCATTGCGTCATTGACCATGGGTTGTGTTAGAGCGGTAATCGAATCACTTTGACATTAAAGTGAGCTCAAAGTCCCTTGAGCAGGTGATATGATAGGAGGAGGATAGGGTAACCCTTTTTAGAGTAGAGATAACCTTGCCCCTTTTTATAGGAGACCTTGAGACAACTACAAGCCAAGTCCATGACCTTTTTTTTTTTTTTTGGTGTAGACTGATCAATGTGGGAAGTCTACATAGAGATGTCATTTTGATTTGTGGTCATTTTTGAAGCTGATCGATGCGGGAAGCTTCTAATAAAGTGTTTTTTATAGCAATATTTAGTGATAGCCATCCTTCGAGGGAGTGGTCTATATTTTTGCTTTATATATTTGAGGGCTTTTGAATAGCTATCCTTCGAGGGAATAGTCTATTAGCTACAACAATGATAGTACAACAATGATAGTACAACTATCCTTCGAGGGAGAAGTCTACCTTTTTGATTTTGATTTTGATTTGGTGACCTTGGATATTTTGACATCTTGATTTATTTTTGACAGAATTTTGAGTCATGGACAAGACTATAGAAGTTCAAGGGCTCCCTTTTATTAAGACAAAGCATCCATACTGTATAAAAGGGTTATAGAGGATTTGTTAAGGGGAATAGGGTCAAAAGGAATAAGGGGTAAGAGGATGGGGATTGCTCAAGGGACGAGCTCAAATTACATGTCAAGTGAACGAGTACTCGACTAACAGAAGAACGGTCACAAATGCAATGCATTAAGAGGCTCAAGTTCTAGCCATCTGTCGAGGGAGGATATGCGATAAGTCCCTGACCCATACTTGTGCGTGATGACGAAAGGTCTGAGCCAATTAGGGGAAAATTTGCCTCATTTACTTTGCACCATATTGGTCACATGCTGATTTTATTTGAGGATGAGGTCTCTGATGTTGAAATCTTATTCTCACATATTTTTGTCATAGGCTTGCTTGATGCAATTTTGATAGACATAAAGATGATTGAGGGCAGCAAGATGACATTCATCAAGTAACTCAAGTTGAGCTAAGCGATCTTGATGAAATTCATCATTAGAGAGAATGTCATGTAGAGAGATGCAGAGAGACAGGATCTGTACTTTGAGAGGTAGGACAGCCTCTGTTCTGTACACTAGAGAGAAAAGGGTAGCACCCGTAGAGGTTCAGATGCTAGTGTGGTAGGCCCAAAAAGCGAAGGGAATGTGAATGTGCCAATCCTTCCCTGTGTCATTGACCACCTTCATGAGAATTTTAGTCAAAATTTTATTAAAAGCCTCAGCCTACCCATTTGCTTGTGGGTAGTAAGGCGAAGAGAAACTGAGCTTGATGCCAAATGAGTCACAGAGCTTTTGGATGGTTTTGTTTTTAAAGGAATTGCCGTTATCGGTGATGATTTTGTGAGGAACACCAAAATGATAGATGATGTGGGTGTTGATGAAGTTGAAAATCTTGTCAGCTTTTGTGGAGACAAGAGAAATGGCTTCCACCTATTTAGTGAAATAATCGGTGGCGGTGATGATGGATTGATGATGAAGAGACGAGTGAGGATTAATCTCACTGATGAGATCTAAGCCCCACTAAGAAAAAGGCCAAAAATCCTAAGCAACTTGTAAGGCATGGCTAGGAAGATGAAGCAAGTTAGAGTGCTGCTAACACTTGATGCAACGCCGAACATAGTCGCTACAGTCTTGATGAAGGGTGGGCCATTAATAGCCCAGGCGAATGATGTGCTTGGCAACCGAATTACCACTGAAGTGTCTACCACAAATTCCATCATGGACTTACTTAATGGCATGAGAGGCTTCAGTGGAGGTTAGACATTGAAAAAAGAGGCCATCGAAGCCTCGCTTATAGAGAAGACCCCCTAGCATGGTATAGCAAGCCATGTGTTTAATGAAAGCTCACCACGCATTGCTAGAGAGATTGGGAGGAATGACAAAAGAGATAAGTAGTCCACAAGTTGCTTATACCAATTATCTTGTGGACTAGAGTCTATGGTATTGATATGGTTGATGTTAGGAGAAATGTATGAAGGTAATGGCAACCGATGCACCATGACAAAAAGTCTGGATGAAGATGACGAAGACAGAATATGCGAGGCAAGAGAAGCCATGGTGTCAGCAAACTTATTCATATATCGAAGAACAGTCTACAAAAGGTAATGGTTAAAAGAGGCTAGAAGAGTGTCGACATAGTTTTTGTACCTTTGCAAAATTTCATTTTTATAGAGGTATGAACCATTGACCTGATTGACGACAAGTTGTGAGTCACTAAAGATGTTGATGGACTTGATACTGAGAGAAAGGGTGGTTTGAAGTCCCAAAATTAAGGCCTCGTATTCAACCATATTATTGGTACAATCAAAGTCAAGCTTGAAAGACAGAGGCATGGGCTCACCTTCGAGTGGGATGAGAATGACTCCCACACCCCCACCGAGTTGACACTTAGAGCTGTCGAAGAACATGGTCATTTGATAGACGATGTCATTGGTGGAAAGCATGGTGATAGACTCATCAGGAAACTCACACTACGAAGGTTGATTGTCAGGAAGAGGGGCATCTACCAGTTGGTCAATGATGGTCTACCCCTTGATAGACTTTTGTTGGATGAATTTGAAGTCAAACTCAGCAAGCAGCATGAGCCACCGAGCCATACATTGATTTTGATATGGCTTAGAGTGCATGTATTTAAGAGGGTCAGTGTGAGTGATGAAAAAGGTCTTGTGGTTGAGAAGATAATGGCAGAGCTTGGTAGCGACAAAGACTAACACCAAATAAAGTTTCTCAATATGAGTATACTGAGTTTCATAGTTGACTAGTGTTCGGCTGATATAGTAAACTGCTTGCTCACGGTGATGCTCATCTTGATACATGATCATGGTACCTAATGAATGGTTGGTGGCTAAGATATAAAGGTAGAAGGGTTGGTTGTCTTTAGGTGGAATGAGGACTGGTGGAGAGACCAGATAGCATTTGAGGGCTTCAAAAGCCTCTTGATAGCCCTTATCCCATTTAAAAGAGACATCCTTCTTAAGGAGATGATGAAAAGGTTGGTAGTGGTCAGAAAGCTATGAGATGAAACATCGAATGGACTGGAGCTTCCCTTGTAGATTGCAAAGTTGATTGAGATTGGTCGGGGGTAGCATCTCGAGGATAGCATAGATCTTGGTGGGATCTATCTTGATGCCATGGAAAGAAATGATGAAGCCTAGGAGCTTGCTTGAGAGGACTCCAAAGACATATTTCTTGGGGTTAAGGTGGACATTGTATTGAAGAAGGTGAGAGAAGATGATCTTGAAAATGGTCAAATGGTCGCGGCAAAGCTTGGACTTGCCGAGCAGGTCATCCACATAGTCCTCCATGATTTTGTGGAAGAGATCATGGAAAATGTAAGTCATGGCACATTGATATGTGGCACCTACATTCTTCAAGCTGAAAGGCATGACTTGATAGTAGAAAGTCCCCCATGGGGTAATGAAAGTAGTCTTGTGCTAATCTTCTAGTGCAATCAGCATCTGATTGTATCCTGAAAACCCATCCATGAGAGATAGCATCTCATGGCCAGCTGTGAGATCAACAAGCTAGTCAATGTTGAGAAGAGGAAAGTCATCTTTGGGATAGGCTAGGTTGAGGTCACGATAGTCTGTGTAGATCTATATCCCCCCAATCACTTTGGTGATAGGGACGATGTTAGAGACCCACTGCAAATAATCGATGGGTTGGATGAAAGAGATAGAGAGAAGGTGTTGAAGCTCCTCTTTGACAAGGAACACAACGCAAGGATGCATCTTTGGAAGCTTTTGCCTAATAGGCTTAGCCTCTAGTTGGGTGATAATATTATGGGTAGCAATGGTGGGGTCGATGCTAGGCATGTCACTGTAGGTCTAGGCAAAGGCCTTGCTATGGTCAGAGAGGAACTGGGTGTAGTCAAGCTGCTCCTGGGCATCTAGAGATTGGCCAATCTTTAAGACTTGAGTAATATTGGAGGAAGGGAGGTTAATGTCAATGGTTAATTCATTTAACATAACCTAGGTCTCAGAAGGGAGGGAGTGCTAGATGAAAGAGTCATCGGTGCCCATATAGGAAAGAATGCCATCGTCGTCTACGTAATGAACAGTGTGGATGGTCACCAACTCATCGTCTATCATGCTGAGAAAAATGAGAGGGAGAGACCTGGACACCCCATTTAGTTGATAGGTCAGGGGTTCCAAGCGGATGGTGTTTATGCAAAAAAAAACTAGGAGGGATGGAAACCACCGACTCCATAGGTGAAGGAGGAGGAATGGGCGAGCTTGGAGGAGATTGGTCGATGGTGGGTTTAGGGCAGAGGTCTGGAGAAGCCTGAGTAGGGTCTTGGAAACCCAAGCCATACCATTTCTTGGCATTGTCATCATTGAAAGGCTCGATGGGCTGATGGGATCCTTGCTCATAGCGTTCAAAGCCAAAACCCTTCCATGCACACCTATAAAGGTAGGTGTGTGCAAAGGCAGGGTTGCCAAGAAATGAGAAATCTGATGTGAATGGGTGAGGTGAAGAGAGAGGATTTCCATTAGTAGGAGCTTGATTGAGCCCCCCATAGATGAGATTGGTTTGGAGGTGAGGAGGACCATAAGGCACGACCATCCCAATTTGATGGTCGTAACTGGGGCTGTGGTGAATTCATCCATACTCTTGCAGAGTTTAGAACATGTCTAAGGCAAGTAAGAAATATTCTCCAAGTGAAAGTCATTGGAAGATGTCTTCCATGGGGTCTTTGGTTGTCGCTTGAAGAGGAGGTGTGAGGGTGACCACTGTTTGCGAACTGGTCAAAGCTTTCACAAATGGAGGTGGCACTAGGGTGATGACTTGATAGGGATGAGAACATTATTTGGTTGATAGGTCATGTTACAAGTTTTGAAAGGTGATGGGTCAGCAGGAATGGTGTGGACTTTCCCGTCGTGCTCAAATTTCACACAACGGTGTAGGGTAGAGGGAACACAAGCCATGGCACAGATCTAGGGTCAGCCCAGCAACATGTTATATTGGAACTCTCCTTCAATGATATAGAAGAGCTCCAGGACTATGCGTGGGCTAATGTGAATGTGAAGGATGATAGTGCCAATGGTTGTGGCAGTGGTGTCAATGAAAGATCGCAAGATTGCATCAGTTTTGGATATGCAATTCTTGGGGAGGGCCAACTGATCAAAGGCATGGGTGGAGATGATGTTGATGCTGGTGCCTCCATCAATCATAATGTGCTTGATGCAGGTTTGATCAACATAGGTAGTGATGAAGAGAGCAGTGTCCTGATATTTTGTGTTAGATGTAGGAATTTCAGAATCGCTAAAAGAGATGGAGGCAACAGGGGATAAAGAGTGGACCATGGCAGCGAGTGGTTGGGGGTCCTTGGGTTGGACCTCCACTACCTACAGGGCTCTGATGAGGGCTTGACGATACTGGGGAAAGGTTTGGATAAGGTCATATAGGGTCATCTTAACGGGCATCTGGTGAAGCTATTTTATCATGGAGTCATGGATTGCCCCTAAAGAAGAAGAAGAAGAGGGTTGAGATGCACCAACGATAGAAATTTTAGGTTTTAGTGGTTGAGGTGGCTTGACGAAAGGATAGGTCTAAGAAATGGTAGCTTTTTCTTTTTTCTTGTCCTTTTGTGACCTAGTGGCTATGTGGATGGCATTGATTTCAAAGATAGGGGGTGAAGGAGATGAAGGGGTCATGGCCTACTGATGAGATGTTGATATGGTTGAAGAGGTCTGAGGGATATGGGAAGGTGTTGAGGGTCAGTCGATAGTGTCCTCAAGAAGAAGAGTGTCTTTTTTCATATAGCGGTGAATGATGGCCTTGAGGGCACATCAAGTCTCGATATCATGTCCTGGCGTATGATGATATAGGCAAATCTTAGTATCATCAAACCAGGAAGGCTTTGACCCGAGGGGTTGGAAGGGTCTGATGGGTGGAAGGGTTATGCTGGAGGTCTACAAAATCTGGTGCAATATCAAAGAGTATGATCCCACCAAAGGGTCTATGCTCGTTGTTGTGTGAGATGCTGGTGACTTTTGCTTGGGTGGTGTTGAAGGAGGCTTCCGTACCTCCTTTTGGGTTGATGGTGTGGCAACAGGTGAAGATGACACTTTTTTCATGAGAGGTGCCAAATTTTTTGGAGAGGTTAGGCTTGTGGTAGGCAAAGGAAGTAGAGGAGGCAACTTGTTTTGATTAAAAGTTGGAGTGGGGAGGATTTTGATCAGGGTCAAATGATGAGGGCCCAAAATGGAGGGTAATGGTGATGAGGGAGGAGGAGTTCACCTCTGTGGTTTAGCAGTCTTCTTTGATTTGGTTTGAAGACTACTATTGGTTGAGGCCTGGTCTAAGTCTACCTTCACTTGCGGATGAGTGAGGTTAGGGACAAGGCAAACGCTGAGTGACTTGATTGGTTTTGATGGGGTAGATGAGAGTTTTGGTCTTGAGGGTTGAGATTTGGGAGTCTGGTCTTTGTTAGAGGTCTTGGGAGATTGTGTCATGGGTGGATTGATGGCATGAGATGAGATGGCACGGACATGCTGAAGAGATTTAAGTCGCTCCCACAATACCTGATGCTCCACTTTCCTTAAAGGGAGAAGTCCAAGTTGCTCCACTAATCGGGAAAATAGCTGAGAAGATGTCGGAGGAGGTTTGGGTCCTTGAGAGGATGTGGATGGTTGCGGGGCTGAAGATGAGATTGGTGTAGTAGTCTCAGACCCAAGGTATGATGAAGTTGTGACAGGTTCATCTTTGGTTGGAGAAGGAGGAGAGACAGGTTCTTCCCTGGGTGGAGAAGAAACTAGAGAATGAGGCTCCTCGAGAGGGTAAAGGGTAGGGATGATTGCACCCTCCACTTGCGATTGAGGAGTAGGAAGGGTTGGGTCCTCCATAGGTAGTAGGAAGGAGGATGATGAGACTGGTGGAGCTGGTATGGTCGAGGCATCCTCCAATATAAGGGAAGTTGATGGAGAACTAAGAGGAGAAGACGGTTCATCCACATGTGATAGACTGATGGGTGGACTAACCTCTTGAGTTTGTGAGAGAGGTTGGTCAGGGATGAAGGGTGAGACCATATTGACTATGCATATGTTATGTTCATGAGTGTCATCAGTCATAGTCTGCACATTATTTTGGGTAGGAGGATGATTGGGAAATGGTTGCTTGAAGATGTCTATGCCTTGATTGGGTGGCGCATTTGGATTGTCTAAGATGAGGTCACCCTTTTCTAGCATGTCTTGGATGATGTTTTTAAGGGCCTTTCAGTTGCTCGTGTCATGGCCTTTAATACGGTGATAGTTGCAAAAATTGTTTTCTCTATACCATGCAGGGATGGCACGTGAGGGATCAAATTGTGGAGGTGGTCAGATTTGGGGGAGATTGAGAACCCCCTGTTTGACAAGTTTTTCCAACACAGACGCGTATGACTCTCCAAGTGGAGTATACTATCATTGCACGTATCTTTGCTAGAATTGGCGGGTGATGCTTTGGGACGTGGATGGCTTGGACTGGTTGGTTGAAGGTGAAGAGGAAGGTCTAATGACTATAGTATTTGCTAATGCCTTAGACTTAAGATTAGATGAAGAAGGTTTAGAAGAGGAGTCATTGGTCTTGGAGTTGGGATTCTTACTCTGCAACTTGACTTTGTTCTCCTTGATGACACGTAATTCAAGCTTCCAGGCCATCATGAAGGCTTTGTCGAAGGTGTGGAAGGTCTAAACCCACAAGGTAGAGGAAATATGCTTGGCACAGGACTGAGAGAAAAGTTTGATAAGTTCAGGTTGGGGCAAGGAGAAAGAGAGCTGATTGATGAGGCCTCTCCAGTGAGCAACAAAATTGGCTATGGATTCATCCTCGAACTACCAGATGGAATAGAGATATGTGATTGAGACCTTTTTGATGATGTTGATAGAGAAGTAGTCGAGGAAGAGTTGGGCTAGCTATGTGAATGTGAAGAGAGAATGGCTGGGGAGAGAGCTATACCAGTCTAGAGTAGCATGAGAAAGTTGTACCAGTCTAGAGTAGCACCAGAGATAATAGGCATAAAAGTAATGCATCATCATGGGCAATGAGATAATAGGCATGTCTGAATTCCTGTAGGTGTTTTTTCAGGTCTTCCTTGCTCTGGATATGAGAAAATTTAGGAAGCTCCCACTAACTGGGATACGGCCTGATCGGGACGAAGGAATGAATGGGTTCATTGCAAATTTGCTCATATGAAAGGGCATTATGTGAACTAGAAATAGAGGTCTCGAGACTAGACATCTTGTCCATCAGCATTTTGATGATGTCTACTAATGGATTGGCAGGTGGAGCGCCCCCTAGGTTATAGGGTGCTTGAAAGATGCTAGAAGAGGCATATGACGTAGTTGATTACACTTGTAGGGGTGCAACGTATTGATAACTAGTCATTGGGATAGAAGTGGGGGCTAAGGGTGGTTGGGTAGAAGGCATGACTAGGCTCGATGTTGCCACAAGAGGTTGGATAGTGGTAACATTAGCCAATGGATAGGTATCCACTCTTGTGTTGATAGGGGTGAGGGTAGGCGAAATAGAGACAACCAGATTTTGGAAGGGGGTAGAGGTTGGTTGAATAGGTTGCGGTTGATAGGGGGCCAAAACCTTGGTGGAAGTGGGCCCAGAGATGGAGGGAGAGGCCACACTTAGAAGGTTGGTTAGGGGCTGGTCATTGGTCAAGGTGACAGCCTAGGTGTCTATGGGTTGAGCCATAGATGTCGATACGGCTACTATCTCGATTAAAGAGGTCAGCATCCCATAAATTAAGTTACCCAAGGAGTCTCGCGTTCGGCTTCGCACGAGATAATGCTGCAAGGCTTTGACATTGAGGTCCAAGAATCTTTTAAAATCTTGGTCCCCTTTAGGGACAATGGGAGTCTGGGTCGGGGTTGGTCGAGTAGGAGTTCTTTCAATCTCTGAGTGGAAATCCATTATAGGACTGGTTATGGACGGGGAAGGCGGAAGCAGTTGATGCCTTGCATGGTCGACAAGAGCCTTGGCTTGACTGCGAGTCAAAACCATTCAAGGCAAGAAAGAATGTCCTCATAAGCTCAAACAAGCAGATAAGAACAAAAAATAAGATGGACACAAGAAGACCCTAAATGTTAAATCCCTAGGAATAAATTATTAGGATCGTGGTGGATTATGCCTTAGAATGTGTTTAGGAAGATTGGCTTTTGAGACGAGTCCTAGAATAAGTAGTCTATGGATGGTTTCGGGTTTGTTTCAGTGCTCAAAAGTCTGTGTTAGGTTTTGTATGTGGCCTAGTGCTAAGGAGCAAGCTCCCCTCACTTCACGAACCCAGTGATAAGCTGGGCCCGCTTAGCTAGTATATACTTCCCCTAGAGATTATCCTATGCCAGAGAACAGAGTGGGCTTTCCCTTTGGTGATGAAATCCAAGTGGGATTGCTGGGATGGGTAAGGTATCTGCTGGGTGATGAAATCCTAGTCGGGCCCTGTCTCAGGTAAGTTTTGATGTTTAATTTGTGCAAGTGATTTGGTTGTGTAACATAAAGTGGACTATGATTAATTCATGATGTAGTTTTTAATTACTAGGTGTGGACTAAGTATGCAGTCAAGAAGAAATGAGATGCAGTGTGTTTTAAGCCCAAATAGAAGTGTTAGTTCGTATGAAGACAAGTGAGAAGAGGTTGAAGAGTATGACTTTTGACTAGTCTAAGATGCAAGAAAAGAAAGAAGAGTTCTTTTTAATCCTGCTAATAGTGTCTTTTATAAGAGATAGAAGGAGGTGAAAAGGAGAGACCTAATGCACTTATATGAACAAAAAGAAAAGAACCCAAGGAAGACCCTAGGGTCCCACTGGGCATGCAAGAATGTTTCCAAACAAGATTTGCTTTTCACATTCAGAAAGGAAAATGAGAAACTAAGAAGAATGGACGAGGGTTTGTACGTACCCAGATATGGACTTGCACACCAGATTCAAATGATAGCAGGAACTCCTCTTTGTTTGTGGAAGATGACACCTAAAAGAGAAAGAGACTAAAACACGAAAATTGTTAGATGACAAGAAAGTGGACTGCCAAGTGAAAGCTTGATCCTAGAAGTGCAAAGACTTCTTGGAGGATGACAGTCCACTGTTAAAAATAGAATATTGAAAGAAATAGAAATGATAAAGATAGAATCAAGGAAATGAAAAGCAAATGCATACCTGCTATGCAGCGCTATCTACTTTGCACAGTCATCGACATCGGTGGTTCTATCGGCATCGGTCAAGGAAGGTCACTGACGTCGGTTAGGCTGTTGACGTCGATAGGGGCAATGGTCGAGGTTGGTCAAGGTAATGGCCAGGGACAAGTTTCAGGTCTAGGTTTTAGTCTACAGAATGGTCTAAGATTTCATTTGAGGGTCAGAGAGTCTATTTGGAGGTTAGAGGGACTGTCTGGGAGTCTATGCAGGGCTGATTGGACTAGTAGTATGGTCTAGAAAGGGACTAGCTGAGTAACAGAGGCAAAAGGGGGATGATAGGGAGACAGGGATCTGAGAAGGCCTTTCAGCCTCTCAGGGAAGGGCAGGTTGAGTCTGAGCAGTGGGTTGGTTAGCAGGTGAATGAAAAAGAAATACTAAAATGAAAGGATAGTAAGAATACTTATCTCTTTGCCTGTTAAAGGAGTGCAAAAGATCTGTTGTTGATGCTGTTGACGAACCTGCAATGCCAAGAGCCTAGAGCTATCTCTACAGAGTACCTATAGTTGCTGATTCTTGTTATGTGAGAGGGAGAGAGAGAGAAATCAAAATACCAAGTACCAAAAGAGTTCACATTTGTGGGGGGAAGAACAGTTGCAAAAATGTAGTTTTAAGGGTAACTGACGTCGACAGAACTATCGACGTTGGCCGCATACTGATTGACGTCGGTGGCAGAGGAATGGGGACAGAGGCTAAAATTAGCCTCTGTCCATTCTTACACACTGCCAGGGTTAAATGTTCATGGGAAAATGGTCGTGAGGGGCTTAAATGGATGTGGGAGGAAGGATTAAAATGAGATTTGGGCAATTAAAACTAGGAATGAGGTGGGGGCATCCAAGGAGGGGAATCCAAGGTGGCATGGGTGAGGTGGAAAGGGGAAAAATAAATTAAATAATTTGTTTATTTTAATTTAAAATTGAGAGGACTTAGGACAAGTGTTAGGAAATGGGACAAGGGGGGCCAAGGGGGGAGGACGACCAAGGGGTAGACATGATTTTGGTGTCTACAATACCACCCTTATTCAAAAATTTCTAGCTGATGAGGGTTATGTATTAATGTGACATCTTTGTGGCTTCTACAACAACTTGGTTGTAACAAAAGTCATCTTAAATAAACCCATCTTACTTGTCATGATTTTGATATGACTAATCAAAAGCCACTTGGTTGTACATGGCTTCCCTTAACTATTGGTCCTAAGACTATGTAAACCAAATTTATAGTTTTTTATCTTCCTTTATCTTATAACATACTCCTTAGTCATCCATGGACTCAAAAAATGAGGGCCATTGCTTCTTTTGGTAGTCAATGCATTGAATTTATACACAATGGAAAATTATATAAGTATGAAGTTGATCCCAACCCATGGAGTATCTGATTACCTAATCCTAAATCAAAATATCATGTTCCCACAATTCCTAACATCAATAATGCTCCTTTGTTTGCGTTCATTAATATGAATCTTGATTTACAAGTTACTCTTATAGATTCTAATGATTATGAGCTCAATGAGTTGTAACACACTTGAAATACCAAGAAATTGATGCCATATATTTTGGAATGGATTCCACCTTCTTTATTACCTAGGGATCATAATATTCCACTCATGGATGAGATTACCAAATTTCCCCTCCATTCAATGCTCAATATCCATCTTTACCTAAAGATGATTTTATTTGAAATGATTTTAGAGTGGATAATTTATTTCAACGTCCTCTCATCATGTCTCCTCAAACATTCAATAATGTTAGGATTTCACAATCTAAAGATCCTCTTGAATCTCAATTATGCACAATTTGTCCCACATTTGATGACAACTATATCATGGCCCAATCTAAATCTAGAGACTTGGATGTATTACATTATCAAAAGACTTCAGCTCAAATTCATGATTTCAACCAGGACATATATAACATTTATGTAGATCATCACTTAAAACATGAGGTTTATGTACCTCCTATCAATCCTCCTCTTAGTGATTTTCCTTCGGTGGTAGAATAAAACACATCTTTCAAATCTTTGGAAGTACTTTCATCTTATTTGCTTCCTTCGAATCCTCCTTTGGATTCTCCAATTAAATCTAATTCTTCTCCCATTTAACTTAATCCTTCTACCTCTTTTACTCCATCTACTTATTCTACTCTTGAAATCACACTTGATGCCAAGGCAATCGATGTCCATCAAATACATTCTGCATATGACTTCCATGGTAATCAAATTTTAGATATATAAGTAGATGTTGAATATTGTGGTCCACTTCTTACTTTGCCTAGTGATGAAGCTATTTTAGATTTGATTTATTCTCAAGAAATAATACTCCTAAGGAAACACCATAAACTTGGAAATTTTAAAAATAAAACTCCTCGCTTCAATGAATTTATTTCTAGCATTGATCCTAAATCTAATACACTTTCATATTTACCCAATAAACCATACCACTTTCAAGATGGTCATTCCATGCCTATTAAAGAAATAACTCATATTGATTATGGCACACCCTCATTCCCTCGATTGTTCATAGTTTCCAAAGAAATTTCACCCTATGAACATGATAATTTTTGCCTATTTTTTTATTAGTATCAAGAGGCATTTATATGGTCCTACCAAGATATTCCTAGATTATTTTGAATGGGTTTCCAATATTATTCCTATTCAGAATAAAGTCACCATGATCATTCATATTTGAATTGATTTTTGAAATATTAATCTTGCTCATCCTAAATAAAACATTAATTTACCTTTCATAAATGTCATTATTGAGTCTACAGTTGGATATGAAATGTTATCTCTTATGGATGGGCTTTCAGGATACAATCAGATTGATATAGCTCCTGAGGACCAACATAAGACTGCATTCACCATAGAATGGAGCACCTATTGTTACATCAAAATTCCCTTTGATCTTAAAAATTTTAGGGCCACTTACCAACATGATATGACTCATATCTTTCATGATCTCATCCATAAAATTGTCAAAATTTATGTGGATGATCTTATCACTAAATCTAAACATCACACAAATCATCTTTCTGATCTTGCCATCATCTTTGATCATCTCATCAAATATAAAGTCTAACTCAATCCTTTAAAATGAGTCTTTGGAGTTACATATGCTAAATTATTAGGATTCTTAATCTCTCTTTATTGCATTGATGTTGATCTAGCCAAGATTAATGATATTATCGACATGCCTATCCCTCATTCTATTCTTAACATTTGTTCCTATTTAGGCAAACTTGGGGCAATTAGATTATTTTTTCTTGAGATGGCTTATCAAATTTACTCCATTAATTCCCTTCTCAAGAAAGGTACAACCTTAGAATGGATGGATCCATGTAAAAAATAATTTGACAACATGAAAGAGTCATTGCTTCATCCACCTACATTTCATCCTACTTGTAATGATCGACCTTTGATTATTTATAGTTCTTCCACACCTATTTTATTTAATGCAATGCTTGCCCAACACAATGATATAGGTAATGAGTATGCCATTTATTATATTAGCTACAGCCTCATTGATTGTGAACCATGTTATACAAAAGTTGAGTGTAATTACCTCACTATCTATTTTACAACTAAAAAGCTTTTTCATTACATGATTTATCAAACCACTTACATCATTATGCATTCTGACCCCCTTCATAATTTCTTTTACAAAGCATTTCTTCCAAGAGATAGAATTTCCAAATGGATGGTTTTACTTATGGAATTTGATCTCTGCATCATAACACAAAAAGTTGTCAAAGGACAAGTCATAGTTGATGAACTTGTCATAGCTCCCATTCTAGCCACTTCTTCCCTTCAAGATGACCTTCTCGATGATAATATTCTTTATATTAAAGGTCTTAATGAATCAATTTCTCTTAAAGATTATTTTCATAGCTTTACTAATGATCTTAAAGATAATTAATCTAATGAATCTTACACTCCCTTAGATACTACCAAACCAAAAGTAGTTATCAAGGAGCTTCTTGAAATCAATATTGACTTGCATGAGGATACTTGGACCCTTCACTTTGATGGTTCTAAATGGTTTCAAAGAGATAGGGTAGGTTGCATTCTCACTAGTCCTCTTGGAAAAATCATTCCTTTAGTTTTCTATTTTAATTTGATGTCACCAATAATATGGCCAAGTATGAAGCTCTTATCTTAGGTATGAGATCTGATCTTGATCTAGACATATACAATCTTCATGATTTTGGTGATTCCCAACTCATTTGTCATAAATTTAGTGGTGCATATCAATGTAAAAGTAAAAATATCATCACTTATCATCAAATTAAAACCACTCTTGCCAATAACTTTTCCTATTTTACAATTGAGCCTATTCCTAGAGATCAAAATTCCATTGTTTATTCTCTTACCTCTTGCCTCTTCATCTTCTCATTTCCATCCACATCAAGTTCTTATGATCCTTCTTTTATCATACAAATAATCAAATCTCCATCATCTACCCACTCTTTTGATTCACCTATTTGTCACATTAAGGTTGTCACCATCTAACAATGCTCATGGTATCAAAATATCATCCAATTCTTAGAACATCAAACTTATCCTCCTAACTTGGAATCTTTTGAAAAGACATGTCTTCATAAACAAGATTTTAAGTATGTATTTAGGCATAACATCCTTTATTATCATAATGTCAAAGGTACCTTGATCCATTGGTTATGCAAGATGAGGTTCCTCCTCTACTTGAGTAAGCACAAGGGAGCATTTACGGTGGTCACTATAGCAGACATGATACAACCCATAAATGCCTATGTATGGGTTAATATTGGCCTACTCTAGAAAAATATGTTAGTGAATATGCTAAAAAGTGTAATGCTTGTTAGCTTCATGATGATCTCATTCATTCACCACTATCCAAACCTGAAATTATCAAATATCCTTGGCCATTTTCCACATGGGGATTTGATCTCATTGGTAAAATTCCTTGTTCCCAAGATGGGAATGTATTTATCATCACTACCACCAAATACTTTACCAAGTGGGTTAAATCCATGCCTCTTGTTAATGTTACTAGCCCTACCATATCTAAATTCATTCTAAACCAAATTATTTTCTACTTTGGCATTCCTCACACCATCATTTATGAAAATGGTGGTAATTTGAAAAACAAACGTGTCAAAAAACTTTGCACTAAATTCAAAATCAATCATAAATTTTCCATTCTATATCATCCACATTACAATAGTTAAGCTGAAGCCACCAATAAAATTCTTAATAATATTATTCAAAATATAAATCATGAAACCCACATAGACTGACATCTTCATATTTTTATTTCACTTTGGGCCTATCAGAATAGTATTCATACTACCACTAGGGCAACGCCATTCTCTCTAGTCTATGGTTTTGAGTCAATTCTTCTTCTTGAAGTTGAGCTTCCTTTTCTTCACATATCTTTTCATGGTATCATTATCGATGAATAATTGCATGAGGCTTGCCTTCATGCTCTTAATCTACTTGATGAGCATCATCACTCTACCTTACAACTATAGACACCTAAATCTGGCCACCAATGACCTCCAATCAAGTTTTTGACCAATTCATACCAAAATGCAAAATTTGGCTTAAAAATACTAAAACACATTAAAAGCTTTGAAAAAGACATATTCAAGTGCCAATTTTAGCCAATGTATCCCTAAATGGAGAAATGCATTTTATGAGCCAACTAAATTTGATCAGATCATTTTGAGTCAAAATTCCAATTTTGTACCTGGGTGCTCTCGATTGCTCATTTTTACAAAATCTCTTGCATGAGACATGTGCCTTTGTTATTTTGTGTTGACAACATCCTAAATGGGATAACATATCCAATGCATATAACATCAACTTCTAATTCTAATCCAATCAAAATTTGAGCCAATAATATGACATTTAAACCAATTTGATTAATTTATGCATCAATTGCCAAGATTTGTATCAAAGTTGACAAACCATGTTTAAGGCTAATTAAATAAAATTAGGGCCTTAAGTTAATTTTACATGGAATTTTTTAAATAAATATTTATTTAACATTGATTATCATTAACTACATCATCAAATGACATCATTTTTTGGGGTGGTATCCACAAGCCATAATTACCACAAATATCATATTCATGCCCCCCATGCCTCATAAAAACCTTTTCATGTGTGGTTAATGCCCTTCTATCCCAAATATTAATGGAGATATTTATATAATGAATTTCATAATTAGATTTATTCATGGCAACACATATCAATCTTGAGATGGATGGTCATGGTTGATCCTAAAGCCATTCCAAAAATCTATAAATAACAAGCCTCAAAGACCAAAATTTAAGTTATCTTGGTGTAAACTTATAATGCCAAATTTATTCCAAAAACAATTGTAATTAGTGTTATTATGCCAAAATATTAAGAGAAGATTCACAAAATCCAAGTCAAATCCATAAGGTTCCAAGGAGAGATGGAGGTATCCACATTCCATTGATGCAAACTTCATGAGCACAAATCGAGCAAGTCACTACAACAAGCTAATTGGAACATCCAAGGAAGGTGAAAGATTTGTGTTTCTTTTGCATTCAAGTTGTGTTTTATATATTTAATCTTTGTTAAATATTCTCCCCTATTATCTAGTCCTAGATATGTATGATTTTTAGTGTGTTTTTTTTTAATTTGCTTTCATTTTTGGACTAATGCAATACTAACCACCTCTTTTGAGTCAAATTCCTAGATCACATAATGGCATGCCTGATAGAACAATAGCCTCATAAATTTGGTAATAAGGCTCCTAAAAGAAAACTACTAACCTTTTTTATGTATAATTTTTGAGTGGGAAGCCCAAAAGAGAAAAAAAACTGGTTAAAATACATTTTTATAGAAGTCACGGATTTGTCTTCACACAGTCATGGTTTTGTCATTCTGACTAGAGATATTGATTTTTACCCATGTTTTGTGTTTTTGTATGAATATTTATAAAATAATGATACTTTAAAGTAGTTATATTACAATACTAATACTCACTAATAGTGATATTATAATATTGTGACTAATTAGTCATGGGATTACCCTATAACTTGTCAAATTGCCTAACTAAGTCACGATATTGTTGAAAACCACAAACATCTAGTCAACAATACCACTAATCAATAAGTTGTGGGATTTCCCTAAATATTGTGATATTATTACCCTGAGTAGTGGTATTTTCAAACCCAATTCATGGTATTTTTACACTGAATAGCGAGATTATAGACCCGAATGATAGGATTGTTAGCCTGAGTAGTGGGATTATGATTTCTATTAAACTAACCCAAGTAGTGATATTACTTGTCTAAATCATGGTTTAACAGGAATAGTAGGATTGATTTGTCAAGTAGAAAGATTGGATTATGTCAACCCAATAACTAAATTTTAAAAAGTCTTTGTCTCATTCTCAAAAGTGATTCTAATCTAAAGAACTTGCTAACAATTTTCTTGTAAGATCTACTTAAAAAATCATCAAAATAACCTAAATTAGTTCTTTTCACATGTCATTTGGGTGTTTTAAAATGGATTACAAACCTTGCTTTAGTACTTAATGAAAAATTTAAATGCTTAAGTGAAGTTTTTTTTGATAATTATGTTTTTTAAGTTACAAATAAAGACTAAGGGGTCAAAACAACACTGCTCAATCTTTCAATTTGGTGCTTAAAAATGAACTCATTTTTCCAAGTTTTTGTACTCAATAGTTGTTTACTCTAGTTTTTGTTTGGAAAATATAGGGATGCCACATGTATGCTCTTCCATTTGTCCCATTTAGGAAACCCTTGAAATAAAAATCATCATCCTTATTACAAAGAGCCTAGTCTAAGACATAGAAAGAACGTCATCTAAAGCACTCAACCAAAAACATGCAATATTATTGGGTGACCATGATATGCTTTAAAGTATTTATATTTTGTTGTTTATTTCATGCAAACTTGGCTTATGAGGGAGAATTCATTACCTCCCACAAGTTATATAGGGTATCTTTGACCCAGGGTTTCATCTTTTGGCATTGACTTCAACCACTCCCACTAGGATTGGAGGTTTGAGTGGTAAAACCCCATTTTAGTGTTAGAATTACACATGGGACATATCTACACATTGGACATCACACTACACTAATAAAATGATGGATATAGTGGTTGAAAAAAGGACTAGACCTTTTTACAAGAAGCCAATTACCGAAGACACCTAATTTAAGTGCACTTATTTTGTATTTTAGCTTGAAAGTCTTCTACAATTAATTCATGTAGATGTTTCAAAACTTAGTATTTTTAGTAAACACCACTTATCATAGAAGTTTTATTGGTGCAAGGTGTGCCTCAAGGTCCATATCATAGTACTATAATTTGAAAGAATGGGGGGGTGTAAAAACCCTACTATAAAATGCACATTTTCTTTTTGGATTAACATTAAAAGCCTCTCAAAAGATGTATATTGACCTATCAACTTTTGTTTTCCTATATTAGATTGATTTGAAACACTTCAACCTTAGAGTTTGGCATTTATATTTTTGGTCCATCTACTTTCTCATCTTTGTGTGAAACATGAGGCATTAGATACTTAACACTAGCTTTTTTTGTCATAAATATTTACATAAGCCTTTTTTGGATATACATATCCATTCTTTTGACAAATATAGACAAAATTTGAATGTCTTTTTCTTAGACATTGCCTTTTTAGAGTTTGTATAACTCTTTGGCTTTTTACAACAAAATATTTACTCTACATCCCAACATGTATTCCTACACTCATAGTGGACTCATGTATAATACGATGATTAGTAATGTAGTTACACCAAAAGAGATGGTGCAAGATCCCTATGCACATAATTTTGTTTATGAGATTGATCCCTATCCATCTTATAATACCCAAATTGGGGCCCAAGACTAAGACCCATTGGCTCATTACTTGGTAAACATGACAACATATTTAAAGTAGGATCAATAACAAACTAAATAATATATAGCTATAGTACCTACTATTGTAGAACCATTTTCTCAACAACCATACTCTGTTAATGCACCTTCCACATAAGATCCTTATTTATTTGAATGTAATTTGTTAGAGAACAAAGATGAGATTTTGGTTAGAGCTATAGAAGTAGGGGCTAAGTTTCTAATAGACTTCCCCCATGAAAATTTACCAAGCCTAGTAAGAATGCCACATAATATCATTTATAGTCAATAATATTCTTCTAGTAACCCTTTGAGTCTTACCCCAATGGTATATCAAGAGTCTCATGTGCTTGCTAAAGGAAAGGACCTCATAGAGGATCATTTATGTCATGTCCCCTTCTAGTTGACATATTTTCGAGTAGATGATTAGCCTATTATGTGATCCTCGTAGGCTGATGGGATGGATAGAGGGTCTTGATGGAGCTCAGCTTGGCTGCGAGTAGCAAAATTGTTCCACATGGCTTTCGTTCGGGCTCTTTCAGACATGTATTAAGGGAGATATTAATATTTGATTGATTTAATTAAATATTAATTATTTGGTATAATTTTAATTAAATATTAATTATTAATTATTTTTGTCTAATTTTAAAACCCTAATTCTAATTTAAGAAACCCTAATTCTAATTTAAGAAAATCTAATTAGGGGAAGCACACCTTTTTAGGGGCATAAGGGTTTCTCATGGGAGAGAGTGGAGAATTATGATTATTGTTTGAAGACAAATTTTGCTAAGGATTTTCTTGATAAGACTAAGCCAAGGGTTCCAGTGTTCTATCTTCATTGAAGAATGTGCCCTCTTCAGTGTGTGTGATTCAGAGGCTGTGAGATATCAGCTGATTTATTGCCAGGGTGAGAGATAATTTCACATAGAAGTTATCACAGGTATTTATAGGGATTTATTGTATTAGGTTTTTTTGATTCAGGGTTTTGATTTAAATATTGCACAGATAAATATCTTCTGTATTAGAGCCATATATCTTGAGATCAAGGATCCAGAAAATAGGTTGTGCTATATTGGCAGCCGTATGAGGTCCGTATAGATCTGTACAAATCTGTACACATCTATGGAAATCATAGAGACCAACATCAGCAGGCAGAGACCCATAATGACTGACATCGGCTGACCCCCTCATTGACGTCAGTAGGTTAATGACAACAAGAAACTGACGGTGGCAATATAACTGATGTCGGTGACTGTGTTTTTGACACAGTAGGCCGAGACGTACCAGATCTAGGTTTTATTCCCAATTTATAGAATACTCAGGTTATTAAGACCGTATTTTAATATTCTTTTATATGCATGACAGAGGACATGTATTGTAATCATTTGAGTGAATAAATAAGAGATTATACTATGGTTTATTTATCTATTTGAACACCAAGAAACCTATGGTGGTAGTATAACCGACGTTGGTGACTATGTTTTTGACATAGCAGGCCGAGACGTACCAGATCTAGGTTTTATTCCCAATTTGTAGAATACTCAGGTTATTAAGACCATATTTTAATATTCTTTTATATGCATGATAGAGGACATCTATTGTAATCATCTAAGCGAATAAATAAGAGATTATACTATGGTTTATTTATCTATTTGAAGGTTTTTTCACAAATAAAGATAAGCAATTCAATAATATTTAGTTTTAGATTTCAAGGGAAACAGGGGATATTACAGTGGTATTAGAGCTAAATCCTGCCATCCTAAGGGTTTAACAATCTTATGCAGCCACAAGAGTTCAGACCACATAGGTATTTCACATGCAGTAGAGCTTTGCTTGAAGGTGATCAGGGTTTAGAACAATAGCCAATCACCATGAGTGATAGGCATAATGATGATCAGGACACCAAAGAATTCTTCTGAGTTATGGTTACAGGCCAGCAACAGATGAATCAAGCAATATAGGCACTCACTACTATGGTAGATAGGATGAACCCACCTGTTAGATAGAATGGGGAACAAATAGATAATATAAGTGCTACTGTTAATCAGATACCACAACTGACCCATTCTAGGATAGCTGATAGGCATACACAGCCTATGTTTGTTCAGGAGGAACCAGAGGCTCCAATAGAGGAGGTGGTAGGAGATCCCCTATTTTCTAACACACTTATGGTAGCGAATGAGGAGTGGGAGTTATTATCACCTGAGGTCAGAGAGAGGATTAGTTTTGATTGATTCATCACATAGAGGTGAGAGCATAACCGAGGGCGACAGGATTGGAGACCTAGACATCAAAATAATGATCAGAAGCATGCTATGAGCAGGCTCACACTAGCTATGTTTGACGGTAGTGGTAAGGTCACAGCACAGGCCTAGATTAGTAAGCTAGACACTTTTCTCACATTGCATCCGATGGTTGAGAGAGATGCTATCAAGTATGTGACACTGCATCTTGAGGGAGTAGCTCATGATTGGTGGCACCACGGGATGGTGACACTCCATCATGATCAAATCACATCTTATTAGGAACTTTTGGATAGGCTAGTGGAGCATTTTGATAGGAAGGATCCGGAATCCTATTTCAGGGAGTTGGCTCAGTTGTACCAGAGTGGTAGTCTAGAGTCTTACATTGGTGACTTTCAGAAGTTATCAGTTATGGTTCTTGACATTTCAGAGAGGCAACTTGTAGTGCTCTTCATGGAGGGATTGATAGAGCCATTGAGAGGTTGGATCAAAGGTTTCTATCTTCTTTCATTACAGGTAGCTATGAAGAAGGTGTGTGGTATGGAGATGGCAGCCCCATCCAGTAAATTTAACTCCAGAGGTACTTCTTCATTCAAGGACAATAAGTGCTTCAACCGGAATAGAGAAAGACTAGGTTTTAACATAGATAAATTAGGTGTTAAGAATTATTCAAAGGCCAACCTTGTAGCACCACATTTAGATAGAGAGGCTCTTAATGATCTACGTAGGAAGAAGCTTTGTTTCTACTACAAAGGTCCCTATGATGCCAATCACGATTGTCCTTTAAGGCCTAAGGGTAAGGCAAATTGAGTGATGTGGGCTTATTATGAGGATGTAGAATTAGAAGATTCCAAACATTAGGAGAGTTCTGAGGAGCTAGAGGTTGAGGATTTAGAGCCTAAGGTAGAGGCAGAGTCAGAGCTCTAGATTCAGGAGCCATGCCTATCTAGCATCCAGCAGGAGGGCTCATTCAGACTCCGTGGATTTTTGGCAGGATAGAGGGTCATTACCCTTCTTAACATGGGAGCCACACATAATTTTATTGATACTAGATTTGTGGAGAAGCATGGACTCACCACAAAAGAGTTTAAGGGCATTAGAGTTAAGGTGGCTGACGGTTACACCCTTAGGTGTGAGAAGATGATTAGAGATCTCCCACTGCGCTTCAACTATGAGTTCAAGGCTGATTATTATGTGGTGAACATAGGGGATATAGATTTGGTCTTAGGCATGAAGTGGCTTCATTCCCTTGAGGTAGTCACTCTTCATCTTAAGGACATGGAGATCCATTTTGATGTTGATGGGAAGACACACATTCTTAAGGCAATACGGGATGACAACATCAAAACTATTTCTTTACATCAGATGGAGAGACTCATGAGACATGACATGGTGGAGTGGGATGCCAAGTGCACATTAGCACCAATATAGGAGGGACAATAGAAGACTGAGTATCATCCTAACATTCAATAGTTGAGAGTCAAGCATGATAAGGTATTTAGTGATATTCCACTAGGGAGACCTCCAGATAGGGGCATTGAACACATTATTGAGCTTGAGGAGGGTGCTAAGCCCATTATGATTACTCCTTATCGACATCCTAAGTGATTGAAGGATGAGATCAAAAAAACAATTAAGGATTTACTTGCTATGGGTCACATTCGACCTAGCAAATCACTATTCACTTCTTCAGTTGTTCTGGTGAAGAAGGATGGCACCCTACACATGTGCATTGACTACAGAGCCCTGAATAAGAGAACCATTAAGAATAGGTATCCAATACCTCCTATTGATGAGTTTATTGATGAGCTCTATGGTGCACACTACTTCATGAAGATAGACTTAAGGTCAGGATATCATCAGATCAGGGTTCATGAGCAGGACATTGAGAAGATAGCTTTTCGTTGCCATTGTGGACACTATGAGTTTGTAGTAATGCCATTTGGGCTCACTAATGCGCTAGCAACATTTCAGTCCACTATGAATAGAGTCTTCCATTCACTACTAAGGAGGTTTGTACTTGTTTTTTTATGACATTCTTATATACAGTAAGACTTGGCAGGAGCATTTGGCTCATCTAGAGACTGTACTCAGCATCTTGGAGAGGGAATCCTTGTATGCCAAGGAGTCCAAATGTGATTTGGGGATGACCGAATTGTTATACTTGGGTCATATTATTAGTGTAGGGGGAGTGTGGATGGATCCTGAGAAGATCCGTGCTATCATAGATTGGCCTATTCCGGTAAACTTTACACAACTACGGGGATTTCTAGGTTTGTGTGGGTTTTATCATAGATTCGTGAATGGTTATTCACAACATGCAGCCCCTATGATATATTTGATGAAAAAGGGTGCTTTTTGTTGGACACCAGAAGCACAAGAGTGTTTCATGAGGTTTAAGGAGTTGATGACTACGTGCCCAGTTTTGGCACTACCTAATTATTAAAAGCCTTTTGAGCTTCAGTGCGATGCTTTAGGGGAGGGCATTGGAGTGGTGCTTATGTAGGACAAGTACCCCATAGTATATGAGAGTTGTAAGCTTAGGGGGCCAGAGAGACTTTACAACATTTATGATAAGGAGATGCTTGATATCATGCATGCCTTGGAAAAATTTAGACAATATCTCATGGGCAGCACATTCTGCATCAAAATGGACCACAATAGTTGGAGACATTTCTTGGGGCATCAAGACCTCAATGATCATCAGAAGAAGTGGGTGAGCAAATTATAGGCATATGACTTTGACATCTCTTTCATCAAGGGCACCCAGAATGTAGTGGCCGATGATCTTTCACGCAGGCCGTATTTGAGTACTATGGTCCACATTACAGAGGATTGGCAACATATGATTATGGTAGAGTATGCCAAGGATACATAGGCATCCAACATTATTGAGGGATCAATGGTTGACACCAGATATACTCTTGTGAATGACTTGATCATTTACAAGAGTAGGGTTTATTTGATCGCAAGATTAGTGGTGAAGAACATTCTCATGCGAGCCTTTCATGATGTACCTACTACAACACATCCCAAGTATTTCAAGACCTATAGACAGATTAGGGAGAGATTCACATGGAAAGGACTCAAGGCAGATGTTCTTTAGTATGTGCGTGAGTTCCCTATTTGTCAGCAGAACAAGTAGGAGAACACGTACCCAGGAGGATTGTTGCGGCCACTTCCAATTCCTGACAAGAAGTGGGAGTGCTTGTCGATGGATTTAATTATGGGCTTGCCTAAAGCCCAAGGATGAGATTGCATATATGTAGTCATGGATTGGTTAATGAAGTATGCCCACTTCTTTTCGATTACCACCACATACATAGCTACACAGGTAGCAAAGGTTTTCTTTTGAGAGGTATTTCAACTGCATGGGTTGCCTCAGAGCATAGTAAGCGACAGGGATAGTCAGTTCTTGATTCACTTCTGGCATGAGGTGTTCAGACTCTATGGGACTGAGCTTACACCGAGCACCAGTTACCACCCGTAGACCGATGGACAGACAGAGATAGTGAACAAATGGGTGGAGGGCTACCTCAGGAACTACATTATAGGGCAGCAAAAAGCTTGGGTCAAGTGGATTCATTTGTGTGAGTATTTCTATAATATGACTTTCCACATGACCATTCAGATGTCTCCTTTTATGGCATTATACGGGTATGAGGAGCTGAGTTTTCTATATTTGCTATTGAGCAAAAATAGAGTGCCGAGTGTTGGAGATTTATTGCAAGAGAGTCAGGATACTATGAGGACTCTCAAGGAGAATATTGCTAAGGTGCAGAATTAGCATAAGTAGTATGTAGATTAGTGGAGGACAGAGAGATCTTTTGATGTGGGTGACATGGTCTATCTTATGTTGCAACCTTATCGTCAGTCTACTCTTAGGAAGAGTGGAGCGAAGAAGCTGAAGCCACATTATTACGGTCTTTTTAGGATCCTGAGGCATGTTGGAGAGATGGCTTATGAGCTAGAGCTTCTGGTAGAGAGCAAGGTACACAATTTTTTTCATGTATCACACCTCAAAAAGGAGTTAGGACACCGTGTGATACCTTCTATAGTTTTACCTCCCTTAGATGATGAGGGAAAGTTGATTTTAGTACCTGAGTCTATCTTGGAGTATAGAGAGAGATAGTTACGTAGGAGGACTATCAAGGAATATTTGGTAAAGTGGAGAAATTTTCCAGTGGAGGATGCAACATGGGAAAGTGAGGATATTCTACAACATCCAAATTTGAGATTACTTGAAGACAAGTAATTTTAGGAGGGGCAGCCTGTCATGTCCCCTTCTAGTTGACATATTTCTGAGTGGATGATTATCCTATTATGTGACCCTCATAGGCTGATGGGATGGATAAAGGGTCTTGATGGAGCTCAACTTGGCTTCGAGTAGAAAAATTGTTCCAGTTGGCTTTCGTTTGGGCTCTTTCGGACATGTATTAAGGGAGATATTAATATTTGATTGATTTAATTAAATATTAATTATTTGGTCTAATTTTAATTAAATATTAATTATTTTTTTCTAATTTTAAAACCCTAATTCTAATTTAAGAAACCCTAATTCTAATTTAAGAAAATCTAATTAGGGGAAGCACACCTTTTTGGGGGTATAAGGGTTTCTCATGGGAGAGAGTGGAGAATTATGATTATTATTTGAAGACAAATTTTGCTAAGGATTTTCTTGAGAAGACTGAGCCAAGGGTTCCAGTGTTCTATCTACATTGAATAATGTGTCCTCTTTAGTGTGTGTGATTCAGAGGCTGTGAGATATCAACTGATTTATTGCCAGGGTGAGAGATAACTTCACACAAAAGTTATCACAAGTATTTACAGGGATTTATTATATTAGGTTTTTTTAATTTAGGGTTTTGATTCAAATATTGTACAGATAAAGATCTTCTATATTAGAGCCATATATCTTGAGATCAGGGATCCAGCAAACAGGTTGTGTTATATTGGCAACTGTATGAAGTCCATACAGATTCGTACAAATCCATACGCATCTACAAAAATCACAGAGACCAACATCAGCAGGCAAAGACCCACAGTGACTGACATCGGCCGACCCCCTCATTGATGTCAACAGGTTAACGACACTAGGAAACTGATGGTGACAATATAACTGATGTTGGTGACTGTGTTTTTGACACAACAGGCTGAGATGTACCAGATCTAGGTTTTATTCCCAGTTTGTGGAATACTCAGGTTATTAAGACCATATTTTAATATTCTTTTATATGCATGATAGAGGACATCTATTGGAATTATACTATGGTTTATTTATCTATTTGAACACTAGGAAACTGATGGTGGTAGTATAACCGACGTTGGTGACTGTGTTTTGGACACAGCAGGCCAAGACGTACCAGATCTAGGTTTTATTCCCAGTCTGTAGAATACTCAAGTTATTAAGACCGTATTTTAATATTTTTTATATGCATGATAGAGGACATCTATTGTAATCATCTGAGTGAATAAATAAGAGATTATACTGTGGTTTATTTATCTATTTGAAGATATTTTGCATGAATAAAGATAATCAATTCAATAATATTCAGTTTCAAATTTCACGGGAAACAGGGGATATTACAATTTAAATCAAATGCAAACAACATACCAAATGTATTTAAACCTAACACATAACTTTAATCAAATGGCCATGGTAAATAAACCTCTCATTGACTTGGTTCCTTCAATAGGAGTTCTAATAAAATTAACTAGTTAAGAAAATTAGGGTGTAGACCCATTCACACAAAATAATTTAGGAGATAACTTATTTCATATGCCAAATATTGAGGAAGGTCTTTTACATCTACATATAATACTGAGTAAAATATAATGGATAATGTGAAAGCAACATATAATCTAAACCAAAGTGGTATTAATACGTAAAAAACTAGCTAGCAAAATGTGACTTTAGTTAATACCATGAGTGGTTCTCAAAATCAAGGAATTTAAATTTCTAAATCTCAACCCCAAGTATCTACTCCTCAACCAACTACTTCTTCAAGCATATAACTAATAGGATTAGGTATCCAACAAGTAACTAATACCATGTCTCAACAATAGAATGTGACAAATCCTACTCCTCCTTAAAAGGTGATGAGTAACATTCCACAAATAGTAGACACCATTAAATATTCTAACATAGTAGAGGATAAGCATATTACCACCTCAATATGGGTAACTAATGTTTCACTTCATCAGGTAGTATAAAATTTAGACACCTAAAACTGGCCATCGATAACCTCTGATCAAGATTTTGGCTAATTTCCACCCAAAATGCACAATTTGGCCTAAAAAAACTAATACATGCTAAATGATGTGAAACTAACATATTCAAGTGCCAATTTTGGCTAGGATATCCATAAATAGGGTAATGCAATTTATGGGCTAGCTAACTTTGATCAGATCATTCTGAGTCAAAATGTCAAATTTACACCTGTGTACTCTGGGTTGCTCTTCCCTATCAAATCTTTTGCACAAGATTTGTGCCTTTGTTATTTGTTATTGGCAACATCCTAAATGGAAATACACATCTGATGTGGGCTTCCAATTCCAATCTAGTCAAATTTAGGACTAATATTAAGGCATTTTGATCAATTTGAGTAATTGGTGCACAGAGTGCTTAATCATGCTTAAGAACTAATTAACCCAAATCAAGGCTTAATAAAAAATTCCATGGAAACTTGTTGAAAACTTATTTTTGGAAATGAATATTTAATATCTACATCATCAAGTGACTCCATTTATTAGAAAGACATCCTTAGGCTATAAATTCCACAAATATCAAGATTCATGCCTCCCAAGCCTCATCAATGCCTTCCATGATGCCCTCTATGCCTCTTAATTGCCCCTTCTTCCATTATGTGATCTAGGAATTTGACTCAAGAGAGGATGGTTAGTATTATGTTAATTCAAGTGATCACATGATGCCCTCTAGATCAAGTTTCAATTTATTAATGAATCTATCATGACCATCATTGACACACCGCTTGAGAAGTAGCCTTATAAATTCTATTTTGATGGCTCATTCACTACACAAAGATCGAGGGCAGGCCTATTATTTATTACACCATAGGGAGATCTAATCCCTAAATCATTCAAAATCATCTTTCCTTATACAAACAACATGGCCAAGTATGAAGCACTTGTTGCAAGAATTTGACAAGTAGTGCATGGAATATATCTCATCTCTAAGTTTATGGTGATTGTCAATTAATCATCAATCAAGTTATATATCATTTTCAGACCAAAGATGACAAGCTAGTTCCATATAAAGCCATGGTCAAAACTCTTAAACAACAAATTATCAAAATCAGGGAGATCTAATCCCTAAATCATTCAAAATCAGCTTTCCTTATACAAACAACATGGCCAAGTATGAAGCACTTGTTGCAAGAATTTGACAAGTAGTGCATGGAATATATCTCATCTCTAAGTTTATGGTGATTGTCAATTAATCATCAATCAAGTTATATATCATTTTCAGACCAAAGATGACAAGCTAGTTCCATATAAATCCATGGTCAACACTCTTAAACAACAAATTATCAATATTTAGTTTGAGTACATACCAAGGGCTAGTAACAAAACTATAGATGCCATGGCTAATATTGGCTCTTTGATTTGACAAATAGATAAAGTTAGAGAGTATCATTTCCTCATTGATAATTTGTCAGCACTAGCTCATGAACCTTCAACCATTGCCATGATTTGTGATATTATTAGTCTTAATTCTATTTGGTACTCAGACCTTTATAACTACCTTCATGACCAAGTTTTTCCACCTAACCTATCTTGAAAATAAACCAAAGCCTTCATTCATCATTCTACTCATTATACTCTGATTAGATTCACCCTTTATCATCATAGTTTTGATGAAACTTTACTTCATTATTTAACTTTGGTAGAGTCTATGCTAGCATTAAGAGAAGTTAACAAAGGAGTATGTGGAGCCCATTCTAGTAGGGTATTCTTATCTAAAAATATATTGCGTACTAGTTATTATTAGCCCACTATGGATGCAGATGATACTACATATGTAAAAAAGTGTGACAAATGTCAATAACATGCTAATTTGCTTCATGCCCCATCAAAAAATCTAAAACCAATTTTGACACCATGGCCATTTTCTACATGGGGACTTGAACTCATTGGGAAGATTAAACCCACTTCATCTTATGGCCATAAACATATCCTTACTGCCATTGAATATTTCACTACGTGGGTTGAAACTATACCCCTCACATGAATATAAAAAAAATTCCAAATTCATTTTCAATCACCTAGTCTGTCACTATAGTATCCCTTCTAACATTATATTTGATAATGGAGGATCATTCAATAACAAAGATGTAAACTAGTTATGCATTGAATACAAAATCACACAACATTTTTCTACAACATATTACCCTCAAGGTAATGGCCAAGCTAAGGCATCCAAAAAAAACCATTTTCAACATTCTCAAAAAGATTGTTAATGATGTCAGTCATGATTGGCACATCTAGATATTATTTGCCCTTTAGGCATACCATACTAATCATCATACCCCCATAGGAGCCACTCCATACTCACTTTTTTATGGTAATGAAGCCATCCTTCCCATTGAGGTTGAGTTTCCTTCACTATGCATCTCTTTCAAGCATGTCCTAGATGATCATGACTATCGAGTAACTCATCTACAAGAGCTAGACCTACTTGATGAGAAACACACAGATGTGCTCAATAATATTCAAGCATATTAGAATCAACTCAAAGGCCACTATAATCAACATGTGAAGTATAGAACATTTGAACTTGGTGATCTTGTTCTTAAAGAAAACCAAAATAATACCATGATTGAGAAGAAGTATAAAAGGAAATTCAAACCAAACTAGATAGGGCCTTTCATCATCACTGCATATTATGGATCAGGAATATACAGGCTTGCCACACTAGATGGAGATCAACTTCTAGAGATAATGAATATTAGTCATCTCAAATGATACTATGCTTGAGTGCTAAGGTGTAGTTTTTATAAATACCATTTCAATTATGCCATTTTAACACTATTCTTCTTTGTACAAATACCATCCTTATTCATCCTCTTTGCCATATCCACTTTCCACTTCTGACCTATTGACCTAGTGTGTTATAAAGCCTAACCTGTTTGACCTTCATTTTTGTGATTCATTACACATTTTTAGTATTGAGGCATCTGATTAGTTTCATTAGTTAGTTTAAGTACTTTAGATAGAGATCATATTTTGAGATAGTGTGATAGAATTTTTGGTAATTACATCCTTCATTTGTTAGTCCTTTCTTATCACCAGTCTTGTTACTAATTATAAACACCTTTGGGAAAATTATTATTATTTATCTATACTATTGTGTCTTGGTTATAACCACCTATGGGCAAACTAGGGGAAACATTAAGCCTTGACATACCAACTTGCCACTTTATATGCCACATTATGCCTTTTTACTAACTATGCCTATTTTATTTGAATTGGCTATCTTACTAGTCAAATTCTTCCACTAAAATGCTATAACTACATTGAATTGAGGTCCTACCATGGGAATATGTAGGCAATGCTCAATACTTGTTTCAGTTAGCTTAGTCACCCTTTTCCCTATGCTCTTACCATTTTATGAGCAACCTAAACCACACTCTCACTATTTTGTGAGCAACCTAAGTTTTAATTCTCTCACCTTTTTATGTGCTTGAACCATTTAGTGTTTCATAATTCTCAATTGAGTTGAGATACTCCAAAACACTTCCAAAAACATTTGAAAAATAAGGAGAAAATAAAAAAAACATTGACCACTTCTTTGCCTTAAGGATTATAGGAACCCTTACTAAGTTACAAGAAAATCACTTGTCATTTAGTTTCCCCATCCTTTTTAGCCTTTCCTCTCATGCACTTTCCATTTTACAAGATCATTCCTCTTCTTCTCTCACATCCATTCTATTTGTTTTCATCAGTTATCATATTCTTCCCATTCCTTGAGAGAACAAAATTTGGCTTGAAGTTTTTTATTGGATATTACATCCATAGAACTATGTAGGTAGTGTCCACTTGCCTAGTGTATATGGAGACAACTCGGCCACCCCTTCCTTTTCTTATATTACCCCATTTTGTTCATTTTTTAAGTTATCACCTATTTTCTAAGGGCCATGTTCATAGGGTTTCTATTTCTTTCTTTCTTTCTTTCCTTCTTTCTTTCTTTCTTTCTTTCTTTCTTTCTTTCTTTCTTTCTTTCTTTCTTTCTTTCTTTCTTTCTTTCTTTCTTTCTTTCTTTCTTTTTACTTATTTTTTTTGTTTGTCTACTTGTTTGTTTACTTTAAACATTATTTCCTTGATTCAATTTATATGTGTTCATTGGGTGATTCTTTATCCACACTTACACTTAAATCCATCCATATTCATATGTTTACCTTGTCATCATGGTTTCTATCATTGGTGCATTATTTTCTACTAAGTATTGGATTTCAAGAGTTAGTTTTCATGCATATTTTGGCCAAGTCTTTATGGTGTTCTATCATGAAGCCTACCATCACATGATACAATAAACCTCAGCTTAAAGAAGTATATTCAACAATGGTAGCATCTCTTTGACATCGACATCCCGATTCCATCCTAATCATATCCTAAATAGAGTAATTAACTATGAAAGAATTTCAACCTTTATTAGTTCAGATGAGCATCTCCCTACTACTAGGTTATTCCAATTCATCATTACCATCTATATTAATTTATCATCCTCCTTGGCCAATTTTATCATGTTTTCCATAATTGGGGTTTAATGATTATAACCACTTATGGAAAAATCATTGCACACCATTCCACCTACATTTCTCAATGATTATAATTTCCTTTAGGCAAATTATTGTGTTATCACCACTTTAATTTTTTGCCTATACAAGGGCATGCTATTCTATTATTTATCTATCCTAACTAGGGTAGATCCATCTTCTCAATGATTATAACTGCCTTTGGGAAAATCATTGTGTTATCATACCACATTACCACTATTAGGGTACAATGTTTATAATCGCCTTTGGGAAAACCATTGTACACCATCCCACTTACATTCTCAATAATTTTGACTACTTTTTCAATATCACTATGTTTTCACCCCATCATCTTTCCTTTCTTTGGTCCCCTCATTTTGCTTCATATAGAAGACCATTTGCTGACCTATTTGTGCCAACCATTCCCTCCAGGGGGCACCATATAGTTAGTTTATCATCACTATAGTTGTAGGCATATAGGAAATTTTTATTCTTTGAGAAGATGTTACTATGATTATAACTTGTAATGCCTTCCCAAATAGGGGAAAACTATAGACACATAAAAGTGGCCATCGATAACCTCCAATCAAGATTTTGTCTAATTTCCACCCAAAATACATAATTTAGCATAAAAAAACTAAAACATGATAAATGATGTGAAACTGACATATTCAAGTGCTGATTTTAGCTAGGGTATCCCTAAATGGGGTAATGTAATTTATGGGCCAACTAACTTTGATTAGATCACTCCAAGTCAAAATGTCAAATTTGTAGCTGCATACTTTGGATTGATTTTCCCTATCAAATATTTTGCACAATACTTATGCATTTGTTATTTTTTGTTGGAAACATCCTAAATAGGAATACGCATCTAATGCATCTAGTGTGGACTTCTAATTCTAATCCAGTCAAATTTAGGACCAATAATAGGGCATTCTAATCAATTTGAGTAATCGGTGCATAAAGTGCTTAATCATGTTTAAGAGCTAATTAACCCAAATTAAGGCCTAATGAAAAATTCCATGGAAACTTGTTGAAAACTTATTTTTGGAAATGAATATTTCATATATGCATTATTAAGTGACCTCATTTCTTGGAAATACATCCCTAGGCTATAAATGCCACAAATATCAGGATTAATGCCTCCCATGCCTCATCAATGCCTTCCATGATGCCTTCCATGACTATTAATTGTCCCTTCTTCTAATGTCATTATGAGGATAGTTATAAATTTAATTCCAAAAATTCAATTAATCCTCAACTACACATCTCAATCTTGAGATGGACGGTTGAGGTTGATTCTGATCAAATCCAAAAATCTATAAATAGGAGGCCTCACAACATCATTTCTAAGATTTTTTGATGCAAAGTTATAATGCCAAATTGGTTCCAAAAGATTCAATTAATTAGTGTTACCATGCAAAATTGATTCCAAGCCAAGCCACAAGCCAAAAGTGCCAAGGAGGGATGAAGGTAGCCAAGATTCCATTGCCAAGGAATTCATAAGCACAAAATTGATCAAGCCACTATTATAAAAGCATTTAGAGCATCCAAGGAAAGTGAAATAATTCTTGTGTTTTATACCTTATGTTTTAGTTGTATTTATCATTTTTTTTGTTAACTAAGCTCTCCCTAGTGTCTAGGACTAGAGATGTTATGCTATTAGTGTGTTTATTTCATTTCATTTTCATTTTGGAACTAATACAATACTAACCATCCTCTCTTGAGTAAAATTCCTAGATCATAACAAACATACCTTCTTCCTCATATACAAATATACTAATTCAAAACCAAATGATGTCTAATCAATGGTGCATTCATATTGTTTAGTGACAAGTACCAAATCTCCAACATGTGTTCACTTCTTAATAGGAATTCATGCACAAGGAAGTTTCAATGTTTCTTAGATACCTACTAGGCAATAATTTCCTTTTGTTCAAAACATACCATAAGTTTAGAGATAGGGTCTTGGTTCACAATTACCCACTCAATAGAAAGGTTTGAGTAGTCAACCACAAGTCCCTATTGAACCACAAGAGGCACCGTATAGTTATATCCCTCCAATCAAACCTCAAAATCTTCCAAGTCAAACTATCATCTCCAACATAAACTAGAATATTACACCATAATATGCATAATTATAATAATCACACCTAAATATATGTATGTGTATTCCTATTTCATTCCCTAATTAATCCAGCATATACCAACAAATACCTCCATCATACCTTGATCAAAATACTTCACTTGTGACCTCCCAATCATCTACCTAGGCCAATATTCCCATGAGTTTCTTAGAATAAGAGTTACAACAGATGAAGGATGTAATTGTCACCATCCAAACTAGGAAATAGGTTAAAATTTTCAAATTGGATGATGTGTATTCCTATCCTTTCAATATGGAGTACTTAAAAATTTCATTTTCTCTAGGACAAGAGCTACTAAAGTTTGATAAATATAAGGGGAAAGGTGACCTAAATCAGATTTGAATGAATTCTTTGTCGCATGTCATCTAGTGGCATATAGTGATATATAATTATTGTTGTTGTTTCCAAGGAGTCTAATAGAATAGGCCCTGGAGTGGTTCCTAAAATTACCTAAAAATTTAGTAATTGATTTTGATGACCTTTTCAATAAATTTGTGTAACATTTTTCTTACAATCTTGAACATGAGATTTTATAGGTCGACTTGATGCAATTAAAGCAAAAGGCCGATGAGAGTTTTGCAAGTTATCTACAGTGATGGAGGGTACTTGCAAGCTAATTCACTCATATTTTACTAGATAAATGTTAAGCATGGGATATACTAAGATGGGGGGTGAATCATTATATCATATATCTTATAAAACTTTCCCTTTATCAAATTCCACTTAATCAAACATTCAGGATATACAATAAAACTCAAACAATAAACATCACACAAGATAGAGAGAGACATCAGATATAATGTGGAAACCCAATGTGGGAAAAACCATGGAGAATAATCTCAAGTATATTCATGAGAACAAACCCACAGGAGCACCATACCCCTTTGCCAAGTACCAACCCAGCTATAATTTGTGAGCACCAAACATAGGAGCTTCAAACCCCTTTGACGAGCACCAACCAAGCAACTATTCATGAGCACCAACCCCTTTGTCGAGAACTAAACCAACAACAATTTGTGAGCACCAACCCATAAGAGCACCAACCCCTTTATGTATACCACACACCTATCTCTCAATGTTGCTATCTCAACAAATGATAGTTCAATACAACATCTCTTTCCTCTCTCTCCCATTTTCTCTTCTAGGCTAGATATAAAAAATACACATCATATTCATCTCTCAGAATTGCTCTTCTATGCTAGATATTACAATATCAAATCAACCTATATCTCTCATATTCCAAATGGCTTCTCAAGCCTTTATTTATAGCTTTCCAAATGACCTTTGGCCTTCCCCCTTTGTGACCCTTCATGACCAAAAACATCCTTCCATATTTTTTCCTCATCTTGGTGAATTTTCATATTCCTTAAGGTGTCCCTTCATGAGAAGTTGTGCCCTTACTTGTTTGTCTTCACTTGGTGACTCTTGGTATTCCCCAAGATGACTCTTCATGGGAAAATTTGTCCCATCCTTCTTTTATCTTTACCCCATGGCTCTTTGACTTCTACATGGGTCCTTATTTTGTCTCATATGCAACCAAAAATATATTTGTTAACATTAAATAAATATTAACTCACATTAGCTAAGATAAACAACATTAAATACAATGGGGCATATCTCAAGAATAATGATAGACCTTTGACATCAATGACAATATTTTCGACAATCTCCCCCTTTGTCATTGATGGAAACCTCAATCTTGAAATTGCCACAACCTATCACCTGCACATACTGTCATCTAAAAACATACAGTAACTTCCCCTTACCGTAGCAACCTGTAGCTATTCCCTGTACTTATTTTTTGCACCTATACTTGTACCTATGATTCTCCTCCTTTGACATCAATGGTAAAGGCCTGCCTGGATCTAACACTTAGCTCCCCCTCACTTGATGCTAAACATCAATGGCATGAAGTAATAGAAATTACTCCCAACTCCTCTCACCGATCTTTGAATGTATCCTTTGATCATGCTTTTGAAAAGATATGTAACCATACATACACATTATTCCCTGTCCTTTGAGCATCTTCAATCAACTCATTTGAATCTTTTCTTCTAATCTCACAACCTTCTTTATGAAATTTTAATATATATCCTTGATCACATATTTGACTAACACTCAACAGATTATGCTTAAGACCTTTTACATACAAAACATTTTTGGTCTTAGTTCTACCATAATCCAAACTCAAAGTACCTTTTCTAACTATCCTAGTAGTGGTTTTATCTCTAAATCTCACTGTACCACCATTGATCTTCTTTAGAGATATGAATTTACTTTTATCTCCTATCATATGCCTTAAACATCCACTATCAATTAACCATGGCTGATCTTTACCTCTTACATGCAGGGCTGTCTGAACCATCATAGAATCTTCATGTTGTTTCTTCTACCATGAACATGTCTGAACCTTCTTCTTGATGAATGGTGCTTTGAAACTCTTATCCTTTTTGACTAACTCAAACATGCTTCTGCAATACCAAGCTATGTGTCTAAAATTGTTGCACTTCTAGCATACTATGGTCTCTTTATCAAAGTTTGATAGATGAGCAAAAGAGTTGTGGCTTTTGCTTGACTCTATTTGACTTTCCTTCTCCTTATTTCTAAAATTATTATCTCTTTTTCTACATTCTAATATCTTGTGACCATATCCATTACAATAAAAATAATAGACATAAAAATAAGACCTATCTGTATATCTCTGACCCGATTGCCTTTTGTAGCTTTGTTCCTTCCAGCCTTCTTTGTTTGGAATGTCCTCTGTATTCTTCACTTCTCCCCTTTTTGTTTCCTTTTGTGTAAGAGATTCAGCATAGCTCTTTTTCTTTTCAAAACTAATCCCTATCTTATCTAAATATACTTTTTGACTTTCTAATATCTTATTCAGCATGTTAGTGCTATCTTCAAATTTTGAATCACTGACTACTTTATCACTGACTACTTTCTTAATATCGTATTTTAAAGAGGCAATTTCAATAACATACCTTTCAAAATATTTTCTTGTTATTTCCAACTATGCTATGAGATCTTATTCATTCTTCTTGGCTTCTTCAAAGTGTGCTTGTAGATCTTCAATCATTTCCTTTGACTCTTGTTCATTTTTCTTGATCTGGCTCTTTAATCTTTGATTCTTCTTCTAAACAACTTCTAACTCTTCTAAGTCACAAATGATCTCTCCTTCCATATTCATTTCAGCTTCCTCCTCTTCTTCTTTTTGATCATCTTCATGTATGGCCATGAATAGATTCTCTTCTTCTTCTGAATCACTAACTCCGCTATCTTTGCCTGAGATAGGATCCTTAGAATACAAGCTCTTCTTCTCGAATCCCTTCTTAGATTTTCCTTTGAAATTCTTCTTGTATGTAGGCTTTTCTTCTTCATTATCATTAACCTTATCTGGGCATCTACCTAAAAAATGTCCAATCTTTCCATAATTAAAACATTTAAAAGGTAATTTTCCTTGATATTTACATGTTCCTCTTTTCGACTTGCAAATGAAAAGTGCTCCATTATTATCTTCATCATCACTGGAACTATCACTTGATTCTTAAATCTTAGCTTTCTCCTTATTTGATGTTTTGAAAGCCACTTCTCTCTTTGAGGGTTTATCTTGTTCTGTCCGCATCTCATATGCCATGAGAATACCATGAATCTCATCCATCTTTATCTTGGCTAAATTCTTCATCTCCTTAATTTCCAAAACTTTTGCATCATATCTCATTAGTAAAGATCTCAAAACCTTTTGCACCACCATTGACTCATCCAATGTTTCTCCAAGACCTTGAATCTGATTTATGACTTGATCAACTCGCAAAAGATAACTTTCAATATCTTTTTCTTCTTCCATCTTCAAACTTTCAAACTACCTTCTAAAAGTTTGCAACTTAGCTTGCTGAACCTTTCCATCACCTTTGTAAATATTCTCAAGTTTTACCCAAGTTTTATGAGAAGATTTACATTGCATAACTTTAACAAATTTAGATTCACATAAACCACATAAAATAACATTTAAAGCTTTAGCATTACATTCACTTGCCTTCTTTTCTACTAGAGTAATTGCAAATTTCTGTGGCTCATCATATTCCTCCACTACTAATTTCCATATGTCGAATCCAAGGGCCATCAAATAAACATTCATTCTCATGGTCCAAAAATCATAATTCATCCCATCAAACAAAGGTGCCTTATTTGTAGAAAATCTTTCTTGTGACCCATCCATCGTGCTTTCTTGATCTACCTTCAAACTGTAAAACTTTTCAAAAAGGAACTTGCTCTGATACCAATTGTTAAGCATGAGATATACTAAGAGGGGGGGGGTGAATCAATATATCATATATCTTATAAAACTTTCCCTTTATCAAATTCCACTTAATCAAACATTTAAGATATGGAATAAAACTCAAACAATAAACATCACACAAGATAGAGAGAGACACTAGATATAATGTGGAAACCCAATGTAGAAAAAACCACAAAGAACAATCTCAAGTATATTCATGAGAATAAACCCACAGGAGCACCATACCCCTTTGTCGAGTACCAAACCAGCTACAATTTGTGAGCACCAACCCACATGAGCTTCAAACCCCTTTTTCGAGCACCAACCCAACAACTATTCATGAGCACCAACCCACAGGAGCACCAACCCCTTTTTCAAGCACCAACCCAACAACAATTCTTGAGCACCAACCCACAGGAGCACCAACCCCTTTGTGTATACCACACACCTATCTCTCAATGTTGCTATCTCCACAAATGATATTTCAATAAAACATCTCTTTCTTCTCTCTCACTTTTGCTCTTCTAAGCTAGATATAACAAATACAAATCATATTCATCTCTCAAAATTGCTCTTCTAAGCTAGATATTACAATATCAAATCAACCTCTATCTCTCATATTCCAAATGGCTTCTCAAGCCTTTAGTTATAGCTTTCCAAATTACCTTTGGCCTTCCCCCTTTGTGACCCTTCAATCCTCATGGAAAATGGTGCCAAACTTGTATGACCCTTCATATTCAAGCCTTTGAAAAGTCATGTGGTGACCCTTCATGACCAAAAACGTCCTTCCATCTTTTGTCCTCATCTTCATGACTTTTCGTATTCCTTAAGGTGTCCCTTCATGAGAAATTTCACCCTTACTCTTTTATCTTCACTTAGTGACTGTTGGTATTCCCCAAGATGACTCTTCATGGGAAAATGCATCCCATCCTTCTTTTGTCTTTACCCCATGCCTCTTCAACTTCTCCATGGGCCCTTATTTTGTCTCATATGCAGCCAAAAATATATTTGTTAATATTAAATAAATATTAACTCACATTAGCCAAGATAAACAATATTAAATTCAATGGGGCCTATATCACCTATAATGCCAGACCTTTGACATCAATGACAATATTTCCAACAATAAATAATTAGTCATTGTGTTTACTAAAAAATTACATAGTGAGATAGCTTATAACCTAGAACTACAATGTGCACATACCTTCAAAGAGATCACTAACAAAGGATTATTGATCAAGTGAGCCCTTATCAATAAAGGAATCATCAAGCTTAATTTAACTGATTAGAATTAAACTACTAATCAGGTAAATAGCCAAAACCAACATCCAATCCAAGTGCACACATCACAACTAGCACATGTCCATAAGCAAGATGGACCAAATCCATTTAACTGTAATAAAAATGTTATTGGAAATGGAGTAACTGAGTCATGTCATGTCCAAATAGTGCAAATAGAATTTACTTAACCAATACTACCTTTTCATATTACTCCTACCACACAACCTCTTCAATAGCAGCAACAACATGCACTGTAATCACAATAACTAAGACCCACATAAAAAATGCAACAACCTTTAACATTGCAAACCCCTCCTCTAAAGAGAAAAACACCTACTCATCATGTTTTTAGTGACTTTGGGGAGCCTATTGAGTCTATGTTTCATAATATTTTTTCCACTAATTTTATTAGTTAGTATATACCAAAGAATTATCCTAAAGACATTCCTTATCCTAATTGGTACCATGAAAATGAATTCTATGAGTATCATTGGGTTAATGGGCACAATTTGTAAAGATGGGTGAAAATCAAACATTTAATTGAAAATATGTTAGAGAATGGGGAGATCACATTAGATGGTGGTGATTCTACCTCCAATCAGACTCTTGGCATCTATCAAAACCCTTTTCCACAACATAAACAACAATAAAGATGATAACAACAATATCCATGGCTAGTGTAATAATAAAATCAACATTATTAAAATTAAAGGTTGAATTAGTAGAACCAATAAAATCAGTATAACCAACAACAAAACCAAAATTAAAATGGTAATAACCAATAAACCTACCATGTAGTTGCACATGACTAGAATAGAGTTATAGGTTATATTGTCAAGGGTAGAATTAATACCATATCCATTAATCCTAAAACAAGTTCTAATCAGATAAGACCATTTATAAACATACCAAACTAGCTCAATCACTTTGGAAATCCTTTTTTGACCTAGGAATGCACATAGGTAAACTATCAAATAAGAATTCCCATTTTTAGACCTTATACTGATAACTCATCCTGACTTTGTGACCACATACAAGTGCACCAATAACTAAGACTTGTCCTATCTAGTCCCACAACATCACCACCATTTGTTATTAAGCATGGTCCTTTATTTAATTTTGATTGTGTAATCATAACTTGTAGGTGAAATATTACCATCCCAAGCCTATAACCATCTACCACTTCACCCATAATTCAAATATCCATTCAACTTCTGAATAAGCAATTTACCATGGACCAAGATAAAAGGTTTGACATTGTGGAACAACTACAAAAGATGCTAGCACAAATATCCATTTTAGATTTTTTATGAATGTCGATAATCCACAAGAAAATTTTAAATGATTTCTTGACTCAATCCACTATTTCAAGTGACATATCCCCTACTAAATTTCAAGCTTTGGTTGGACACCTAGCTCCAGTCCAATAAGTCACATTCAATCAAAGTGATATTTCATCCCTTGGCTTGCTTCATAATAATTCATTATACATAGAAGTTTATATAAAAAGGCACAAAGTGAAACATGACCTTGTAGATAATGGATCAAGTCTCAACATATTATCTTTAAATCTCATTAAAATTCTTAAGTACATAATGGTGGATATTCAAGCATAGATGATAACTATAAAAGCCTATGATAGTTAGGAATGATAATCATAAGGCACAATTAGTTTGCTAGTTATTATTGGGCCCTTGACCCATGATACATTTTTCCATGTGCTTGATCTTGATCTACCATATAATATGGTTTTAGGTAGACCTTGGTTACATGAGATTCATGTAGTCCCATTGACATTACACCAATGTATCAAATTCTCCCACTCAGGGACGGAGGTGAATATCCTAGGATATTTACACCCACATGAGCATTATAAACATCTTGAGGATGAGTTTCAAAGCTAAAAATATCAATATGACATGAATATGAGTACTAAGTAAGATAAAAGAAAAGCCATACTTCTAGATTCACCAGAGGATAACTACATAGATCTTAATACCTTAGATTCTCTTTTACATATGTCACCTCTTGAAGCTTCTAATCATTATACCATTTTGGCTAATGAACCAAGAGAATATTTAACACATGATACCTTCCATATTTCTAATATTCCTTAGAACCCAAAAAAATTTAAAAGACCTAAAGCTACCCCACACATGCATTGGCAAAGAAAAGGAAAAGGCTAAAATCCTAATTTAGGTACAATCATATTTATACCAACATCTGGCTAAGATTAGGATCCTCTCTAAAGAGATGAGTCATGGCTATACAATGATAATCTTGCTAATTTTTACAAGAACCCAAAGTATCTTATTCCCAATAAGATCATGGAAAATCAAGATTACAAAGGAAAGGGCCTCAAACCAAGTCAATAGGGAACCATCAAGCCAATTTCTATAACAAAGTATAAAGGAACTTATGAAATCAAATTTAAATAGCCTGGGGGTGACCCCACATATATTATTTAAGATCCTTGACCAATGACTAGTGATGATGATGTTGACAACAAAGTAGAGTTTGATCATAGCCTTATTTTTTATGACCTGGCTAAAACCAACATATTTGATAATAATTCCATCTATACCCTTAACCCAATCATTCACAATAATACATTACCATATCCTATCCCAAACTGATAGATTGGGACCAACATGAATCCAGACTGTTGATTGATGAGTTCCGTAATGATGAAGCATTCTATGATTTTTTAGGCCTTAGAGATAATATTCTATTAAGAGACCACCAATCATGTCTTTTAATCAAATTAGATCCTGAAGCCTATTTTGGAGAGTAGGTAAACACCATTAGACAAACATAAATAATTAAAACATTTAGGTCCCAAAGTGAAAACCTCTTTGAGGCACTTTTTGACCATGGTAAAAGTAAAGAAAAAGGCTGGTCTAGTGGTGAAAACCTATGTCAGGCACCATTATATGGGGGTGTTCAATCCTATTTGAGCTTAAACTAAGAGACCACCAATGATGAAGTTGCCTATGGATCTGAGTTTAGTTTTGATTAAAAAAATAAGTGTTTGATCAAATCTTTCAAGAATTTTCTACTATTTTTGTCACATGGCCAAATCTCCCATTAGGGGATTTAGATTCATCATGTCTTATAGAAGTTGAAGAGCCAATCCTAGTAGAGGACTCTGATATAGCCCAATAGTTCAAGTCTTTACCTACTATCCTAGAAGATGATTTAACCCTTCTAGTTGAAGATATAATAGAAGTCAACATTGGGACTCCATCAAACCCAAAATGGATAAAATTAGGTGTGTTCCTCACTAAGGAGGAGTGTGAAACCTTTACAACTCTATTGAGATAATTTATAGATATATTTGCATGGACCTACTTTGACATGCTAGGTTTGGCCCCTAACTTTGTTTTATACCACCTTATGATAAATATTGATACCAAACCCTTTAAGCAAAAGTTACACAAAATGTATCCTCATATTATTATATTAGTAAAGAAAGAGTTGGAAAAACTCTTAGAAGCAAGATGTATTCACTCCATCGACTACTCAGAGTCGATATCTAATATTGTGCAAATAAGAAAAAAGCTAGAAGGAATCAGAATCTATACTAATTTATATGATATAAAAAAATATTTCCATAAGAATTACTTTCCATTTCCAAATATTGACATGATCATCAATTCCATAATAGGTAATGAAAAGCTTTCACTCATGGATGACTTTTTAGGTTACAACTAGATTAAAATAACATCAAAAGATCAACATAAGATAGTGTTCACCACTCCATGGGGAATGTTTTTTTATTAGGTAAGGCCATTTAATATCAATAATGTAGAGGCCACTTATCAAGGAGCCATGACCATCATATTTCATAATATGATGCATGATATTGTTGAAAAATATGTCGATGACATACTAGGCAAATCAAAGACTAAGGTCAATCATCCAATAATACTACATATAATATTTGAAAGGTTTCATGAATACAAAGTCAAATTGAATCTAAATAAATGTGTGCTTGGATTAACATTAGGAAAATTTCTTAGCTTCATCGTGTCTCATAGGGGCATTGAATTTGATCTAATGAGAATCCAAGCTATAATAAAGATGCCACTACTAACCATTTTGAAGTAGCTCTATAGTTTTTGGGGTAAAATCCAATCAATTAGATGCTTCATATCTTAGTTATTATACAAGTGCCACATTTTCACACATATTCTAAAGAAAGGAGTCATCTTTCACTGGAATGGTCAATATCAGGTAGCTTTTCAGCAGCTAAAGGATTGTCTAGCCAATTCACCATTTCTATTACCTCCTACACTAGGAAATCCATTTTTGTTGTATTTATTAGCCATTGACAAAGCCTTATAGGAACTTCTTGTTCAACATGATGACAATAGAAAAGAACATGTAGCCTACTACTTAAGTCGTACACTAGGTGCATATGAACATAACTATATGCCTATTGAAAAAGCTTATTTATCCATGGTATTCATAGCTCAGAAACTGTGACACTACATGTTAAATAACAAGACCATGGTCATTTTAAAAGTTGATCTTCTCAAGTATCTACTATCTAAAAAAACTTTGCAAGATAGAATGGCCAAGTAGATTATGCTTCTTAGTTAGTTTGACATAGATTATGCAAATCAAAAAGAAATCAAGGGGAAAATCCTTGTAGATCAGCTTGTTGAATCACCCCTTGTAAACATAGAGCCACTTACCTTTTAGTTTCTTGACAAATACATAATGAGCATCATTGAAACACCTCTTAAGGATCGGCTTTGGAAGATGTATTTTTATAGATCATTTACTACACATGGATCGGGGGTAGCCTTTTGTTCATAATACCATAGGGGGATCTAATCCCTAAGTATTTTAAAATAAGTTTCTATTATACAAAAAACATGGCTAAGTATGAAGCACTTATTACATGACTTCAACAAGTAGTATAATAGAATATATCTCATCTCAAGGTTTATGGTGATTCTTAGTTAATCATCAATCAGATCATAGACCATTTATAGACCAAAGATGACAAGATCATTCCTTACAAGGCCATGGTTGACACTCTGAAGTGACAAATTATAGATATCCATTTTGAGAATATACCAAGAGCTAGTAATATAACTTAAGATGCCATGGTTACTATCAGCTCTCTGATTTGACAAATAGATAAAGCTAGAGAGTATCAGTTCCTCATTGAGAATTTGTTTATACTAGCTCATGAACCCTCAACTATCATGATTTGTGATATTATTGGTACTAATTCTATCTAGTACTTATACCTTTATAACTATCTCTATGACCAAGTTATGCCACCCCAAAAATAAAACAAAGCCTTTATCCATCACTCTACTCGTTATACCTTACTAGGATCAACCCTTTATCACCATAATTTTGATGGAACTCTACTTCATTATCTCACTTTGGTAGAATCTAAATTACCATTATGGGAAGTATATGGAGTATGTGGAGCCCACACCAGTGAGGTAATCTTATCCAAAAATATTTTACGTACTAGTTACTATTGGCCCATAATAGATGCAGATGCAACTACATATGTAAAGAAGTGTGATAAATGTCAATGGCATACTAATCTGATTCATAGCCCAATGAAAACTTTGAAACCAATGTTGACACCATGGCCATTCACTACGTGGGGCCTCAAACTCATTAGAAACATAAATCCTAATTTTGTAGATGACCATAAACATATGCTTACCACCACCAAATACTTCGCTAAGTGGGTTGAAGATATACCCCTCACTTACGTGACTAGAAAATAAATTTCCAAGTTCATTTTCAACCATCTCATTTGCCATTATGGTATCCCTTTTGATATTATATCTGATAATAGAATATCATTCAAAAAGAAAGATATGGATAAATTATGTACCAAATATAATATTACACAAAATTTCTCTACATCTTATTACCCTCAAGGTAATGGTTAGGCTGAAGCATCCAAAAAATAATTGCCAATATTTTTAAAAAGATTATCAATGATGTTGGTTGTGATTGGCACCTTCAGATATTCCATGCCCTTTGGGTATACTGTACTAATAATCATACACCCACATGAGCCACTCTATACTCACTTGTTTATGGTAATGAAGCTATACTTTCCATTGAGGTCAAGTTACCTTCACTTCACATATATTTTCAAACATGTTCTAGATGACCATGACTATCGAGTAGTTCACTTGCAAGAGCTAGACCTACTTTATGAGAAATTCATAGCTACACTCAACAATTTTTAGGAAATTAGAGGCCACTACAATCGGCATGTCAAGTATAGAGAATTTGAACTTGGTGATCTAGTTCTTGAAGAGAACAAAAATAATACCATGATTGAGAAGAAGCATAAAGTGAAGTTCAAACCTAAGTAGATAGGTCATTTCATCATCATAGCTGACTATGGATTAAGAACATATAGGCTCACCACACTAGATGAAGATTAACTTCCTAAGCTGATGAACATTATTCACCTCAAGTAGTACTATACTTGAGTAGCATGGTGTATTGTCTATAAAGACCATTTCAGGTGTGCCATATTATCACTATTATTCTTTGTACTATTACCATTATACCATTACCATCCTACCATCCTATCATTTTGATGTTTGCTTACTATTCTACTATTAAATTACACCATTCAAGAATGTTTTTGATCTTATCTAACTAGCCTATTTGACCTTAGTTTCACCATTAGTTGCACATTTTTTAGCACCAAAGAATCCAATCAATTTTAGTAGTTATTTCAATCATTATAGATAGAGGCAATATTTTTGAGCATTATGATAGAAGTTTCGATAGTTGCATCTTTATTTTCTTGTTTCCTTCTTATCACTAGTCTTGATAATAATTATAACCACTTATGGGCAAATTATTATTATTGACCTATGCCATTGTATCCTAGTTATAACTATCTATGGACAAACTAGGAGAAACATTTATTTATTGAGCCTTGACATACCACCTTGTCATTTCCTATGTCATACTATGACTTTATACCATCTATGCCTATTTTGTTTGAATTATCTACTACATTAGTCAGATTCTTCTACTAAAGGTAGGAACTAATATGAACTAAGGCCATTTTGGTACTATGTGGATCATGTTTGATTCCATTTTAATCCACGCTCTCATTATTTTGTGAGAAACCTAATCTATGCTCTCATCATTTTATGAGCAACCTAATCTATGATCTCAGCTTTTTGTGAGAAACCTAAGCAATTCTCTTACCATTTTATGATCTTAGACCATTTTGTATCTTTTCATTCATGATTGAGTTGAGATTTTTAGAAAATTCTAAAACTATTTGTAAAATCATTTAGAAAAGACCAAAAACATTGACCACTTATTTGCCTTAAGGATTATGGGAACCCTTACTAAGTCACAAGAAAATCACTTGTTCCTTAGTTCCCCATATTTTTTTAGCCTTTTATCCCATGCACTTGTTGTTTTGCAAGACCATTATTCTATTAAATCCATTATGTTTGTTTTCATCAATTATCATTTTATTGATATTTCCTAGGAAAACTACATTCGGCCTAAAGTTTTTGTTGGATATTCATCCATGGAACTATGTGGGTAGCATCCACTTGCCTAGTGCATATGGAGATAACTCAACCACCCCTTTCCTTTTATTATATTCCCCCATCTTATTATTTTATTAAGTTTTTGCCTATTTTCTAGGGGCAATGTTTGTATGGTTTCTATTGAGTTGTTTGTTTCTTTATTGTTTTATTTGTGTGCCTATTTGTTTTCTTTAAGTATTATTTCCTTGATTCAGTATATGTAAATTCATTAGGTGATTTTTTACACACACTTATACTTGAATCCATCCATATTCATCTACTAGCATTGTCATCATGGTTTCTATCATTGGTGCATTGTTTTCCTTTGAGTATTGGATCATGGGAGTCAGTCCTTATGCATATTTGAGCCAAATCCTCATGATGTTCTAAAATAATGCCTATCATAATGTGTTACAAAAAAAATTAACTTTAAGAGTTTGTTCAACAATAGCATAATCAACATCTCTCTGGTAGTGACAACCTAATTCAATCCCAATCATATCTTACGTAGAGTAATTAAACAACATAATTTTAACTCTTATTGGTTCGAATGAGCATCTCCCTACTAATAGGTTGTTCTAATTCATCTTTATTCTTTATGTCAGAATATCATCATCATCCAAGTTAATCATGTTTTCCATAATAAGGGTCCAATGATTATAACCTCTTATGTGAAAATCATTGTACACCATCCCACCTGAATTTCTCAATGATTATAACCACCTTTGGTCAAATCATTGTGTGCTCACCAACTTTACATTTTTTGCCCATATAGGGGCATGCTATTATCTTATGTGTCTATCCTAACTAGAGCATATTTATCTTGTTTATCTTCCCTATCCAGGGTAACTCTATCTTTTTTATCTATCCTAACTAGGGTAGATCCATCTTCTTAATGATTATAATCACCTTTGGGAAAATCATTGTGTTATCATAACACATTGCCACTATTGGGGTACAATGCTTATAACCACCTATGGTAAAATCATTGTAGACCATCCCACTTGTATTTTCAATGATTTTAAATATTTTTTCAATATCATTGTGTTCTCACCCCAACATCTTCCTTTCTTTGGTCCCCTCATCTCACTTCTTTCTTTCAAGGGATTATTTGCCATTTTTACTTGTGTTAATCATTCCCTCAAGGGGGAATCATACATTTAAACCATTATCATTGAATTTATAAGCATACATGACCTTTTAATTATTTTATAAGACATTATTGTACCTATATCTTGAAATGCCTACCCAAATAAGGAAAAAATATAGACACCTAAATTTGGCCACCAATGACCTCCAATCAAATTTTTGACCAATTCACACCAAAATGCACAATTTGGATTAAAACATTAAAACACATTAAAAGCTTTGAAACTAAAATATTAAAGTGCCAATTTTAGCCAATGTATCCCTAAATAGGGTAATGAGTTTTATGATCCAACTAAATTTGATCAAATATTTTCAAGTCAAAATGCCAATTTTTCACCTAGGTGCTTTGGATTGCTCATTTCTACCCAATCTCTTGCATGAGACATGTGCATTTATTATTTTGTGTTGACAAAATCCTAAATGGGATAATGGATCTAATGATATAACATTGATTTATAATCGAATCTAGTCAAATTTCTAGCCAATAAAATGACATTTTGACCAATTTGATTAATTTGTGCATCAATTGCCAAGATTTGCATCAAAGTTAACTAATCATGTTTAAGGCTAATTAAACCAAATTAGGGCCTTAAGTTAATTTTACATGGAAGTTATTAAATAAATATTTATTTTAAATTGATTTCCATTAACTTCATCATCAAATGACATCATTTTATGGGGTAGCATCCACAAGCCATAATTGTCACAAATATCATAGTCATGCCTCCCATGCATCATAAAATCCCTTCCATGCTTAGTTAATTCCCCTTTATCCCAAATATTAATGGGGATATTTGTATAATGAATTTCATAATTGGATATATTCATGTCCACACATCTTAATATTGATATGGATAGTCATGTTTGATCTTAAAACCATTCCAAAAATCTATAAATAGCAAGCCTCAAAGACCAAATTTTAAGCTATCTTGGTGTAAACTTATAATGCAAAATTAATTCTAAAAACAATTGAAATTAGTGTTATTATGCCCAATTATTGAGAGAAGCTTCACACAAGCCAATCCAAATCCACAAGGTGCCAAGGAGAGATAGAGGCAGCCATACTCCATTGATGCAGACTTCATGAGCACAAACTGAGCAAGCCACTACAACAAGCTAATTGGAACATCCAAGGAAGGTGAAAGATTTGTGTTTCTTTTGTATTCTAGTTATGTTTTATGCATTTAATCTTTGTTAAATATTATCCCCTTAGTATCTAGGCCTAGATATGTATGCTTATTAGTGTTTATTTTTTAATTTGATTTCATTTTGGGACTAATGCAATACTAACCACCTCTTTTGAGTCAAATTCCTAGATCACAACAACATAATCGATAATACAAGGCTCACATTACCCAACATAACAAACATGTTAAAAATTGCACATTTAATATTGGTGATCTTGTCCTTAAATTAGACTATACTCATGACAAAGAAGGTAAATACACACAAAAATGGTTGGGCCCTTAGTTAAAGATATTCTTGGTCTTAGTACTTATCTCCTTCAAACCAATGAAGGCCATGTTTTCGAAGAACCCACCAATGCTCAATTCCTTTAGAAATACTTTGCTTAATCATTTTATTTCTTGTCATGATTATTATCTATATCATTCTAACATATTTTTTTATATATTACTTTATCATGGGTTTCTCCCTATGTAATAGTTCCCTCTTGTTCACAAACCTTTAGTCCTCCCTGTTTGGTATTTTGATTTCTTGATGTATTATAGTATTTATTGTCTTATTTTTCATTCTCCATATATTTACCAATTTTGATTTGGTGCCCCTTGGGATTTTATTTTGTGAGCTGCTTTATAAGGCCATGGATATGACCCAACAATCCTTACAAAATTACCATTATTTTTATTTTTTATATTCCACTTTATTTATTTATTTATTTATTTTCTTTGTTGTTTATCAATTTTGTTTTGGCACCCCTTTGGTTTTTATTTTGTGATTTTTAGAATAAGACCATGGATAGGACCCAATAATTCCTCACAAAATCACCATCTTTTGGCTCTTTCTTTCCTTATCTTTTTAACACTCTTTGTGAGTTTCTCTTTTATGAGTTACATAATAAGACCACAGATAGGACCTGGTAGTTACTCATAAAATTACCATTCTTTTCATGTTCTTTGTGATCCTTATTATTAGACATTAGATTTTGTTTCTATTGCTAGATTAAATTTGCATAACAATCTATGTTAACATGTTTTCCTCCATTTACCTTATTCTTATGATAAGGAATCACACCTTTGTTATCATTATATTCATTTTTTCCCTTTGTCACATTTTTTTAAATTTGAAGTAATTCAAATTTGTTCTATTTCACCTCCACATTGGATAAAACAAGTTCAAAGTCAAGATAGCACTTTTATTTCACCTAGATTTATGAGACTCTTAGACCCCATGCTCTTTGATACTCTCTCTCCCTTAGAAACCTTGTCCCAAGTTTTCAAATGAAAGTCAAATTTAGCACCCATGTTTGGTCTTCCAAATTCATATGGAGGAAGAATATTTAAAATCTAAAAAAAAGTTAAAATCTAATCATTTGAAATAAAAGGTAATGATATATAAAAGGCAACATATAATTCTCAAAAGTAAAATTCACACCAAAAGATGTGATTTCAAGCACATCTCCTATTTCTAATCGAAGTTCAAAGTCCACAGTCAGATTCATATAGAGCCAAAGTATTTTGGGGTATGGTAAGCTAGTAGATTGGAATATGGGAATTCAAAAAAATTATTGGTGCTACTTACTTTCTCATGCAAGTACCCAATCTTCATAGTATAATGATGGATATGTAAGGGGTCCTAAGGAGTAGGGAACACATTGTGGGGAGATAGGTCAATTTTAATTTTCATGCATACAGCCTTTATGGGATTATCTATATACTCCATTTGTTGATCTAAGACTTATGTAGCTAAGAGAGGTTATTCAGAGTCCTTAAGGTTGATAGTCTTCTTGTTTTGATAAACCTACTTTGAGTGTTTTCACTTTCGTAAAGAGTTTTTCTACCTTGGTTTTTCCTTCATTCTCCCCACCACCCATTTAATTTCCCCACTTGATAGCCAAATTATTATTTTAAATTTATTTTCCCTCTTCTTTAAATTCCTTCTTCTTCATTTCTTATAAACATGCTAACCTTACTTTGTTTTAGTTTTATCTATCTTTAGATATAAAAAAACATGTTTGAGTAACTATGGATCACTTTATTTTACATCATTAAAAATTTTACATTTATAAACTTATTTTAATTTAATTTTACCATTTATCACTTGTCATGGACACCTGAGTTTGCACCCTTTTCCATTGTTGCATGAGATGTGGATTGTTATTGCTCACTCAACAATATTATTTTCCCTTTTATGCATCCTCTTTTTCCATTAATGATTGAGATGTGGATTTTTACTACTCACTCATTGATGTTATTTTACCATTTTGTTTTTCTCTTATACATCTTGATTTACCACTGATTCATTTTTTTACCATTTTGTTTGACATGTATCCTTGGTTTGTTTGGTGAGTTTGCCTTTTCCTACTTAAGGTTTTATTTTATTTTATTTTTTCAATATTTAGTATCCTTGGCTTTTTGGTTACCCAATTTACTCTCTTGTTTGAGTTGGTCATTTGGTCTAACATAACACTTATCACCTAGCTCACCAAACTCCCAAGTTTGTTTCATCCACATAACACCAGTTATCTTGGCTTTTCTTGCATTTGTTTGTTTTTGATATTTATTTTTTTTATGTTTGGGTTGGTCCAAATTAGTCTCTATGCCCTCCACAATCAAAACTAAAAACATAATTAACAATAATCCTATGATAAAATTAAGTCAAGGTACACATCATTTACTTTTTAATTATTTACTCTTATTAATTATCTTACTTTTATATCATCTACTTTCAGTTATTTAATGCTTTTTAAAATACTACAATTTATTTTAGCATTAGTGTTGTATATTTCCTTATGTTCTATCATGAGCACCATCCCCTATTACACCTTAGTGACATATGATGATTGTCAAGTGGGGCATATGCATACACATAATATTTATAACTTTTATCAAATACTAATGCTTTTCATCTTGTTAAGAACCCATCGCGACTCAATCTCTTTGAGTGCATGCCTTAAGGGGTGCACTAAGAAAGGGGTGGGTAGATATTTGGTGCTTCACAATATTGTTGTCCCTTTTTTCCATATTATTCCCTATCCATTCAGCTCCTACAATCTTTCCCTAAGCTATCTCTCATTCATTACATAGTCTTCTAGTCTTTTCATCTTTCTGTCCTTCTTTTCCTTGCTTAGTACAATTTTTACCTATTCAGTAAGCTAGGTTGACCTGGTTGACCTAGCACATTCTAGGGTCACTTTGGCTTTCCTTATTTCTTTGCATCTAACTGACCTAATATAGACTATAGGCATTAGCTCAAGAATATGCTAGGTTGACTTGGTCAACCTAGCACAACTAACATGTGTAAGTGATTTTTAGGTGAAATAATACTATATATACAAGTTTATTTTGGTCTTTATAAAGATATTCAATCAATATTTATTATTCACTCATGCTTCTTCACAATTTTCTCTTCTACCATTCTACTTTAGGAGACTTATCTTAGGTATATTATTTTGGAGAATTTTAGTCTTTTGGATAGGTATTGGATGATTTGGCCTAACAAATTAATCCTTATAAACTACAACAACCTCTTGCAAAGCCCTATTGGCCAAGGGAGAGATTAAATCATGACGAGTTCATATTCAGGTAAGTATGTTCTAATTTTTTCTCCTATCTTTTAGTAGATAGAAGTATCATAAGTGTTGGATAAAATAATAATACTCTTCATATTCCATGTATTAGGGTGTTACTGATACTTACTTTATTTGAAGTTCCCTATACATTTTTTTATTATTTTGCTTTACTAACCCCTCACTTTGTGCCACAAGATTTGGTGAGAACTAGATTAGTTTACTTTTCTTGTTATTAGATTAGTTTAATTTCTTGTTTATTATCATAAGTGAATATATAAACCATAGTAATATTTTAAGTTTGTTGTGTGTTTGTGTTAGACTATAGGCTTTGAAACCCTACCTAACATGATGTGTTATGATAGATGATACAAGTGATCCATTAATCAAGTCTATCAAATCCTCATATTGGTCATGCTCCTGCTTAGCAAGTATGTGCCCTAATTAGAAGTTTAGGTGTGATCTATTTTATCTGATCTAGGATTGATTCATGTGCACCATGCAATTTTGGTTGCATATAGTATGAATAGGTAGTGATGTTGAAATGATGGGTGCTAGATTAAAACCTGACAAGGTTATGTACATTGATAATATTTAATCAAAAAGTGATTATTAAGATAAAAAGTAATGGGTGACCACTAAGGTTTGATTTAAAGACAAATTTTATATCCTAAAGTGTGAATAGTGATATGGAATGGGTGGTTTTTTTATTATAAAATGGGATTTATCCTAGGGGTCTCTAGGTGGTTTTTGACAAAAATGGGACAAGCTGACTCAGTTCACAAATAACATAGGCTATAACATGAAACACAAATAACACACTTAGTCCTAATGTTAAAAAAAAACTATCTATTGAGAGGGGGGTGAATTGGTAGATTAGCTAAAACTAGTTCTTTAAACCTTTTGAAGAAGATCTAACTACATATGCATATTAAAGAACAAATGTAGAGATCACACACACACAAAAACACATTACACTAGATTTATACATGGAAAAACCAAAGGGAAAAACCATGGTGATAATATTTTCTAGAATATAATATTTGAGTCTAACCTCACAGTTAAACACCACATAGGTAAAACCACTCTGGTTACATTTACAGACACCCATCCTAAGGAGACACCCATCACCTGATTTAAGAGCACCAACTCTAAGGAAATACCCACTCCCTAATCTGAATACCCACTCAGATTAACTTCGTTAGTTACAAGATTTAAGGGCATAAACCCTAAAGAGACACCAATCCCCTAACTAAGCACCAACTTAGCTTGTATGATGACGCCAACTAATCAGATCTTATAGAGCTACAACTCCAATAAATAAAATAGATTCATAAATGAGTTTGGATCTCTCTCTATTATAGGTTTGGTATGTAATTACTCACACTATTCACATTCTCTTTATGTATTCTTCCTCTCTCTCTCTCTCTCTATGTCTGAATATATATTTATTCTTCACACTCCATCCTTCTATAGCCTCTTATTTTCCTCTTTGCCTTACTAGTTCTATATCATTATATATTTTTTTGACACAATCCATTTATACCAGCTATTTGAGCCTCTCTTTCTCTATGTCTTTATATATTTAATATTTGACACATCAAAAAACACTCATCCTCTCTACTCCTATGCCTCTATGTGTCTATATTTTTCTTTTTGATGAACTTTTATCTATATCGATAGCTTCTTGCTTTAGAAATAGTAGCATTCTCTTTATCTGAGATATTATATATATAAACAAGATATTCTTAGGTTTTATTTTGTTGTGTATATTCACACTTGGACTCATCCAAATCATCCCCATTCTATAATTTTATTCATCATGACTTGACATATCAGTTTCCCACATTTTAGTTCATGATCTTATAAGTTTCCCACATCTCAATTTTATGCATCACACTATAATGTTCAGTTCTCTTTACTATCTATGGCAACTATTGGATTCAAGTCATAAATGCATAGCCTCTTTAATTATAAATTAATCAGTTAGATCAATCAATCTTGATCTTCATGTAGATATATTGAGCTCATTCATAGGTTCATTCAACTATCTATTTCTTTGGGCATGTCTTTAAATGATGATCATTGATTTCCTTCTTTGTACCACTTGTAAAGTCTTTAACTCTATCAAATCCTTATGTGCTATTTTTCTAACTTTAAAAATCATCTATCAATCCTTCCATCTAAGCTCTGCATGGAATTACATCTTCAAAGTTACATAGACTCTATTTTTGTATTTAATTAACCATCAATCTCTTTCATGTATCTCATTGCTTCATATATATTTGGTCACTTCTTTTTTTGATATTCTTTGATGTGCTCAACCTATAACTTATTTTTGTGTTACTAATCATCGATTACCTTGCTCTACCTATGTCTACTCACTCCATAAAATCTTTTTCATCTAGATTTTCACATGTCATTTGATCTTTAAAGATGCATGACCTTTAAATTGACTTGGTCATTAAACTTTAGCATGTTGACCTCATCTTGCTTCTTTCAATGACTATGGATTTCTTTTATTCTAATGATCTATTCAAACTTGATTGATCTTTAACTCAACTTTGAGTCATTAACCATCGAGAAATTTAATGATTTTGGATCCATACACTCTATTGGATCTCCTTTACATGATCAAGTGTGAGTCATTGATCTCCTTAATAAGTTTAATCTATACCCTTAGCAATCTACCTTCTGAGAGTTCAGCATAGAAGCCTTTTGATATTTTCAAAGTAGCTTTATGTCCTCCACAATTTCCTTCACCACTTTTCAAAGTTCCCTACATCCTTTAAGGTTACCCTTCAACACTTTTGAAAGTTCCATATGTTCTTATTTCACTTTTGGCATTTACCCTTTAGATCTTCTCAAGGTGCCCTTCAGAACCTTTTGTTGTGGCCTTTTTGCCTAAGGGGCTTTGGGATAATTTACCCAATAAAATGCTAAGTGCCATTTTCCCTCTGACATTATCCTTCAACATCATTTTGAGTGACCTATAATTCCCCCAAAATATCCTTAAAAACCTTTTTAATGGTCCTTGACCCATCTAAACTTACCTTTTCAACTCCTTTTTTTGAGGACAATTTGCTTCGAAATAGTCCTCCTAATGAAATTCCAAGTGCCATACATTATTTATAAAATAATCCAAGTGACCCTTCAAGACTATAAAAGTACCCTTCATGTCTTTTGTCTTTGACTTTCTATTTTATAATGATTGACACAATATTTCTGACCAAATACTAGCTTACCCTTCAAAATTTTGTAAATGTCCTATAATCCACTCAAACTATCCCTTCAAAAACATTGTAAGTGTCCACTCCATCCAAAATTATCCTTTGAAAACTTTATTATGGATTTTGTGCTCAAAGAGCTTTGGTACCCAATTTTTGACAAAATTCCAAGTATCTTTTAAGACCTTAGTTATAGGTCATTCTACCTTAGATAAATTCTCTAAAATAATTCATCAATGACCTTATTCTGAAAGTGTCCTTCAAGACTTCTACAAGTGACCTATTCAAAACTTTTATTCAAGAAACATATTTTTTAGAACTTGCATAAATATACCATTTAGAACCTTTATGTGGGTCATATGACCTTTGGAGCTTTTGTAAATGTGCCTTTTCAAAAACATTATTCAGGTCACATACCCTTCAAAACTTTTTTAAAGTACCCCTCAAAACTTGAAGGTGTCCTCCAAGACCTTTGATTTGGGACATTTTTCCAAAAAGACTTAGGCAATATTCTTGAAAGAATGACATCAATAAAAATACATTCAAAATATTTATTATGGATGATTTATTTGATAAAGACCTAACCAATTTTGTTGAAACACTTTTTCCAAGAGAATGACATCATATATAAAGTCTTTAGAACAATTATTTTGGAATAATTATTACAAGATTTTTGTTAAAGAGACTTAAACAAAATTCCTAAGATAATTTTGCATATACATTATTTTTGAAAGAATGTGTCAAGACATTGTTCTCAAAATAAATGTCTAAACCACTTATGAAATAATTAATTTATAAAATATGAATGTGAAAAATAGAATAATTATGGAAACTTAGTAAACTTCTAGTTGAGAGGCAACCATAAGCATTCAACACACAACTTCATGTGGTCTCTGCAACTGGTATGTTTACTCAACACATTTATAATAAATTTTTGAGAGCACATGATTCATTTGACATCAATTATAATCCTTCAGACACTCCTTCCAAACCTTATCTCCTTTTGGACATTAATGATAGTCAAATTGCCAACAATATCCCCCTTTGTCATTAATGGTAAAACATCCTCAAAATAACTTTTCATCTTCATTATACTTTCTCCCCCTTTGACATTAATGACAAAGAGTCTCTACCATAATATGTTAATCTGATCCTTTGCTATCATCTTTTTTGTTTAGATCCTTGGACTTGGTAGGCTAGAACACTTTTTGAGGAAATCCCCCTTGGGAAATGGTATATTTTCTTAAACTCTACTCAGACACATGCTTTGCTCTTTAAAGCTTTTGCAAAGAGAATTTTATCTCTTGCTCCACTTGGACACCTACTTTCTTTGCACTTTTTATTCTCCTTTGATCATATTCTAGTCTTTATACGTAGTCATATGATCCTAAGACCTGACCAATCACAAAGATCCTACTTTATTTTATGCATGAGGATTTAATATACTATTAAAGCTCCTCACTTGGTTTTATCAAGTCATCATCTCAACCTTCTTGAGTTATCATTAGTATAAGACAACATTTTTTCTTTTAGTTATGATTGAAGCATTTTAGAAATTCCCCTTTTCAAATCATGCATTGTTCCTCAATCCATTTAGGCTATCTAAGTTATCTCCCCCTAATTCCATGGCATGTACAACTTGCCATCTTCATAACTCAGATATATTCTACATTTTTTTCTTTATTATGCAACGTAGAAAAGTATCAACTAGCATCCACCTAGGCATTTTCAAATTTTCCACCATAGAGCATACAATAGGCTCTTCTATTTTTAGCCTTCTTAGTCCTGACATATTGACCAATCAATCTCCCCTTACTCCACTAACCTACTAATGATCAATTAGGATCATTTATATAGCATTAGTCTGAAAGACCAATCAATAATCAACATATCTTTGTATCAATTGATATGATGATCTAGAGCAAAGACACTTGATTACATACTTTTCGGTCTTCACATCCTTCCTTTAGAGCCATATACCATGAAAACATTATTGTCACACTCATTTTATCCTTGTAGGCATTTCAAACACAACACTTGACTCATCTTGGCACACTAACTTCAACTGGGAGCACTCATTTATTGTCTTCAAAATCTTCTAAAGTACACCACTTTCTTCTTCATTTAAAGGAGTATCTTATGAACCATAGATAGAGACACCTTATTTCATAATGTTTTAGAACAATGTGAAACTAAGAGTTACACATAAATCCTCACATTGCTTCTCCTCCTTGGTCATCTTGTTATTTTTTTTGTTCTTCTTCTTCTTAGGATTGAAAGATGTAACATGCTCATCCACTTCAATGTTTTCCTTTTCTTATATGATTGGATTGAAAATACATGGAGATAAGATGTGGCATACCTTTTCATCTAATAAATCTTCCTTGTTGCTTAAAATTTCATCGCTATGCACAAAAGATTGATATTATATGAAATATACTTACTCTACAAAAACATGTTATTCATTTAAATCTATACATACCTCAAAAGTATCCTCTACCACCACCTTGGACTTCTCCTTGAGCTTAATCTTCTCATTCTCAACATAGGTAGACACTGAGAGATTTTGACCTTTTCTAGCCTCTATTGCATTCTCTACCACAACAACTAGATTTCTTGGATCTATAGACTCATCATGCTTCATGACAACCACCTTTGGTTTCCATGAATTTATTTTCCTTCTTTTCTAAACTTTAGGATCTTGGTTGAACTTGTTCTGACTTATAGACTTCTACATACAAAACCTAGAAATGTGTCCAACATCATGATAGTTGAAGCACTCAACCTTGCTCACATTCTTGAGCTTTTTGTATGTCCTATTAGTATTAATTTAGTCCTTTTTAGATACTTGTGAACCTTTATTCACATTGAGAGTCATGAATTTCTTACCTTATGATTTTGGTCTTACAAAGCTTGTTCTACAATGGTTAGCTATGTGATTAAAACTATTGCAATTATAACACATTACATTTGTATATAATAAGGGTTGAAATGAATGTTTGTTTACAAAGTTAGTTCTCCTTGTAGGTACAATTATAAAATTAATATACTTATGACTAAAATGATTATATCTATAAAAATAACCATAAAAAGATGAGGAATACTTGGTCATAGCATTGAGTTGCCTTGTTAATCTTCTTACCTTTGTGTAATTGATTACATCAATTAATTTTATCTTTTGCATTTTATTTGAATTTGATAAGATGGACTCTTTGTTTTTTTCCTTTATTGAGGCTTCTTCTCTCCTTTATCCTTTTTCACATTAGCAATGCTTGCGTATGTCTCTATTCCCTTACAAGATTTCTCCTTTTTTGATTCTAATCCATCTACTTTAATGTTGTCATACAACTTAGTAGATGCAATGGCTATGGGACTTTTCCCTTTCTCATAACCAATACTAGATCTCTCCTTTGAAGTATTTTGTAATTTGATCAACTCATCAAGAATGTTTGATCCTCTTATCAATTTCAAACTTTTGTCTAGTTGACCTTTGGCCTTTTCAAGCTCTTTTATCAAGGCCACTATCTCTGCTTCTAGCCTCATACATTTAACAAACTTTAAATGTAGTTTAATATTGACTAAATCTTCTATTATTTTGGCCTCTTCAACTTGATTCTTTAGCCTCACCACCATCTAATCAAAATTTTCAAGACTTTTGGATAGTTTTTGAATTTTGGTTTGTCCAAGCTTCTTCTATCTTAAGTTGTTTTTCCTCAATTTATCAATCTCATCTAGAGGACAACTAAGTTAACCTTCTAGCTCCACCTCTCCTTCCTTTTCTTCTTCTCAATATTCAACTTTATCTTGATCTAAGTCTACAGAAGTTGATTGGAATTCCATAAATAAGGATTTACTTTCTTTGGCTACAAAGGCATAGTCATAGTTGTCATATGAGCTATCATTCTCATTCGATGAGTCACTATCTTCTCTTATATATATTCTCTTTTTATTATTAAATAAGTTGCTTAGAGTTATCCTTTTTCTCATAAGTGAATTTAGCAACAAAATATCCTACTCTACCACAGTTAATGCATTTAAAAAGTAACTTACCTTTGTAGTTTATAGACCCTCTTTTCAATATTCTAAAAAATTGGCTTCTTCTTCATCAGTGTCCTCAAATTTGGATGTAGATGCTTCTTCTTATTTTTCATGCTTGGATGCTATGAATTCAACTTCTCTCTTGGAGGTGTCTACTTCTCCCATTCTCATCTCATAGGTAGTAAAGTTTCCATGTAGCTTATCTATTGTGAGCTTATCTAGATATCTTGCCTATTCTATTGTAAACATTTTATAATCATACCTTGATGAAAAATATCTTAAAACCTTCTTGAAAATGATTGACTCTTCCATCTCTTCTCCAAGGCCTCTAATTACATTTACTATTTCATCTACCTTTAGAAGGTAGTCTGCAATCTTCTCTTCTTCATCTATTTTGAGACTTTGAAACTAGCCTCTATATGTTTGTAGCTTGGCCTTCTTGACCTTATCATCTCCTTCATATATGTTCTTTAACTTATTCGAAACATATTTTTCATTTTGACAATGCATAACTTTGACAAACTTAGTGTTTGACAATCCACAAAGAATATCATTCTTTGCCTTAGCATTTCACTCATACACTTTCTTAGCATCTCGATTAGTAATAGGTGTAATGGGGGATATATGTCCATTTACCATAGACATCCATACATCAAACCTTAATGAAGATAAATACGCTTCCATTATTATGCTCTAGAATGTATAGTTAGATCCATCAAAGAGAGGTGATTTGTTTGATGAGGATCCTTCTTGACCAGCCATTATATTTAATATCTAAGATCTACCTAATCTAATTAATCTTCTCTTAAGGAACCCTAGTCTTTGATACCAATTGTTGAACACAACTATCTATTGAGAGGGGGTGAATCAATAGATCAACTAAAAGTAGTTATTTAAACCTTTTAAAGAATATCAAACTACATATGCATATTAAAGAACAAATATAGAGATCAGACACACACACACACACAAACACATTAAACTAGATTTATAAATGGAAAAAAAAAATGATGATAATATATACTATAATCTATTATTTTAGTCTAGCTTCATAATTAAATGCCTCATTGGCAAAACCACACTAGTTACATTTAAGAACACCCATCCTAAGGAAACACCCATCCCATGATTTAAGAGCAATAAATCTAAGGAAGCACCCACTCCTAATATGAGAACCCACTCAACTTAACCTCATTGATTATAATATTTAAGGGCACCAATTCTAAGTAGACACCAATCCCCTAATTGAGCACTAACTCAACTTGTCTGATGGTACCAACCAATCAGATCCTATGGAAATACAACTCTAATATACAAAAAAAATCATAAATGAATCTCTCTCTCTCTCTCTCTCTCTCTCTCTCTCTCCTCTCTCTCTCTCTCTCTCTCTCTCTCTCTCTCTCTCTCTCTCTCTCTCTCTCTCTCTCTCTCTCTCTCTCTCTATGTGTGTGTGTGTGTGTTACAAGTATGTTCTATAACTTCTCACACTATGCACATTCTCTTTATGCCTTTTTCCTCTCTACCTCTATTTTTCTATGTGTCTAGCTCATGAGTGTCATCTAAATCCTCATTTAACCAATATTTAATTGGTGTCTTATCAACTAGGGCTGGTGTCCAAAACTATCTACAGTAAGGTATAGGATGGTAGATCTAGAATTTTGTTTATGGGGGTGCTTTCTGATCTTATTCTAACTTTGAATAAACTACTTGATTCATGATTTTGTTGAAAAAGAAATAAATCAAATCAATCCACTCTTTTGTTTAAAGTAAAAGATCACACTCCTATTTTGCATTTTCATGGAAAGTAAATTCACACTCCTACTTATGAAAGGAAATTTGCTTCACACTTCTATTGTAAAATAAAACATACTTTTTGTAGAAAAGAAATGAAATAAGAAAATGATCTTTTTAACTATGAATTTGTTTTGATTTTTTAATAAATAAATGCAAATATTAACAAGATTTAAATTAATTATAACAATGAATTAATAAAATAGAACATAAATACCGTACACAGTTCCTAGTTCCAATGAGAGTGGGCTCTTGCTCCTCTCAGACTCAGGAATAAAGATTAATCAGTGCTGGAAATTGAAGTATTAATTCATAGAAATGAAATGATTACAATATGGTTGACATGTGTATGCTTGTACAAATAATATGTAATTTTTGACTCTCTATTTTCTCTTTATCTTCTATCTTATTCATAGGAAAAATTCTTACACTTTATATTAATACAATCAACTCAAAATAGGATGCAAAAGAATAGGACTCCTTATTCAATCCCTTCATCCAAAGATAGGAGATTAGATTTCCAAGAGATCCAATTATTTTGATGGAATAATATACTATCCTATATTAGTCCTAAAATCTGATTACATACAAATTTATCAAAAGCAAGTCCTTCAAAATAGTAGGTGGTTATTTTCCTTATTTGATTCCAGCTAGAATGGTTCTTTCTTATCCCATCTGGCCTCTAGCTTCCTATTTGTGGCTTTGTCCTTAAAAAATTCTCAGAGTTGACCCTATAGAGTCGGGAGGAATGAGCCTATAGAGTTCATAGAAATAAGCCTATAGAGTCCATAGAAACAAGCCTGCGAAGTTTGTAGAAACAAGCCTACAAAGTCCATAAAAACAAGCCTACAGAGTCTATAGAAATGAGCTTGTAGAGTCCATAAAAACAAGCCTGTAGAGTTTGTAAAAATGAGCTTGCAGAGTCCATAGAATTGAGCTTGATGAGTCCATAGTTCTGTTGGATGGAGATCAAAATAGATCATTCATTATACATCACCTGTGTCTTCTTCCTGAGCATTCTTCACAACAAAGATCACTAAAACATACTATGTATTAGACATTAATGACAAAGTAAAGGTTTAGTCTTTGGTTTAATATAAACAAGACAAATATCTATTTTCTATGTATTAGTTATCTAACAATCTAATATTTTCATAAGATAATATCCTTTGAGACATGATTTGAAGGAAATAACATGTCAATAATGAGCCATATTCTGAGCTCATCATCTCCCCCAATCTTTACCTTTTGCAAATCCCATTGTAAACATTTATTGGCATTCATAGCTCTGGCTTCTAATTTCTACAATCTAACTCAGATCATATTCATCAAATTCATCTGTTATATGTCTGTCTGAATTATTAATAAATCCCTGATGTGTTTGAATCATTTGTTTCCATATATTGAATTGTTCTTCTGATTGTGGAGATCCTGGAATAGGTATCATTAGTAAAGGGGGTCTATATCTCATGCCAATCCATTTCTACTCTCCTCCAGAGTTGATTACATCTATTAAAATTTATAGAATTGAATATGTTCTCCTCATACTCTATCTTAAGTTATTTTGGGACATGACCTCTCACCTTTTAAGAGGTACTGAAAGTTGGTCCCATCTATTTACACTTGTAGCCACTATTGAATCAAAATTTTGTCTTGAAAATAAATCAAAAGAAATAACACAATCATACAGAGCCTGTAAATAATGTGTTTTAACTTCATCATCTAAAAAAGCATAGTTAAAATTCTATTTGATCAATCTTGGAATAGGAAAGGCTGTTCTGACACACAATCCTATTATTGTAGCTTTATTTGTATAGTCCTCAAATCTACCTTTCCATGGTATTTAATTTTTTAATGTAGAATGTAATGCTCTCAATTAAACTTCTCCTACATGAAGATTTATTAAAAATTTATTGTGCTTATGATCTCCTAGAATTAAGTCATGCAAATAGAATTCACAAAGCAAAATTTTTTGATTAGGTTTAGCACTATAGAAAATTTCTAAAAATGTTGTTGGCTACAAAATTTTGTAAGGAAGATGACAGGAGATCCACAAAATTTTCCATTTGTAAAATTGTTCAAATAAAATAAAATTTATGTAGGATAAGGATTCCTACATGCCAAAAGAGTTTCTCCTAATTTTCATGCATCTTACAAATTTTATTCTAACTTTTGGACTTTAGCTTCTAATTCTTTATTTTCATTTTCTAAGAGCTTGTTTGAAGAAGTTACATCTTTGTTTTTATATTTAAGTATACAATATTCTTCTTCAATTTGATGTAGTATTTTCAAGGGGGGAATACCTGGATCACTTGTTTGACAACCATGGTCAACAAATACCTTAGGAGGAGAAGGTAAAAAAGTAGGTGCTTCAAAAGATTTTATCAAACTCTGCAATCTTCTATTTTCCTTCTTCAAACTTTTTACATATATCGAAAGATCTATCTATTCAACTTCATGCTCTTTTATTATTTCCTCTAATCTATGAATTTTTGCTGCATGATCAATAGATGTTGTATCTAATTTTTGCACCAAAGATGAGTTGAGATGATCCTTGTTCTACAATTGACTGATCAAGTTCACAATGTCAGTTGTTTTTTTTATTCAAGAGCTTGAGCTTGAGAAAGCTACAAAGTTAACTGCATAATAGGATCATTTAGATTAGATGGTTTTTCTTTCTAGTACATATATTTTTCCCTATGTCCATTACAATTTCAATTATAATAGGTGGTTGTTTTTCCATACTTAATTCACCTACTGTGTGTGGCTCTTCCTTTGGATTTGGCTCCTCCATTATGATTAGAGAGTTCCTTTCAGAAGGAATTTCTTCAATATCTATAGGTACAAGAATATTTTGATGTATGGGTGAATGAGACACCATTTTAAGACTATCTAAAATATCTATAGCTTCTTGTTCATATTCTTCTATTAAAATGAGTGTTCTCCTTCTTTTAGTTACTCTTTGAATTACACTTAGTTGATTTTCCTTCTCAACCACCAAACCCTTGGTTTTCTCAAGTTTTGTAGCAACCTTCCATCTCAATTTTCTTCTTCTTGTCAAAGGAACTGGTTGTATTACAGACTCATGAGGTTCTTGTGGGGACCTTTAAACTTCAAGATTTTGAGACCTTGTGATTCTTCTTCTTCTTGAAGAAGAAGGGATTTATGTGGAGACTATAGTCTAAGATTTTTTTCCTTGATGTTGTTTTCTCAGCTAATGCAGTAGGTGGAGATGAGTGTTTATGTGGTAAATTTAGGGTCTCTTGTGTAGGCAAATCTAGAATTTATTATGCTATACTATTATAGAATTCCTCCAATACCTCTTGACCTTCCTGAAGGAAATGATGTTGGATAATAAGTTTAATAAGGCCATGATGCCTAAGAGAAGCATTATGGGTTGTAGACATAGCTTGCAGAGCACTATATAAGAAAGATGGGAGGTTAATTTTGTACTGAGGGTTTTGTATCCCATGCTTAAGATGTATTAACATTTTCATGGCATCTCCCCCTAAAATACTATGTTTCCCTTCACAAATGATATATTTAAGTACCCACTTGGCTATAGATTTCCAAGGTTCAAGAAGTGAATTTATTTTAATCCCTTTTGATTTTCTCTTAGAATATACTAGATAGGAAGTTTTGGTCTGATCATTACCATTAAACTGACTAATTAAATCACTAATTGAAACTCCACCTGTAGCTCTCATTCCCTCTTCTAGAAATTATATAATTTGGCTTATAATCTGAGTTGTAACAAGAAAAACAATGCCTTTCACAATTGAAAATTTAGGGCTAAAATTGGTAATGAATTTACTTACCATTATTTCATCGAAACCCTAGAAATTTTTAATAAAAGGTAGCTAGCCATTGGATTTAAACACTAATATAGAAGCTTTGTCTTTATGAAACTTTGACGGATCCTTCAGCTCTGATCTTGTCTTCTATCTTATTTTTATGCAGAGTTATAGTCAGCTCAATTCCTTTGACTCCAATTAAGGTGTAGACCAATCTTTTATTGAAGTCAATAGGCAATAGTCACTGAGGATTGGTAGACCAACTTTTGTTGAAGTCCATATAAAGGAAATGGTTCATTTTAAATGCTACAGTTGCATGAGTCTGTAGTTTGGTATGTTGATTTGATACATTTAGGCACTACACATTTATATAGAGTGTGCCAGTCATTTTGTCTCATCAATATAAGCTATGTGAAATGATGATGTTTCATATTGATAGTGACAATGATTCATTATTTCATTTAAAACCCTTTTTATGACATCCCATCATTAGGATACTTGATGACTCAATTGATGATATCAAAGTTTCACACTTATCCATACACCTTTGGTGGCTCAATTGCATGATTTTTCATTATGGCATGTGTCATTTCATTTTGGAAGATTCAAATTTGGGTCATCTCTAGAAAATAGTATCTTAATCAAATTGAAGATAATTAGTTAACTAAACATAGATAGATAAAATATGTCTTAATTACTTTAACCTTTAGATGTTATCCTTTGCTCACCATGTGTCCTACACAAATAGGTTTGCATGGATTAGTTTATTACACGGAGATGACCAATCATAGTGTTATGATGAAATTTTATTTTAAATTTTTGTTTTTTGCCCTTTGACCAGCCATTGTTGGTTTTTGAGCCAAATCCCTTTTTTTGCAATGCATAGCCAACCAACAGACTGGTTTTATGGGCATGCATTATCAATAGCATCCCTAGAAGGATTTTCACTATATATATATATATATATATATATATATATATATATATTTGGAGGAATATCAAGGAGCATGTTTACTAGAAGAATCAGAGCTTTCCAGAATAGCTACTTGATCCTTTACTTTTTGAATAAATTCATCTCTATTGAGAGGCTTTAGATAGAGCTTTAATCTATGTCCATTGAATAGCAGAGTTCTTCTATTGTCATCAATAGGTATCATCTTAACAGAACCATTTTCATACACCTTTTCAATCTCATAAGGTCCCAACCATCTTGTTTGTAGTTTTTCTTTGAACTATTGAAATTTAGAATCAAACAACAGTGCCCAATCTCCTTTCTAAAATTTCCATTACTTGATTTGGGCATCATGCCAAACTTTTCTTTGATGTTGTACTAGTTCAGTTATTTGTAGTGCTTCCATCCTCATTTCATCAAGTTGATTAAGTTGTAGGAGTCTTTCTTTCTATATTTCTTATAATTCAATTCCTACTTCTATAGCTTTTTTCAAAGTTTGTAATTCAAATTCAACAAAGAATAAAGGCTTCTTACCATAAACTAATTCATAAGGTGAAAATCTAGTTGTTGTTTTCCAAGTATTATTATAGGCCCAAATACCCTCTGGTACCTTATCTGCCCAATCCTTTATGTTAGAATTAACAACCTTAGTTAAAATGGTTTGCATTTCTATATTGGTGACTTCAACTTGTCCATTAGCCTATGGATGGTATGGAGATGTTTTTCTGTGCTGAGTTTGATACACTTGCATGAAATGCTTTATCATGTTTGACATGAACTATGGTGCTTGATCTGAGACTATCTCTCTTAGAGCACCAAATATTTGCATGATTTTAAAATATAAGAAATCAACTACCATCTCTTCTCTTGCATGAGTTAATGCTTCGACTTCTGCCACTTGGTCATGTATTCTGCACATACTAGGAGATAATTTTTTTCTATGGAAGGAGAATCTACTAGACCAATAAAACCATTTCCCCATTTCTCACATGGTTCTAAAACCAACTGAGGATGAGGGTGCAGAGGCATCTCTATTGAAAGAGTAGGCTATCCAATTTGCTAACAAGCATCACAATGTTTGACATATATTTTTACTTGTTGATGAAGATGAGTCCAATAGTATATTTCTCCCAAGATTTTATGTATGGTCCTTTGAGCTGACTAATGACCTCTTCCTAGTTCATCATGACAAGCTCTGATGATATCATAAGCTTTACCATTTGTCACATACCTGTGAAACACATGATCAGGTCCAAGTTTAAATAATATTTCATTAATCCATTTAAAATAAGAACTTTCTTTGATTAAATGTTTCTTTTCTTTTTGTGAAAAGTGTAGAGGAAACTTCCCTACGGTGAGGTAATTGGTTATATCAACAAACCATAGAGATTGTGCTGAAATAACAAATGATTATTCATCTAGAAAGTCATCTTCCATTAGTTCTTCTTCCCTTTTAGTGTTCATTCTTGACAAGAAATAAGCAACCACATTAGACTTCCTTGGTTTGTCTATAATAGTAACATCAAATTCTTGTAAGAGCAATATCCATCTAATAATTCTATGTCGCACAATTGGTTTGTTGGTAAGATATCTAATAGCTAAATGGTATATATAGACAAATACTTTGTAGCTTATTATGTAGTGTCTAAATTTGTTGATTTCATAAATTATAGCTAAAAATTCTCTCTCAGTTGTGGTGTAATTTCTTTCAGTAGGTGTAATGTTTTTTCTAATATAATATATAGCATACATGTTACCCTCTTCATCTTTTTGTCCAAGAACTACTCCTAGTGATGTATTGGAAGCATCCGTGTATATATGGAATAGCTTAGTCTAATTTGGTCCTCTCAATACTGAAGCAGTAACAAGTTTAGCTTTGATGGTCTCAAAATCCTATTGGCAACTATCACTCCATTTAAATGTATTCTCTTTTGCAAGCAAGGCAAACGTAGGGGTAGTTATTTGGTTAAACTTATCTATGAAGCATTTGTAGTAACTAGCATTTCCCAAAAAACTCTTAACTTCAGTTTGTGTTTGTGGAATGGGTAAATTGGAGATTATTTCAACTTTCTTTGGATCTACTTGAATGTTTTTTGTAGAAATATGGTGTCTCAAGACTATTCTTTCATCCATTATCAACAAACATTTTTCATGACTCAAAGATAATTAATATTCCTCACATCTGATTAGTATTCTTTCCAATTTGGTAAGATATTCTTCATAAGTTTCATCATAAATAGTGAAATCATCTATATATACCTCAACACAATCATTTATAAGGTCAAAGAATATTGACAAAACTACTCTTTGGAAGGTTGCTGAAGCATTATAGAGTCCAAATAGAAGTACTCGATAAGCAAAAGTTTTCTAAGGGTAGGTAAATGTAGTTTTATCTTGATCTTCAGCTACTACCATTATCTGGTTATATCCACTAAACCCATCCAATAAAGAAAAACATCTCTTTCCTACCAAGTTGTCAAGAACTTGATCAATGAAAGGTAAAGGAAAGTAATCTCTTAATGTTGCTTTGTTCAGTTCTCTATAATCTACACAAAATCTTAACTTTATATTTTTCTTGGGCACAATTACCAGAGGTGACACCCACTGGTTTTTTGAGATGGGGTAAATAAACCTAACATCTAAAACTTTTGGATTTCTATTTTGACTATTTCCTTTAATGTTGGGTTTATTCTTCTTTGTGGTTGTCTGACTGATTTAACAGATTCTGTGAAAATGTGATGAGTGCATATACTAGGGTGAATTCATTTCATGTCGATATAATCTCAAGCAAAATCCTTGTTATGTCTTTCAAACACTTCAAAGAGTTGATCTTCCTCTTCATTTGTTAACCAACTATTGATGTTCAAAATATTTCTAGGTAATACCATGACTGGTTTTGTACTTGAGTAGTTAGATTCTATTTGCTTAAACTCACTAATTAATGAGTTCAAAGGATATGGATGAGGAAGTAGCTTATGAAACATAGTTACATTATCAACAAACTCTTTTCTAGGAGGAATTAGTCTTGGTAATGAATAATGAAATGCATCTAAGGAATGAGTTTGTTGCTATTCTGCCAATTTCCACACACTTTCTTGAATCAATCTATGATCATATGATGAAGAAGTACTAACAGAAGTAGAATTCAAGGTTTTAGAATTTTTTTTTTGACCCAAGAATCTTGAACTAAGGCACTCCATTATTTCTGGATTGGCTGAGTCCATAGCTTTTGGACTGGCAGAGTCCGTAGATTCTAGCTTGGTAGAGTCTATAGTTTTTGGACTTGCAAAGTCTATAGATTCTGGGTATATGTCTCCATTCAATTCCTCCAAGTGATTTTTAACTATGATCATAGCTAAGGAGGAAATTTTGTTTAATGTGTTATCTAATTCATCCACCCAAAGTTCTTGTATGCAATTTGTTGATGGTTTTATAGGAGGATACAAGGAGATACATTTGGATTTTAACCCATTAGAAATGGTCATGTCTCCTAGCTTGTAATCAATCAATGTTGCTACAGTAGCCAACCATGGTCTACCTAGGATTATAAGATATCCTAGATTCTTTGTTTTGGGTTGCAAGACCATGAAATCTACTGGATATTCCTAAGATTTTATTAGCACTTCAACATTTTCTATAGTCCCCTCTAGTTTCATTACCGACTAGTCTGCCATTTTAAGAATGGTAGTTGTGGGTTGAATTTTCATAAGAGATAATGCATGGAGAGTATTAGTTTTCATCACATTGATTACAACTCCCAAATCTACCAAGACGTTAGGAATTTATTTTCCTTTGATTGTAACTGTGATCATTGGGCTTCCCAGTTTTGCATATTTTAGAACTAATAGTTTTCTTGCTAATAAATCATCAACTTTTCAATAAACATGAATGGTTCCATTATATTTTACTTTCCTTCCAGGTGTTTGAATATAGATGTTTTTGATGATCTTATTTAATTCAGGAATATCCCTAATAGATTGTAGAAGGGGTACCTCAATATTGATCTTTTACAATTCATGGACCAAGTTTGAGTCTATTTTAATATTAGTTTCTCTTAATCTTTTAGGAAAAGGAACTACTAGAACAATAGTGTTTCCTTTGTTTATCTCAAGGCTCATTTTGATTTCATCTTCTCTAGTGCCTAATTGAGATGATTCTATTTTTTCATTTTCATTAGGTATCTTAGAAATGAGAACTGAAGGTTTTTGTATAGTTTTTCATGATCTCAAATGTATGTCTGAACACTCAATAGCTCTAACATTGATTGTTTCTTCCTATTCATTAACATAACCAAGTGTTGGTTGTTTATTTTTTGGATTTGCTATTGGTTGTGTAGGCATTGAGGGCTGATTTATTTGTCCTTGTTACTAAATCACTGGGGGTGGCATAATGGTTTTCTATTGAAGTGGTCTTCTTGGTTGGGTAAATTGTGATTGTGGGTTCCACTACTAATTCCATTGTTGATATGGTTATGGAATCCATTACTGTTGTGGTACCCATTGTTGCTATGGTTGTGGCACCATCCATAGAGGTGTTGGCATCCAATCTTGTCCTGCCCATGGATTTTGAATTGATGGAATTTGGGGTTGATTCCAAAATAGTGAAGGAACTAAAAAAATCTATGGTGCCATCCATGGATTAATTGGATTTCTTGCATTAAACTGTCCTTGAGCCTAGTTTTATGAGGTAAAGTTTTGCCTCTGAATATTATTTACTTCTTCAGTGGACTGGACTTGTGTTTCATTTGATTCTTTAAAATAGGTAGAAGAGTACAATATTTGGTATCATGATATATTACATCACAGATCCCACATGATAAAACATTGGTTCTATCTAGGGGCAGTCTCTGAGGGCATGTTTCTATCTGCATTTAGGATAGTAGATTGCTAAAGGTTTTATTACATTTGCTTTAGCTTGAAGGCCATCCAAATTACTATTTAATGTATCTAGGATATCTATCTTTAGATTAGAAAATTCTTCCATTAATTTACCCACTTCATTATATTACCCCAACTTTCCTTTCCAAATTCCAAGTTTCATTCGAGAGTAATTGGTACAAAGCTCAAAAATCTGATCAAAAGTCAACTTATTTATATCTCCTCTACCCATCAAATTTAAGGCATCTCTAGTGTCTTCATCCAATCATTTCAAGAAAACCAATTTCTAAACATCTTCAGTGAGTGGATAATTGCTTCTTTTATGAGTGAACATGAATCTATCCAAATAATCCTCTAAAGATTCATCCTCATTCTATTTGATTTTGAAGAAATCCTCTTTTCTTTCTCACACTTAATAGTGATCTTGGTATTTGTTCAAGAATTATATTTCCATGTCATCCCATGTTCTAACAGAATTTCTAGGTAAACCTATGAACCTAGGTGCATCTTTAAGTGTAGAAGGAAATAGTTTTAATTTCTAGCTATCAATTGTGTAATCATAGGTTTGACATAGCACCTTAAATTCAAATAAGAATTAATCAAATTTTTTTTGTAGATCATCCCCAAAAATTTGGTAGATTAGCTGGTAAAATACTTTTCATGGTGGTTTGATCGTTAGGATCTACAACAATAGGAAATAAAAAAGTCCTTCCTGGTTGTGTGAATTGTTGATTTTGTTGGAGAGCCATTTTTTCTTCTGATGATATTTCAAAGCCAGGATGATCTTCCCACTGAATGTTTGTGGTCTTAGTTATGGGTTGTTCCAAGTTCTCAAAATTTTCTTCAGCTATGGATCTTTGAAATGCTTCTTCTAAGTCTTTGGCAATCTCTAAATAATGTCTTCCTATAAGGGATTGATCTTGAGGAATTTTTCCTATGGGGCTTGCATGTGGTAATGGCCTAGTTTCTATTCCATTTTTAGAAGATTCTTGGAAATAGGTTTCACTTGTATCTTCTAGTTCACTACTCAAAGATGTTGAAGGAGTGTCCACTTGTGTTCTTGGTGGAAACTTTGGAATAAATTGTCCTTTAGAATCTATAGGATGGTACATCAATTTATTGACTATTTTGGGATTATTATTATTTTTTTCACTCTAGATCAATAATGATTACCTTACTAACCCCTTGTGTCCATGGTAACAATGCCAAAAATGATGAGTGTCATCTAACTCCTCATTTAACTAATATTTAATTGGTGTCTTATCAACTAGGGTTGGTGTCCAAAGCTATCTGTAGTAAGGTATAGGATGGTCGATCTAGAAGTTTGCTTATGGGGGTGCTTGTTGATCTTATTCTAACTTTGACTAAACTACTTGATTCATGATTTTATTGAAAAAGAAAGAAATCAAATCAATCCACTCTTTTACTGAAAGTAAAAGATCACACTCTTATTTTGTGTTTGCATGGAAATTAAATTCACACTCCTACTTATGAAAGGAAATTTGCTTCACACTTCTGTTGTAAAAGAAAACATACTTTGCGTAAAAAAGAAATGAAATAAGAAAATGCTCTTTTTAAACTATGATTTTGTTTTGATGTTTTTATAAATAAATGCAAATATTAATAAGATTCTAATTAATTATAATAATGAATTAATAAAATAGAACACAAATAACCTACACAGTTCCTAGTTCCAAGGAGAGTGGACCCTTGCTCCTCTCGGACTCAGGAACAAAGATTAATCAGTGCTAGAAACTAAAGTATTAATTTATAGAGATGAAATGATTACAGTATGGCTGACACCTATATGCTTGTAAAAATAATATCTAATTTTTGACTCTCTATTTTCTCTATATCTTATATCTTATTCATAGTTGCAAGTCTTACACTTATACAAATACAATCAACTCAAAATAGGATGAGAAATAATAGGACTCCTTGGTCAATCTCTTCATCCAAAGATAGGAGATTGGATTTCCAAGAGATCTAATTATTCTGATGGAATAATATACAATCCTATATTAGTCCTAAAATTTGATTACATACAAGTTTATCAAAAGCAAGTCCTTCAAAATAGCAGGTGGTTATTTGATTTATTTTATTCTAGTTGGAATGGTTATTTCTTATCCCATCTAGCCTCTAGCTTCCCATTTGTGGCTTTGCCCTTACAGAATTCTCAGAGTTGACCCTACAAAGTTAAGAGGAATGAGCCTATGGAGTTCATAGAAATAAGCCTGCAGAGTCTGTAGAAACAAGCCTATGTAGTCTGTCAAAACAAGCCTATAGAGTTCATAGAAACAAGCCTATAGAGTCCATAAAAACGAGCTTGTAGAGTTTGTAGAAACAAGCCTATAGAGTCTGTAGAAATGAGCCTGTAGAGTCTGTATAAGTGAGCCTATGGAGTCTGTAGTTTTGCTAGATGGAGATCAAAATGGATCATTCATTATACATCACTTGCATCTTCTTCTTGAGCATTCTTCACAACAAAGATCACTAAAACATGTTATGTATTATACATTAATGACAAAGTAAAGGTTTAATCTTTGGTTCAATATAAACAAGATAAATATCTATTTTCTATGTATTATCTATCTAACAATCTAAGATTTACATAAGATAATATCCTTTGAGAGATGATTTTAAGGAAATAACATGTCAATAATGAGCCATATTCTAAGCTCATCACTAGCTATGTATTTCTTCTTTACACTTCATCCTTATGTAACCTTTTCTTCACATAAGGATGAAGTGTAAAGATTAAATATATAGATATATCCATATTTTTTGGCCATTCTAGCCATGTTTCTATGTGTTTTTCAATCTTTGAAGATGCATGACCTTTACATTGACTTGGTCATTAAAATTTAACATGTTGACCTCATCTCTCTTCTTTCGATGACTATGGATTTCTTTCACTCTAATGATCTCTTCAAGATTACTCAATATTTAAATCTCCTTTGAATCATTAACCATCAAGCACTTTAATGCCATTAGATCCATTCACTCTATTGGATATATTTTACATGATCAAGCATGAGTCATTGATCTCTTTAAAAAGATCAATTTTTACCCTTAGTAATTTACCTTTCGGGAGTTCAACATAGAAGCCTTTTAGCCTTTTTAAAATGGCCTTATGTCCTCCATAATTTCCTTTACCACTTGTGAAAGTGCCCTATGTCCTCTGAGGTTACCCTTTATCACTTCTAAAAGTGCCCTATGTTCTTATTTGAAACTTTTGTCATCTACCCTTTGGATCTTCTTAAAGTTCCCTTTGAAACCTTTTATTGTAGCCTTTTTATCCAGGATAATTTCATCGACATAATGCTAATTTCCCTTTTTCCTCCAACATTATCCTTCAGCATCATTACAAGTGACCTATTATTTTGAAATATAATTAAGAAAATTTGTAATGGTCTTTGACCCATCCGAACTTACCTTTAATCTCCTTTCTTTGGGGATAATTTTCTTTAGAACAGTCCTCTCGACAAAATGCCAAGTTCCCTACATTCTTTTCAAAGAAATTTGAGTGACCCTTTGGAGCTATAAAAGTACCTTTCTAGTCTTTTTTCTTGGACTTTCTATTTGATGATCATCAACATAATATTTTTAAATAAATACCAACTTACCCTTCAAAATCTTACAAGTGTTCTATACTCCACATGAACTATCCTTTCAAAAAATTTGTAAGTGTCCACTCCATCTGAAAATATCCTTTAGAAACTTTGTTATGGCTTTTGTACTCAAAGAGCTTTAGGACCCACTTTATATAAAATTTCCAAGTATCCTTCAAGACCTTAATTGTGGGTCCTTATGCCTTAAATAAATTATCAAAAAGAATTCATCAATGCCCTTCTTTTAAAAGTGTCTTTTGGAAACTTTATAAGTGACCTATTCATAACATTCACTCGAGACACATATCTTTTGGAAATTGTGTAAATTTACCATTTGGAACCTTTGTTTGGGTCATATTCCCTTCAAATATTTTATAAATGTGTCTTTTTAGAAACTTTGTTTAGGTCACATGCTCTTCAAAACTTTTTCAAAGTACCCTTTATAACTTCAAGTGCCCTTTAAGACTTTTGCTTCAAGACTTTTGTCCGAAAAGACCTAGACAATTTTTTCAAAAGAATGTTATCAGTAAGAATACCTTTGGAAAATTTAGTGGATGATTTATCTAAAAAATACTTAAACAATTTTGTAGAAACACTTTTTCTAAGATAATGACATCATCTATCAAGTCTTCAAAACAATTATTTCAAAACATTTAGTGTGGGATTTTTGTCAAAGAGACTTAAAAAGAAATATTGAGAGAATTTTACCTATACATTCTTTTTGAAAGATTGCATCAAGCCATTGTTCCTAAAATAAATGTCTAAACCACTTCTTTTGAAATAATTCCTTAAGTAAATATGAAGGTGCAAAATAGACTAAGTATGGAAACTTAGTAAAATTATAGCTGAGACGTAACCATAAGCATTCAAGACACAACTCTATGGGGTCTTTGCAACTAGTCTATTCATATCATCACCTTTATCACTAATTCTTGATAATACATGATTAATTTAACATCAATGTCAATTCTTTAGACACCAATCTCTTTCCATACCTTATCTCCCTTTGGACATCAATGACAGTCAAATTGATAACACACAAGACCTAATTTAGTTAATTGAATGGGTGTGCAACTTGACATTTGCACCATATAATATATTTATGAGTGAGGTTGTAGGTTGGTGACCTATTACAAAAATAACCAAACCCTCTCAACCATATATAAACTTGACAGTCACTTAGGATTTGATCTTAATTTTGATAATATAATGCCTATTATGACTGATAGGTCCTATGCTAGGTTTACACAAGGGTGTCTAAGGGAGTCCTTGAGATACATGAAGGTAAGTGAGGCCTAAATGCATATAAAGTGTTGTCTAATCCTAATTTATATATTTAACTCTTCGCCTTCATGGATGACCTGTCTAGGGTCAACTACTTAGCCTAATGATGGTTGTACCTAACATTTATACTCCATCAAAACATAAAGTTTGGATGAATGTACAATCATGAAATCTACGACACCAACCCCTAATGACTAATGATATGTGTGGAGATGAATTCCATTTCACTTGCTATACTAGACTCAATGGGATAACACATAGGCAAGCAAGATCAATTTACCGAATTAATTACCTATGTGAGGAAAATGAAAAGTGAAGAAACAAGTGATATGAGATAAGAAATATATAATAAAAGCATAAAAATATGTAATTTAAGCACTCCTCTTTCAAGCATGTAGGATTTAAGATCAAATTTAGTTCCTTCTCCTTGTAAGGTCCTATAAGAAATGGGTTAGTAGTTTGATTTTAAGTAAAACCATTGATTTCCTGTAAAACTATAAAAATAAATTTAGTGCAATGTAATATTGATTTTAGAGACTAAAACATTTTGAATTTTATGTAAAACCACTACTATCGATTTGTAGCATTGTGGATTAATAGCTAACTATAATGGTTAACCATACAGTCCTTACAAAACTATAGAAATTTAGGTAAAACTATGAATTTTTATACAATAACACAAATTTGCATGTGGTGATATTATAGAAAATAAATTCTTAATACTTTTAGATTTTAAAACTAGGATATGATTATAGAAAGGTTATTTAAAGACACACTACAAGCTTATTTACAACTGCTTATATCAAAACTTATTGTAAAAAGACAAACATGTAAGATTTTTAACCTTTTATATATTAATGCCAAAATGGATAAAATTACATAAAACTACAAAATAAAAGGATATTTATCTATCGAAATGGTCCTCAAACATGTGTTTATCAGTTAAAATAGTTACCATAACCTGACAATATCAAAACATTTAATAAATCATAATGTCACTTATTTTAATATGATATCTTTGATTTAAATATAAAATCACAATTTTACAAGTAGTGATATTATTGAAAGTGATAAAAAGGATATGGATAGATGTTTTGGGTTTCTCTTGAGATGGTGCTTATTCTCTTCTCCCTATTAATAGACAAAATTGACATATAAATTAGCCAAAATGTGGTTAGCACAAATACCCTAGTACTTATATTCACTCAATTTTGTATTAGAGGACTTTATAAGACTAGTTATTTTCTTATAAATAGGAAGTAATTTTAAAAAAATACAACTTGAAAGTTAGATATTAACATGTTAATTTAATAAGTTTTAAATAAAACACCAAATATTGACTTACAAGTGCAATATCGCTAGTTTTATGTCAAAGTCATGATTCTAAAAGTAGAGGTTTGGTGCTTTGGTAACTTGAGGCTGACCAATCGTATTTTATTGCAATAAAGAACAAAATCTTTCTCATATAAAACCACAACTAAAAGGAAAAAATCATATATTTTAGTACAATATTATAATTCATGAATTAGCAGTATTGCTAAAGAGTAAAAACCTACCAAAAGGATAAATCATTAGTGGATAAATTTATAGTTAAGATAATATCACTCAAATCAAAAAAAAAAAAAAACACTACTATAATATCTCTATTTATAGGTTAATATCACTGATTACCTATACATGATGTTTTGACTAATTTCAGAGCTTGTTATTCCTCTAGTCATGTCGGCAAGTCACCAAATCACTTTTACCAAGTAAAAGGGGTTAGATTAAATGAGTATGTCCCACCATAGTTTCCAATATTTGAGCACATATTGGATTGTTCATAGAATTACTATATTTAGAAATAAAAACCCAAGAATACAAGAAACATCAAAGGAGGGGATAAAGGAATAAGTAGATAATTAAAATGGGATTCTTAGCATCCTTTTGTCCCTTATAAATCCTTTCCAATATCTTTAATCTGATTTGAATGCAAAAAAATGGTTGATTTTAGATTGCTTGATTTGAGATTGCAAGTGACTCTAATGGCTTATTCGGCTTGTTTGATGGATTAAAAAGAGTGTGAGAGCACTTGATAATGGCTGGTTATGAGAGTATAATGGAGGCTTATGTATTTTTAAGTTATCTTGGCCATGGTCCAAGCATGGTTTATATATGATGGTGGGGGACAATTTAGGAAATTTTAAATTATTTTAGAAGCCTCTAGTTAGAGACTTGTATAACTTTGGAGGAACTTCCGTAGTTCTATAGGTTTCTTATTTAGTTTATATATAATGAATGTTTAGGTGGTAATTAATGAGGTTTAGCATTCATAGGGGTGTAGGAAAGACTATGGTGGTAGGGTAGCTAGGGGGTAGGTGAATAAAAAGGAATTTTAAATTATCAAGTGGGATAGTGAGTAGATTAGTAGCTAAGTAGAATAGTTAGTAGGTTAATGAGGTAATTAATTGATTTCAAGGGTATGGTAAGGTTCATGGGATGTAATCAATTTTGTGTAGGAATTAGGATATTAGTTAATTGGATAGGGATATGATTATGGGTTAAATTAGAAAATTTTAATAGGATTATTAGGTGAGAAATTTTAGGTGCATACAACAATACCTCTCTCTCTCTCTCTCATCATATTATACATAAGTACAATCATGCTCCTTAGCTGTGAGAGGGATGAATCTAAAAGGAATTACTCTAGAAGAGTTTGTGATAATTGTCACACCTAGAAGATTCAAAATATAGAATATACAAGTGATAAGCATTATCACTAAGAGTATTTTAAGAATGATAATGTTATATGGATGTGACACATGTGAGTGTGCTATATGTGAACACACCAAATATAAATAATTTTACCTAATTAAACTCTACTAATGGTTCACAAAAAAATAATTACACTAATACCCCCCTTATTTGCAACTTAGGGAGTGTATAAAAAAAGTCTCATAGTCCTCTAAAAATAATGGTCCCCAAAATAAGGAATTATTAGGTACCTATATACAATCAATAAAATTAACCCAATGATGAATTTTTAAAGCACTCCCCTCAATGTAGAACTAGGTAAAAGTAATAGTAATTGTTGTATCCAATAAGTGTTGGCACTAAATAAGGTGATGAGTTACCAAAAAAGTGAAATTAGGAGCATAGTAGGATATCCAAAAATTTCTCCACAATCACTATGACATATTTCCAAGGCTTAAAAATGTATACTCAAAAATAAATTAGCTAACAAATTAGACCACAAACTCAATCTACATGAGTGGTCTAAACAAAATCCACTATTCAAACACACAAATAACTAACATTGGGCTTCACTAAAATAGATCCTAATTGACATGATAATATCATAAGGTGTGAAAAAATAGATATAGAGTTCACCAATATAAAAATTTGGTGCTTAAGGGTTATTAAAGAGATGCACACACTAGCCCCTAGACAATCAAAATATAAAGGGATAAAAATTAACAGAGTATGAAACTAAAATAATGAAAAGGATGCAAAAAAAAATCAAAGATTGAGGAAGAATGAGGTTGTAGTGACAATAAAATAACAATGGAACTATTGTGGTTTAGCCAAAAACAAATTTCAAGTAATGAGACATACTAGTCCTCGTATGATTTAAGAAAAACAAACTATATGATGAAGAAATGGAAAATGGTGGTAGAACAAGAAAAATACAAGAACACCAACATAAGAGAAAATTAGATGACCATGGTGGTTTGGGATGGTAAAAAACTAAAAAGGTTACATAAAATAAACAACTAAGAAAAAAATAGAAGACCAAAAATTAAAATAATTGTGCCTAAAATGTAAGAAGAGTAATATACAGATGAAGAAGCTGTAAGTAAGAGGTGCCTCATGTGTAGAGTCATCATAAAGAACATTTTCATTGCCACAAAGGGTGATAAAATATCCATCTTAGATGAACGTGAATGGTTGATGAATACTCATATAAAGGATTAGGTGTAAAGTGCACAAGTGATCTATGTGATGAAATAATTAAATAAGTGTCACGTTGATTAGGCCTCATAGAATTAGTCTCATGAGACTCGTATGTGAGTGAATAAGTAACAGTTTTTATTTGATGATAAAAATACTCACAAAGAGTAGAGGGTATAAAAAGTGGATCTATATCATCATTTAATCATGTAGATACTACACCTACAAATTAACCAATATGATGGATTATCTTCCAATGAATATTCTAAATAGGAAAAACTATACCTTTTGAATGTATGCCAAGACCTTCACAAATATATCCCATGGAATGGAGCATATGAGCACTGAATCTAATAGTATGTTTTTTAGAGAAATCAAGCAGTTAAGTAGGTGGGTTATAAGTGGGAAAACATGATGATAGAGTTATTTTTTTTACCATATAATATTTGCGAGGATTTTGATCATCATGTGAACTTCATTACTTATTTTATCATGCATGAGCATCATGAGGCTACTCTACTAGGATTAATAAACCTAAAACTCATTCAATTATTTCTTTATCTTGACCATTTTTACACCTCATACATACTTCTTCATAGGCATCTTCATTAAACATATTGTATCGAAGAAGACTCATAACCTAAGATATTATATATTAATCATCACCACAATGTAAGCCATACATATAATATAATGAAAAATATAAATATTTATAAAATAATATTATTACAAGCTCTCTATTATGTTCATTAAAAATAATTCCACTGGTGTTCTTAAATAGGATATATATATATATATATATATATATATATATATATATATATATATATATATATATATATATATATATATATATATATATATAAGATCCTAGAAGATTCAATGCCTATAAGGATCCTATGAGAGCTATCACACCTAGAAAATTGTCTATCTTAAACATGCTTAGAACATTAAAATATTAGCTTATGACAAATGTCACACTAATAATTAATGCACATAAAATTAATTAAAAATTAATTTAAATTTCCTAATTACATCTTATAAGTAATAAACTAAAGTCTAATACTCTAATAATAAAATGTATACACTTCCTAACATGGTCATATGGTGAGTTGAAAACATACAAGAAAGATGTCTTCTAGCATGTGGTCCATTTATTTCAGGCAGAAAATGAGGTTTGTTAATCCCAATTTAGAAACAAATATGGAAGAATGTTTGATAAAATAAAAGGAGTGTGAGATTATGAAAATTGTAAGGTATTCTTCATGATTAGAGAACTTTTTTTTTATGAGTAATAAATATGGAGATGTTATATTGTATATAAAATTAATAAATTTAAATAAAATGTCTTTAAAGGATATTTATCCTTTGCCTAATAACATGGATCAATTGTTGAACAACGTCGTTGGGTAAGAACTAATATTAATTTTGGATGGTTTTTATGGATAGAAATAGGTTTTTTTTTTAGTTAGAGAGGCATAAGACATCATTTACATTACTTTGGGTGATAAATTTATATTTATGAATTCCCTTTAGACATATCAAAGTAAGACAACATTTGAAAGGGTGATGGACTACACAGTCATGGATTTGATCAATAAATTATTTTGGTTTATTAGGATGACATTAATGTCTATTCAAATAAGAGGCTTGATCATTTATGGAACAAAGAAAGATTTATAAAAAATTAAAATAATATGTTATATTCCTTAATCCCAAGAAATAAGTCTTTGTTGTAGAAAAATGATTTTTTTTAGTCACATTATCTAAAATAGAGTGATGATCAATCAAGAATGAATGAAAGAAATAGATGGAATCAAAGGATAACATCTTAAAATAGGTATACAATTTTTATTTGGTTAGATTAAATTTTTTGAACATTTCATTTCCAATTTTGTAAAGATTATTATCTAACTCACAAGGATGTCATAAAATGACTAGGTTATTAATTGTACCACTGAGGCTAATTAGTCATTTTATTACATTAAATAAGCCCTCAAATATTACCTTAAACTAGGAATCCTAGATTAGAATAAAGAGTTTTAAATATTTTATTTTATTTCCCCAGATAAAGTGTTCATTTTTTAACTATAAAAGAATGTAGAGGGGAATAAACAACCCATTTCATTATAAAGAAAAACATTGTAAAATGTAAAGATGAATTCTACTATCATGAATAAATAAACATTCATACTTGTTGTTAGGAAGCTACTTGTAGGAAAATTTAAAAAAATAAAAAAAAACCAATATGCACTAACATAAAAAAAGAATAATAATATTATATTGAAATGATAAAATCTCACTATAAAGTAGCATGGGCCACTTTGAGGGGGTAACCTCATTTCAGCATAGATCAATATAAAATATATAATATATGATCTTTCCTCTTAACTAATCCATTGATTTATAATATTGTATTAATAATTATTATTATCTACCATGCATGTGGGATAGTTACAAATATAAATAGGAAGACTTACAGAGCGTATTCATCCAATATTTTATTGAAAAATACCTAATAAAAAATAGAAGAGATGGGATGAAGGGGTACTAACATGCCTTCCTACTTTAGAAATGTTTATCCTCAAATATTGATACAAGGAAATTGCTTTTATAATTAGAGCAAGGGTTCCTGTATCACATCTTCTAGTTACATGTTGTACCAATATCATAAAGTATTAGTGATAGAATGATAAAAAATCTAGTGGGACCACCTACAAAGGATGGTCTCAAGTTCTAGGAGGATAAAACTTTCAGTTTCAAGATATAAGAGTGTTGTTTTAAATTGTACATGTTGATTAATGGCCTTATTTAAACATGATACATGTAAATTTTGATGGATCTTAGATGAGGAAGGAAGATCCAACTTGTATACTACATGACCAATCTTGGAAATCACTTTATAAGGACCATACAAATTTGGTGCATGTTTTTTATGACCCTTAAATTTCAAAGAGGTCCACTTATAGTGTTATATCTTGATAGAAAAATGTCACCACTATAAAAATATAACATTAAGCGGTATTTATAGACCTATTTATTCATTCAGGTCTATGCCACATGGAGATTATTTTTTAGATTTTGATGGATAATTGCATGTGTGAAGTTTGGAATTAATTTCATGTACCTTAGATATTTTTTTAATGAAGATATTTTTTTTTAATAACTTTAAATGGAATCATATGTGGTCACCTTAGTGACAATGTGGTATGTAGAGTTGTACCATAACTCAAAAATTAGTAACCATTTGATTCAATGAGTATGTTGAGTATAGGAAAATTAATGTAGAAAAAGATCCATGGATTTTTTAATATACTCCATCTGACCATAAATTTACATAGTAAAATAAAAAATCATTATTATTTCATTGCCATATAAGTGGAAAATTTCATTCTAAAAATAACTAGTAAAAGTGGAATCATGGTCACACACAATTTAGGTAGGTAGTGCATGTGGGCAACTAATTTGATGAAGAAATGTTTGAGAAATAATAGATAGTAAAATAATGAATGAGGGTAAAAAAATGGGAATAATTTTATATTTCAAACACCACAATGAGAATCACTAATTTCCACCCTTACTTGAGTAGTTACTCAATAAAATTTATGAAATATCTAACAATATGTGATTACAGACAAGAAAGGGTTTAATCATACATGGGGTTGCAATAGTTTCCACTTTTTTGAAATAAAATGTTACAAATTAGGCCATAAACTATTTTTATGTCTAATTTAATTCCTTTGTCAAAAAAAATTTGGAATATCCTTTCATAGTTTAAAAAAAAATCCTAATTGGCTATATGGTCGAGAGGCATATAAATTTAATAAAATTGTATGTCTTTGTGATTAATTTGGTTCTAGTAATAGGTGCCATTTGTTCTTTATATAGTGCCCATACCAATATTAATTTGGTTATTAATCATTTCCTCAATGATTTTTTAAATTTGAGTGTCATGAGACCATTCTTGCTATATGTGATTCACATAATCATGCATCACAAAGGATAATGCACACAAGGTTTTTTCAATATATTTAATTTTGAGAAAATACATATACAAAAACATTGTATTTAACCTTATTATAGGTAATTTATTAGTCATATCCTATTGTTTTTATTACCTAGTTTTCTTTATCAATTCAAGATACTTTATGATCTAAGAAGTAATTTAGGCTATGGTGATTAGTTTTGATGAAAATTTGCCTTCTAAATAGGTATGGGCATTACTTTTTAATGGAATTATGTATAGATAAAATTTATTCCTCATATGATTAATAATATTATTTTTTCTTGTAATTTCCTTGATGGTGAATGAAATGGGTCAACCCTCCTACATTAGACCAATTCCATTGCTACTTCTTTGGGCATTATTTTTGATAAAAATGGTTTGGATACATTAGGTGCATCTAAAATAGCTGTAGTGCACATTAAAAGATTAATAATTTAAAACAATTTTTTTGATATCTTATACCACTAAAAGGCATTTTTTTAACATGGATACTAATGGATCAAACAAAATTCATAGTCCTACACAAACTTTCTATAATAACTAGTCAGGCCAAAAATATGGTGAATGCTCTTAAGTCATTTTGGCTCAGGCCAATTTTTCAAGATCCACTTTGATTCCTTCCTTAGTGATGATGTGTCTAATATATTCAATTTAAATTTAGAAAAAATAACACTTTAACCATTTATCACATAAATGCCTATCAGTAAGGAGTTTGAATATGTATTTTAAATGTATCATTTTCTCCTCCTATGTACAATTATATTCAAGGATATCACCAAACAACACTAGGAGGCATTTACAAAGAAATGTTTAGAATGCATTGTTCATTAATCCTTGAAAGGTTGATGAAACATTTATGAGGACAAAAGGAATTTCAAGAGACTCATAATGCTCATCATGTGTTCAAGAAACTATCTTTTTAATATTGTATTATTTCATTTATATATTTTGATATCCTAATTATAATTCAATATTTGTGAATAATTAAGCTCCAAGCAATTCATCTATAATATCATCAATCATTGTAAAGGTAAAATTGTCCTTGATAATGAATTTTTTAAATGTATGAAAGTCAAAAGAGAGGAACTAAGACCCATTTTTTTCCAAACCAAAATTTAAATAGAGGAGTAGGTATTGATGCTGGGATTTAATACTCTATCCTGTAACAATTTTTAAACCATTTTTTTATATTTCATTCCTTTTTATAAATGGGTACTAATAAGATCAAATGTTTGGAGGTAAACTACTTAGAATCAACTAAATCTAATGATCTTCATTAGTAAGATACACTACCTTTAGGTTCCTATTTAAAAATTGCATGATTTGATAAGATTTATTGTAAACATATATGGTTGTTGGTATCAAAAAGGATTCACTGAACTAGATGTCACAAATATGGGAAATAATCCCATGAGATCTTGTTTTATAGAATTTTCCATGCAGTGAGAGATAATAATTACTGTAGATCTTGGTGTAAGGCCTCTTAATATGTGTTGTTAGTCCCTGTCACTAATTTTAATTTTTTACTCTAAAAATTCTCTTAGGATATGACCTAGTGCCTAAATCCATTGTGCCTCTAAAACAATGTTACAACCTCCTAGATGCAAAAAAAACATGTTTGATTTAAAATCATAGCCCCCCCCCCCCCTCCCCCAACCTTAAAATGTATAAATTCAATATTTTAAATTATAAAGGTAAGGTTCCCACATTACATATCATGAATTTAAAACTTCAACAAGGATAACCATATAAAACACCCTTTTTAGATATCTTAGGACTAATTAAGTTATGTGTACTACCAAAGTCAATGAGAATAATCAGTGGATGTTTCTTAAAATACCCCATTACTCCTAGAGTCTAAGTGGTTACCCCATCCAAAGCATACACCTAAATTTAAGGGTGTGAATCTATGGTTATATCTTACTTGGATTTAGGTTCTTAATCAAGGGTATCTTGAACAAATCACCATTCTTAAACATCTAGTGTTGACTTGACATCAAAAAAAAAAACATTTGTTGAATGTAATTATGTCTTATATATAAATTTTCATCATAGTTGTAATATAATACTTTTCTCAACAAGTTGAAATTTCTACCATTGTAAGGTGTTTAATTGGAGTGAAATTTGGAGGAGGGTTTGTGAATATCTTAGTGTTTTAGATGTCCTCAAAATCAAAAAATTTAAGATCAACAAAATGAGGTGATCTTATCTACCAAAATATTGGCCAATCCAAATGATTCCATAATCTTATTAGGTTTAAACATCCTAAAATATTCATAAATTATATTTTTATCCTATTGATTAAATTATTCATGATAAATTCACCATTTATACTTTAAAATCATTCTAGTTTTTGAATTCAGTTTGAGACTTGAAAACCATTCTAGTTTGCTATAGTTTGGTTTAGAATTTGATGTAATCATCATAAGCATTGAGACCAAATAAAATAAACACAAATTTGATATCCTAAGTGGGATATGTATGAGATTTTTTATACCATTGGTAGTAATGGATAACTTCCTTCTCTAAGTGAAATTATGTCATGGGTACCTTGTCTACCACAAATGTATTTTGCAAGATTAAATAATGTTAGGTAAAATAAATATAGTTTATTGGTTATGTGTCATCATATTTTCCAAATTATAATTGAGGGTCACATAGTTCGATTTGGGATTAGAAATATACCTTCAAAATGTTGGTCACATTAATGTTTTTGTATAACATGGAATTTTTTACATTAATGTCATGTATGAAATCATTAAAATTAGTGAGTAAAGAATAAAGATGAGATTGGAATTCATCTCAGAGTTCCTCATTTTTCATGCCATGGATTGGACTCTTGCACTAGTGAAAACCATTTACTAGAAGGTTTTGGGATTGTCATAAAATGTAGACTAAATTTATATCTTAAAATATCAATATCGACAAGATAACAAAAATAGTATAATTATAAAAAATGTGGAAAAAAATTGTTTTCAGGGCTATAGGTGAAAAATGATTATGTATGGAATTTATTTTCCAAAATAAAATTATTATTAAAATGATTGTCTCGATGAGGAAATAAAAACTTTTTATTTTCCATTTGTGGTAAAAAACTTGTACTTTAAATTTTTTTATTATGGATGCCAATTTCAACAAGTTCAGGTAGCCATTTTGAAACATTCTAATCCTTTTGGCTATTATAATAAGTTCAAGTAACAATTGTGAAACATTCTAACCCTTATGCATACTAAAATGAGTTCAAGTTACCACTCTAAGACATTTTAACCCTTTTATCAGGGAAAATTATATTTTTATATCAATTACTAGAATATGATATTCTCTATTATTGTAGTTTTCAAGAAATCAGAATCCAATATGTGACTATAACTATAGAATTACATAGAAGGATACTATAGGGCATGTTTGGTTTATGAGGTTGAAAAAATAATCTCATTTATAAAATAATCTTGGATTAATATTTCAAAGTTACATATATCACAAATAACCCTTATATATCCCACTATCCCATATCTAAGGTACAATGCAAGTAAATTCCATAGGCTAACCTCTTATCAGTGTATCACAAAAACATATGGCCAAAGATTTCCTATGGCTAGGATATGAAAAACGTAGGTGGTATTCCTATGTAATAGAAGTTACATGGAAGAATGAGTTTGTATATAATGTTTTCTAATAGATAATATATTGGGGCATAACCCCTCACTCCACATGATTAGGGAATATTATCTTATCACTAAGATCCTAATTGGAAAAGGTGAAATAATATGGTGGATATAAGTAGAGAACCCTAATCCACTAAATAATATTACACAAAAATTTACTTGGAAAGAGATATAATATCCAATGTTATTCCAAATCTAATACCTAATGATAGGAACCATATTACAAACAAGTTAATATAATAACAAAAATATAACCAATATGCATTAAATAGAATGAGAATACCAATATTGTACTAAAATTTGATAGAATATCATTACAAATTATCATGGGAATATTTGATGGGTCCATCTCCTTTGACCATATATAAATAAAAAATATTCCTTAGATGTTATTTCCTCTTACACAAGTCCTTTATCTAAGCTATTACACTAACAAACTTAATATGCACCATAGATGTGGGATACTTGCAAATAAAAATTGGGACAAATTACAAGGCATATGCATCTGAGATTTAATTAATAATACTAATTCAAACTAAAATAATTATGATGAAAGGGTAATAACACCTAATAAGGATATGAAATCAACTATATGCTATAATTTGAGTTCCATATTGAATATGTAAGTCCCCAAGACTAGGGTCAAAGACATTACAACTTAATTTTACACCTCAAACAAAATATGAAGATAGGTAAATAAACTAAAATAAATTTATGTTTATGTCCATATCACCAAGATTTTTAAAGGGTAGGGACTAGCAAAAATAATGGAAAATTCAAACCTTCACATTGTTTAGGTGAATATTTTAGAAGATCATATCATTATGAACAAAAAATAACTAAGAGAATCATCCTAGTATAGAGATATAATATACTATATGAATAATTGTAATTTTTACCTAATTTAAATGAGTCATAATAAATAATTATGAGTTTGGTTTCCTATAAGAATGTCTTTATTGAAAAATTCTTGGTATGGAGGAATCCTAAAAGTATTTAAATGTGGTGCATTGATGATAATGAGGATTCTAAATGAATTAAGTAATTTTAAAATAGGCTATGAAGAGGTCACTACATGTACTTATTAAAATATCATACTAAGTAAAATTAAAATATTGATGCACATTTATCACACATGACTTAGCAAGTAAATAAGGTCTTATTCCACCATTCTCACACTTGTATTCTATAATATGAGTTGAGCCTTCCATTATTTAATTACAAACTTAGAAGAACTTGACCATATATTTCAAAACTTATAAATATCTTACATAGACATATCCATACAATTAGTTTAGTCTTATTATACATAGGATGGTTCTACTAGTTTTAATTAGTATTACTAGTCAATACTGACTTGATCTAGTCATAATTGACCCTATCCTAGAAAGATCTACTTTGTAAAATCACACATTTTCTTAGGGTCATCCTATTTTACTATCATGTTTGTGGCATGATAAATTATCCAATTATAATCTTATATATAAAAATAAATGTCTTTTAATAGACTAATGTTCACCTACATACTATTCTTTTCATGCTTTCTAGAACTTGACTTTAAAACCTTCTACATTAGCACATCACATAATATTTCTTGTTTTCCCACCCAAAGAATAGTGAGTTACATATGGAAGGGTCAATGTTAGTTATAAAAATAAAATTAATATATTAATGTGTGTGCCTCAATGGATTGGGTTAATTGGAGCCTTATTTACACTATCCCAAAAATACATGGATAAAATTTATACTCATATAAACAAAATACTAATTAAGTAAAAACAAAACATATGTAAACCATATCATAAACATAATTATTTTTCCCAAGAATTCATGATTTTTCCATAAATACACCATTAGCTATAGGACAAGCATTAGTTTGAACACATCAACATTATTGTATAATCATGATCAAGGAAACACTATCAACAACAAAAATAGTACTTTTATTGACTACTCAATAGAGCATGACTACAATGTTTATCAAGGTTATCAAAATTACATAGCATTATTATATAAAATTAGCCACTATTCCTCTCTTTACGCATAAATATATTAATATTCTAGAACTGGATCTTTATATCAACATTCTCTCCTTCTCTTCCTTAGATGACAACCTTTAATAGGATTCCAAACAGCCTTTCATGTCACAAGGTAGCTCAACTTATATCAACAAGCTATTAATATCTTTGTCATCCACATTGAAGTTAATGAAGTGATCTACTCCAAACAAACTACCATGTTTTCTTCTATTGATTTTCAACAATCTATCAAAATTAAGCCATCATCCATAACCCTATCATTTATCTTCCATGATAACCACTATAGTTAATAGATACATGTGGTATTATTGCGTCTATATTCTATTTCTTTGTCATATGTGCATGTAGAATTAATATTTTTAGCACACACCTACCTAACTAAAAATATCTCTTGGGTTTGAAATCACTTGGTGTGGTTAAGTATGTGTACACCACTCTTTGATCCCTTAGACTAATACCACCCATGTCTATATTAATCTGACACACACATGACCTTGGAATTTTTTATACTCATCCAAATTTTGAGGTCAACATTACACCATAATAACATGTTTGTCTATCGTCAAAAAATGTACTTATTCTTTCTCCTACATGACCATGTTTTCAACCTATTTATTTTTTTATCCCTATCATATGTTTCCCTAAAAACATATCTTATTAAAAATTAACCACTCCTTGTTTTCATTTCTCATGTCTTCCCATGTTGTGTCTTTCTATTTCTATGTTATTTATTATTTGGAGACTTTGACTCACATGCACAACCATTGCATTCTTTCCTAACTTAACCTTTATTAATATAATAAAAGAATAATAGAATATGATACCAATATATATTCAAAAGTTTTATATTTAACTAAGTTTTTTCTTTAATAAAATAACTAAGGGGCATCATGTTTTATCTCGTCTTCAAAACTAGACCACCTTGTTAGTGAACTTTGTACAATGTATGTGATGCCTATTACTTGTGCACCCAATTTCATTCATGCTAGAAGTTTCTCCTAGAATCTATTATCCTAATACATGACCTTATTTAAATTATTGATAGCATATTTTATTATTTCCATATGGATAAGTTCCTCATCAAGAGTCTTCATTTAAAGTTCTAATTTGGCTCTTTTCTTCCACCTCTTATAAATTTTTGTATGCTCCTCATTTTTTTATTGGTATAAATTTGGAGGGATAGTGAATTTTAATCTTTATTTTCTTCATGGATTCACATGTTTATTACAGAAGTCTATGAGAATTTAAATAATAATTATTTTACCACTTTCATGATTTTTGAGAATTTATTTAACACGTTTTAGAAAATTTTAAATTACTTGGATAACTTGAATGGGGATTTATTGGATTCATCTTTAATATTATTGGTGTCAAATTATCTTTGAAATATTTCATAAAAAACTATCTCCATATTCTCCATGGGTTAAGCTTGGGTGACATCAATTGCATCAAGTATTCTTGGTTACATTTTTAGGACCTATTGTTAGAGATTTAGGGCCTTGACCTCTAGTGGATAATTTATGTTCTTCTATTTTACACCTTTGTTTATCTTATTCAAGTGTGATCTCTACCTCAATAATTTTATTTTGTTCCTCCTTAAGTTCTATTTATATTAATGTGTACTTCTCCTCTTTTCCCTCAAGTTCCAAATATAGTTCCTTTATCATGCACTTTTGGATCTATTAAGTCATTAATTTGTAAGAATTCTACCTTTAATATTGTCTGGATTATTTGACTAGCACATTTCCTACTTTTACTTTAGACATGTTCATGGGGTTGATGAATATCAACTTTTTTACCTCGTGGATCTCTAATGTAGGATTTATTCTCATGATCACAAGAATTTCAAACCATGACTAATCTAAAATTGTGTCCAAAGAAAATGACATCTGCCTACAATTTTTATTTGAAGAATGTCTAGGGATCATTAATTTACACATGTATAGCTCTTCATCCTCTAGGTTATTTTAAGATATAGTTCAAATAATGCCTTTATCTTTGTGTTTTTCTCAGGAGGGGATCCCTTCTTCCCATATCATTTACCCTTATATTCATCCTGTCCTTATTTTCACCCTCTTTCTCTTGCTCTAACCCCTTATTGATGGTTTGTTCTCCTTAGGGATATATTGTGGATTCCATGTCATTGACATGTTGCATGGAATTCCATGTCATTGACATGTTTCATGGATGAATCCATGCATTTATCGATCACATCCTCCATGTATTTTGGGATGATCACTTCTAATTCAATGTTACATTTTGTGCTTGACACCATTATTTTAATACTTCCTTATCATTTTATTTAGCATGAGGGATTTTAATGATATATTTTACAATGCATACCCTTATGTAGTAATGTGTGGGGAGTATTGGATTCTCCCTTATACTTTCCCCTTTTTTATTGTTATTCCTTTTGTTATTACGGGGGAAGGGGGCATGGGGGTGGCATTTCTTGCATGTGTTTTTAGTGCAGTTATTTTTGTCAACTTGAATAAGGCTACCTTTTCTCATCATAATGCCATTTAATCTATATATTTTTTGGCTTATACTCTAACTCTCTATCTTTCAATTCTTATAGCATAGGAGATAGTGTATGTATCTCCTTATTCTTTACTTTCCTCTTCTTATTTTGGGGTCCCTTTGTTGTCTCAGTTTCCTTTGAGTTTTCCCACACAATAGAGTGTCACATAAAATTAAAATTAATTTTCTTAATATTTTTGAAAGGGGGTATGAATGAGATGAATAGATTTTATTAAATTGGTAGTTTTATATCTCTCTAGTGCTCCTACACCAATAATCATTTTTTAGAATTTGATTAATAGTATAGGTTGTGCACAAGGCCCTTTATGGTAATTATTTGTAATGGTATATTGACACACCCAATATCATAATATTAATATTCTTAATTATGTGTGTCATCCCTGAAGCATACATATGTTATGCAGAGGGTGTGGATTCATATGTCTAGTCACATCACATCCATAATTATATTATGCATGTTACATATGCCATTCACTACATCATAAAAAATAGTGTTGTAAATCCATATGATAAATTAATCCATACATACATCTTATGATAATATAAATTTGTATGTTCTAGAATATTGTGTTGCATCACAATGAACTTGGCATGGCTCTCCATCATCTATGGTAATATTCTATACATGCATCATTCCTCTCCTATGACATCCTTTAGTCTCACTACCCACTTGTCCACCCTAGTTTTATACTTGAAAAATAGTACCCCATGGAAATTATACATATGATACTATAGTGGAGGAGATGTGTTGTAGATTATATACACCATTTTCCTTATTTATTTCCCTCAGGTATGGAAATCTCATCAAAAAGTAGCAGTATGAAAATTGTGCCATAATTGAAATTGTCCCTATTTTTTGCACTTTCTTTATTCCTTCAATACATGGGCTTGGAGAGTGAGTACTAGAAGAAGATGTCTAAGGATGGTTTCAAATAGTTAAAGGCTCTCAAGATCTATACTAGAACTTGGTACGTCACTTGATATTGGGGCCTACCCGCTCACTTCACACACCATAGCAATAAGGGTGTTAGGTGCTTAGCTAGAATATAACTAGTTGATGGAGATTATAATCAGCCAACAAACTGAGTTGGTTCTCCCCTTGGTGATGAATTCCAAGTAGGATATCTGAGGAAAGGTGACTTTTAGGTGATTAAATCCTAGTTGAGCCTTATGTTATTATTTTAATGTTTGATTTAATGTGTGGTTTGGTATTATGTGTGTGATAAGAAGTGAGACTATGATTAATTTATTTGATTAAATTAAGCTATGTGAGTTAATTAATACAATCAAATAATGGATTCTAATGTAGTCTTCCAAATACTTAGATATATTTAAGAGTGTCCCAATGTGGCCATATTCATCGATGTTTGAGATATGCAAATTGAACCCTCTATTGTTTTATTCCATATTATTCACCATACATGTGACCTCCTTACTATTGGCCAAATATTCTTTAATATCTCTTCCTAACTAGACCAACCTAGTTAATTTGTGTATTTGGGGTAGTGTAATCTTCATTATTTACCCCAAAAAGTATAACCTATCAAAATTTGACATAGTTTAACTCAAAAAACTATTTTGCTATTGTATGGACTATGAAAACCTCTAATATTTCATGTAAAATATAAATAAAAAATGTGACTTCCTCCACATTAACAATGAAAGGTATCTCATAATGTCTTAGAACCCCAATTCTATCCAAATTTTATCAAACAAAGTTTTCAAATATAGGGTTTCCCTTGGGTGTCTTCTTCCCTATGTCTACCATGTAGTCATTGTGTAGATAAGCCTCATTTGATCCTAAACTATTATTTTAATCATATACTTTGACTTTTTAAACAATTTACTCCATTATTATCCATTTAATACACTCTCAAGGTATTTCATATCTAAGGATCTCATCTTCATTGGCCTTGGATTGCTTGTTGCCCATATTGCACATTGTTTGTTTGCATTGGGTGAACTCTTCATTTTTAATGTCTCCTTCAACAATACTAATTTAATTATTTGTACCTATAACACTAATTCACTTAATTATTCCCTTATTATGGTTTATGGCCCCTATAATTTCATGTTACTCATTCTTTATTCCCTAATATGAACTAGCCCACCTTATATGTCCCTTTTCTCAACCATGAATGTATAAATTCTTGATTTTTTGGGTGATATTATTTTAGATACATTATGATCCTTTATATTCATGGATTAAAACCATTTATATTTCACCTCAATTTCCATACTTGGCTAAATCCTTAAATTTTGTTCAGCTAATGTTTACTTTGATAATGACACTAAAAGGGTCAGTTTTGAGCTTTAAAATTTTTGAATGATGGTTAGAACCAAATGAAACCTAAAACCTAAAATATTCATACTTATTATTAAATAAATTTACTTAAATATTAATACATAAAATTCATAATATTACAAGGTTCTTGATTATGTCCTTTGAATGGCGATAAATCATTACTCTTGGTTCAAATTCAAGGATTCACACTGCTCTAGTTTGCTTGGGCTATTTGATACACTCTAATTATTAAATTAAAAAGTGATAAAATAACATGTAATTATCCATTTTATTATCCTTATCACGTTTCCTAAAACTTTCATTGAATGCACTAGTCTTATCTAGAATGACCTTTCATCTTCTCATGCTCAAAGCTTTAAGTGTTACTACCCTTGGATTGATTGTAAGTGATTTCTATTTATTACCCATAAGAATTTAATTTTTATTTTTTGGTGGTAATATCATTATTAATAGTTACCCATATTTTTGGGATCCTTTCCATGTGCATTATTCCCTTATGCATTTTTAATAACTAAGTTTACCTATTACTTATGTACTTTCTTGACCCACAATACCTTCTTACCTAGTCACTCTAAAATTATTGCCTCTTAGCATGAATAATACAATTCAAATTTCACAAGTAATATATAATTATCATTATATTATTTACCATTTTACATCACTTTTCCCTACACCTACCACACACTAAATCTTGCACCTAGTTTTCTAGCATAACTAGTCTCTCGTCATCAAGTTACCCAATTAGTTTTAAAGGGGTAAAGTATTTTCATGACCATAAGTGTCATATAAACAATATAAAACTCATAAATATCTTTATACATACATTTTGAATTTTAACCAAGGTACATATAAATCTTAAAGCTTCCTATAATTATGCATGCTTAAAGTTGTGTATCTATAAAGATACCATAAAATTAGAGAGAGGTTTACAAATAATGTGTGGCATCTCTCACCTAGAAACTTAGATGTACAAAATATGGTTTTCAAGGAATACCATTACTTGAATAACTTGATTGGTATTATGTATTGGGCATGCATTATTATAATTGACAATAAAAAACTAATGCATGTAAAAGTCGACCTACTCTAATTTAACCTAAAAACACACTACAAAAATAAAATGGGATACACCTTATTAAATCCATGGCTCAATGATGTGAATCATGATAGAAATTGAGATGGATTAAATTTAAATTCCTAGGGATAATTTCACCATCTAATGTGCATAGGTTGCATGTGGTTTCCAAAATATCATGAATGATGTAAGCCATTAGCCATTCAATTTGAATATTTCATAGATGATTAAAATACTTTGAGTAATAAAGAATAGCATGGGTCCATTATACCAATATATTTCCATTTATAAACATAACATGCCAAGCCTTTATCAACCCATATCTACACTATCTCCATTGAGTAATGACAAATTATTCATGCAAATTCACTGGGACTTAAATTTGTGCATTCAATGACTCATTGTCATAGATGAGACACATTTAATCCAAGCACAAAGATGAGAGTAATAACTTAATTAGTAGCACAATTTATATTCCAAAAACTATTTGAAAATGTGTGGACTTATTCAAACACTTTTAATTATTTTGGTAGGCCCTTAAAACCACTTCAAACTAGTCATCCCAATCCTTTTAATTGATGTCATCAATTTTGGTGAATTAATTACCTAAGATATTTTTAAATGTCTTCATAATTCCATTCATTTATCTATGGTATGGCATTGCCTTATGGTGTAAAATAATGAAATTAGATAATAGAATATGTAAGGTTTCATTGATGAAATGAGTGCCCTAGTTGATGGTTAGGCTTAGGGGGTATCCACACTGACTAATTATGTTCTCTTATAGAAAGTGAACCATTCTAGTTGTATTACAATTTATAATTATCATGGATTAAACTCACTTAGTGAAATAATTGGTACCAACAATGATTTAGCATGTGGTACTTTGATTTAACTATGTTGGGAATAATGGAGTTTTATTCCTATTTTAGTTAAGGGTTTAGATTAATAAATTAGTAAATAATATTGAAATAATTATAGTATTGATTTGTATAATTTATTTGTCTTTGAAACCTTTATAAAAATATAAATAAATAAGGAGAAATAATGACTTAGCTAGGAATAGGCTGAGATGGTTGAGACAAGGTCTAAAACTAGCTATGTAGAATTGGGACAATATCAAAAATCAAAATCTAGATTTCATTTGGAAAAAGGATAGAAGTATCAAAAACATGACACTTTAGGGTCTAAAATTGTAGTCCACTCCTACCACTATTATCCAAATTGGTCATGGAGACTTGATTTTTTTGGGTTCTGTGTGATGTTCCTATATGATGTTGCTTGTGAAATATTGAGTGCTAAATATCAAGAGATCTCATTTTAGATATGATTTAGTATTCTTGCTTGCTTCGTAAGGTTGGTCACCTCCCTTGTAAATAAAGTTTGGATAGGATTTTATAGGGAACTATTGGTCATGGGTTAGATGTATTTGCACTAGGATGACATAATAAAGGATGGGAATTAGATGAAATTGACCATTATATCTCAAATTGAAAATGGACAAGAGCACCAAAAATGGGACACCCTAATATTCAGTGTTATATTCTAGGTATGGCACTCTTATCCTATAGGCTCAGGACCTAGGGGAATAAGATTGGCCTAGGAAATATAGTCTAGATCAACTAGAATTAAGGTTTAAAAGGTTTTAGATGATTGGTAATGAGCAAGAAGATATCCAAAAGGTTCACAAAATCATGAAAAATGGACCTATGGATAGGGTCACATAAACCACACTCAAACTACCAATTTGAACATTTTATATGACTACATTTACCCCCCTTTATTCTAGTAATGAAATAAAGTGAAATACTAGGATAAAGGAAAAATAGAAAGCATACCTAAACTTACTTTCAAGGGTGAAGCCCATGAAGATTTGTGATGTTGAGTGATGTTGAATGATGTTGAGTGATGTTGAGTGATGATGGGTAATGTTGGGTAATGTTGGGTATGTGTTTTACCAAGAGTAATATCATGAATAGAGATAAGTACTCAATTCCCTAATGGTGGCTTAAGAATACAAGGGCTATCCCCTTGGCTCCATAATTTCCCACTAAGTGAATCTATGTGATCATACATTTGTTAATAAATGTTTGGAATGTGTCTAATCCCTTTGAGTAAGTGGCTCAATAATACAAAGGCTAGCAAATCCTTTGGTTCCATCATTACCCATTAAGTGAAGCTATGAACTAATACTGGTATGAAAATGTGTCATATGAAATGGATCTTAAATCCCATGAATTATTTATAATTTTAATAATGTGTCATGGATAGCTAAATGAATACTAGAAACTAGGCAAACTTTGGCCACTTCTAGAGGTGGAGATTAGGCTTATATGAAAGCCACTCTAAAATTGGGAACTAGGATTGTATAAAAAGCCACTTTAAAATAATGCCAACCTCCTATAGATGGAATAAGGCATGTAATTGCTAAGAATACCAAGGTAATACATTGAACTTGGAAAGAAAATAAGGAAAATGTTCCATGTACATTTCCCCTATATTAATGTCTATAACATGGATTTTGATCTAGAAGTTATACTAACTACCCAATCTAAAATTAGAAGTGAGAGCCATTATACCACACATGATGCCCCTTATATAAAGATTATCTTAAAAAATTGTATTGAAACTACCTAATCTAAACTAAATTGTAGCTAAAAAATTATAACTAAACTTACGTTTCTATCTATTTGAGGAAAATCTAATTTTTTTGCTATCTAGATAGGAGCGACAAAAATAAGACACCTTGTTATTCGGTGTTGTAGTCCAAGTTTTATGCTCTTGTATTTTATATTTTTGATGATTGTTTTATATTTGTCACTATTTTTCTATTTTTCTCTATTTATTTTGGGTTTTGGTTACTAGTTTGAGTGTTCTAAAAATTGGTTTTTGACAAGTAGAAGGATTTGATCTCTATGATAAAACCCCTATTTATTGCCCCCTCTTTTGAGGGTAGGAATGAATACCCTACAATGACTACCCTCAGAAGAAGATCCATACAAGTGTTTTATGCTATGAAATAAATGATATAGAAATGATAATAAAAAATATATCTCAAGATATATCATATTTTGTAGTAGAGATTATTATATCAATAGGGGTATGCCTAGATAGATGTAATAATGTAATAACATGTGCAGTATACTAAATTGAAACTAGAAATTTTAGTTATTAGTTTTCAAGGAGGGATGGAGCATTATGTCTATAATGGAATCCAAAAAATTAAGATAATGTATGATGTGAATCATGGCATTGCAAATAATTGAGAATCAATAAGCAAACACACAAGCTAAGAAGCAAGAAGCATACAAAAGTGGCCAGAGGGCCAATAAAATAAAGGACATGGGCATGTCACTCAATCTAGGAAATAAATCATACAATTCATGTTTAAATTCCCACATGCACATAAAATTGAAAACAATAAAAATTATCATGAGGGCCACAAGCACATAAAAGAATGCAAGCAAAGGATATTGGCAAATGTCTAAAGGTACATACAAGAGATAAAGTAGGAACTAAGAAATACAGTCACACCTAGCTAATCAAAGAAGGAAAAGAAGGAATGTAAAAGATGGAAATATTATCGCATATAAACTAATCAAAGCAATAAGTGAAAGTATATAAAACATGTAGTACAAGACTAGGTAGATGCTAAAAATACACAAGTGTTATATACTAGTGAGTGTCGATAGAATAATCTATGTAAGATAGTAAGTAATGTAAAAAAATATGATAACTATAGTGTGTGGTGTAGGAATGACATAACTTGGATGGTGTATTAATGTATAATATGCCCCTAATGGGTATATATATCGATGTATGTCTTGAATGTATAAGTAGGATTCCTTCTCAATGGGTAAAATGAAGCAATCAAGGATCTAGGTGTCATTGTACACACTCAAAGAAGATCAAGTGAAGCATGGTAATGCAGATAAATTGATAAACAATAACATATAATAACAAAATTTAAGTCTAGCATGGTAATATAAATGTAAAGCATGAAGAATGCATACAGTTGAAATGTTTTTAGTATTTTGAATTATTTGAATGTTTTTAAATTTTGAAATTTTTCTATGTACAAGAAAGCAAAAAGAATTTATGTGCAAGACATTGAAATGAAATATATTATTTGATGAGTCTCATGACAGACTCCCTATTATTGTTTTTTTTATCAAGGAGAGGTATCGTGCATGATCATGAAGCATGATGGAAGGGTTGAGATTGTGACTTTGAAAGTTGTGTATGTTTTAAGTGATCTAAAATCTCTATAGTGGAAATTGACTGTGGGGTCCCCCTATAACTCTGAGAAGTGGATGTAATTGTGGGGCTCTTGGGGACCCATATGGTAGTAAAATAAGCTCTCTAAAAATGTGCTCTGTGTGTAGAGACATGAGACCTCAATGATACTTCTTTGGGTGTGAATACTATAGTTGGAAATTATCTGGAGTCTTAAAACTATTGTTGATGTAGTGGTTTCTCTGAGAGAGGCCTCTATGGAAGTATATGAAATTTTTGTGCTAGCGAGGGAGGCCTTGACTTTGTCTGAATCACAACTAGAGGAAGAACTATAAATGGTGGAGGAGTTGAAACTAGTGAAAATGGAATAAGAGATGTCTCTAAAATGCAGAGTGGTAATTCATATAGAACTCCACCAACTATAATAATCTGATTAGTGTGAATGAATTTCATGCATTTGTGAACTATAGAAGGTACTTTACAGTAAAAAATGCTCTACATTTTATTTTGATTCATAGTTACGCAATCCAAATTTTGTCCCTATACACTTTGGTTTGAGAAGATGGAGTTTTTGACTCAAAGCACGGGCTCAAATTTCTTTTTGCCTCAATTTTGTCTAAGTGTCAAAATCGAGCAAAAGTTGCCAAGTGTCATTAGCCGAGGCACCTTTTATAATTTATAGAAGTTGGTTGGGATATGCCACATGTCTCATAATAACTCAGTGAAATGTAACAAGTGTCAGCATCTGCATTTCAAATGTCTTTTGAGCAGAAGTTTTCAACAAGCTAAGTATCAGGATCAAGCAGAAGGTTTCAATGTGATTTTCTAAAAGCAATGGAAGATGCCACGTATCCCCAGCTGAAGAGAGTAGAAGCCACCATGTGTCAACCTCTAAATTATCTTCATTTTGTTTCATTAACAAGTAAAGACTATGGTGGGTCCCAGGTTTTTGTTCTAAGGTAAGCAAAAGCCACCAAGTGTCACCATCTGTGTAAGTATGAAATGAGGCCCGATTATTTCTATAGTATAGATAAGGCAATGTAGAGATGGACACATGTCGCCTTCCATGGGTTTGTCAAAAGGTAGCTAAAGGCAGTGGAGATCACCATGTGTCTTTTCTCAAGAGTAAATGGAAAGAGCCACATGTCCCTGTTCCCTTTTTTGAAGTTGCTCAAGTAAGAACTACTTTGGGTTCCATTTTCTATAGAAGTTGTTTAAGTTTTGGAGAAGCAGATGGCGACAAATGTCAAGGAGTGAACACTTCTAAGCGAGGACACAGTAAGAGTATAGGTTACACAAAACATGCCGTGTGTCTTTAGTAAGTAAGAGAAAGCCACGAAGTGTCATTTTTTGGTGCTTCCTAAATAATAAGAAGGTTTTTTAGTAAAATAGGGGAAATCAGCCAAGTGTCCTCTTCTGTTTGATAGAAGGGAGCATCCTATGTATTTGTTTCAGTGAATGAACTGTAGGAAGATAGAACATTTTAGAATCTAAGAAATATCTTCTATTAGACACTTCTAGTTCAGTTAGAGTTCAATTGGGCCATTAGATTAGGAACACACAGACAATCTAGAGTGAATCCAATGCTATAAAGAGGGGTGCAGAGATCACCAGAAAGGATCATCAGAAGATTGGAGAGAATTTTCTGCAAGAGACTATTGTCAAGAGTTTTGGACTTTTAGAGTTGTGATCAGGAATATCATTTGCCTTTGTTCTATTTTATTTAGTTGAAAAGTTTATGTAACTATGCATGTTTTTGTGACTTTTATGTGACTGGAGAATTAATAATAAAATAGAGTTATGTGACTTTGTTGATGTTTTCTGTGTCATTGCAAAATTATTCTAAGCTATGAGCCTCTATTTCTATTGTTTCTATCTTTTACATTAATCATGCCTCATTCACTCTTTAATGTAAGTGAGTCTTACATATAGTTTCATTGTGCTTAGGATTAAGGGTCGAATTACATTTAGGCACATCGCCATAGTTAGATTTTCTTTCTTTAAATTTGTGTTTATGTTTAAATTCCTATCCCTTTCCTCCCAACACTTAAGATAAAGAAGAGACCAGCTTATTAAGAATTTGGAGGTCATTTCAAGTCGCAAGTCCCACATTCTTGAAACTTCCCATTCTTGTTGTTAAAAACAAGTGCAATTTTAACCATCAATAGGTACTACTTGAAGTCTTTGAATCCATGGCCAATTAAACAACAAATCAAAGACTCCTACATTGGAAATAATAGTAAGTGTTGTGGCAACATGTGTAAGTCCAACCTAAATAGGAAGTACAATATCACCCAATGAAATCTTTGTGTGCCCACTAAATCTACTAATAGTTATGTCCATCAGGGTGATATCTTGATCTAAATATCCCAAATGATTAAGTAATTTCATAGTGCACATGTTTATACTAGATCCATTGTCAATGAGAACACTATGAATGGGATGGCGATTAATTTATGATTTGATAAAAAGTGCATGGTAATCTGAATCATCCTCAACTATCTCCTACTCTAAGAAGGAAATGGAAGGTCTAGTTGGAAGTCTAGAATTATACCCACTAATCATGTTGCTTAAAGGATGTGACTCAATTAAAGGTGCTCAATATGTATATAGTGGAGGATGTGCATGATATGTATGGTGAACACCTAATGTGTCCCCTATCTCTTATTTAGAATGCTTTGTGAAAGGATCTGAGAAAATTTTTAAAGGTTTGTCTTGTGTTTGCTTTGCCTAAAGAGGATCAAATAGAGTGCCAAGATCAATAAGGTTATCATCTATCAAGTCTTGTATTGTATGTTTCAAATTGATGAATCTATTTATAGTGTGGCCTGGTGCCTTGTGAAAATTACAAAATGAATTTTGATCATATCCACATGGAAGAGGTTTTTTTGTATCAATTTATCGAATAGGAGGGAGAGATATGATATTGAATTCCAATAACTATTATAATATTATGGTTGGAGATAATGGTAGATTGGTATAAGATCATAGAGGAGGCATAGATAAAACCACTCACTAAAGGGGATTTGAATCTACATTAACTATAGGTTGATTTTGACTTTTGCTATCATTAACATTTACATTGTATGAGACTATATTGTTACTCTTATTTTTTGTTTTTGATATGCTTGTGTACTTAAGTTTGCCTATTGAATTTAATTTGAAATCCCTTTGCTTTAGTGTATGACATAACTCAAATAAGGAAGAAAACCTTTTTAACATTATTGATTCATGCAAAGTTGGAAACAAACTCTATTTGAAAAGATCTTGTAATTCTTGATCAACCATGGGGTTAGTCATTTTAGCCAAGATAGTCTTATATCTAACAACATAATTTGTGAGTTGTTATTTTAACATTTGTTTATATTGTGAAACTTGGGAATAATAGACCTTATCACCTATGTTAATGTTAAAATGAGCTAGGAACATATTAGCTAAAGGATTGAATGTGTTGAATGAATGATTTGATAGACTATAGAACCATTGTAAAACATATTATTTTAAACTTTTTAGAAATATATTGGTTAGTAACCAATCATTTGGTACATAGTCCAAGCATACTACATGAAAATATCTCAAGTGTGTCTCTGAATCACCCTTTCCATCATATAGAATGAGTTTGGGTTGAACAAAATCTAGTGTCAAGGGTATATAAGTAATATGGTGAGCCAATGGTGTATAAAGTAGAGCAAAAGAGTCCAAAGCTTGTGTTGGTTTAAAGGCACCTTGCTCAAGATGTATCACCTTGGATTGAAGAGATTTTATCTCTTGCAAAAGGGTATCCACATTAGGAGACAAAGATGTACTAGTTGTAACTGGTGGTGCCACATAGGAAGGTTAGATTGCTATAGGGGTTGTTGAGACATAGTTGTCCTCATAGTGTTATTTATAACTGGTTATTTTGAAAGAATAAAAGACTCAAATTTCTTATCCTTTTTAATTTCCATGATAGATTTTAAGTTAATGGCATGATCTTAGGGTTGTTCCCTAAACCTCTCTCTAAAAATTTATAGAATCAAATCTTTGTTGATGAATACATCATTATCAATAAGAAGCAGAAGTGGATCAGTAGTCCAATATGGTAGAGCATGAGCATCGATGTGTACATCATCATTTTTATTCTCATACTACTCATTGTTTAAATTATCCTCATGGAAATTAGTCTAATCTAGATGTGTAAGATCTATAGTTGGAATCTTAGCTAGTTGTTTATAAATGGTATATGTACAAGTTCAAGGAATATGGGTGAATTTAGGAGGATTTCCACTAAGTCTTGCACTTATTCTCAAAGGAAAAGATGAAAGAAACTTATGTGGCATAAGGAAAACAACTTGAAGAATGAAAGATAAGATGAAATAAATCTAATTTAAGATTTGAAAAACAATGAACTAGAATATGCAGAAAAAGGATATAAAGCTCACTAATATGTAAGGCAATACCTCAAAAAGCCTAAGGACCTAGTATATTCAACTAGGGTTTGAAATAAATGATTTTTAAAATTTAATTTAATTAATTTTAAAAATTAAAAGTAAATTTTTGATTTATATATGTAGGAAAAATAAAAATAAAAAATTGGAAAAAATAAGCAAGAAATTTTCTCTAGGGTTTTTAGGGTTTTTGTGTGTAAATGAAGTAAGTCAAGTTCACCAAAAAATTTAAATACATTGGGAATAATGGAGTTTTGTTCCTATTTTAATTAAGGGTTTGAATTAATAAATCAATAAATAATATTGTAATAATTATATTCTTCATTTATATAATTTATTTATCTTTTAAAACTTTCTAAAAATAAAAATAAATAAGGAGAAATAATGACTTAGCTAGGAATACACTGAGACATCTGAGATAAGGTCTAAAATTGGCTATGTAAAATTAAGATAGTGTCATAAATTAGAATCTATCTTTCCTTCAATGAAAGGACATGAACACAAAAAATAGGACACTTTAAGGTTTGACATTGTAGTCTACTCTTGTTGCTATTATCCAAAGTAGTCATGGAGACTTGAATTTTATAGGTTCTATGTGATGTTCCTATGTGATCCTTCCTATGAAATCTTAAATGTTGAATGTTGACAGAGCTTGATATAGAGATGATTTAGTCTTAAAATCCCTAACCCTCCATCATAATTGATAAACAAGATTTGAATCACTTAAAAAAGGTGGGGTTATTATGTGTAAGATGCACTGAACATGTAATCCACACCCCTTGTGTGGGCATGTTGCCTACATACCAATACTCTAAAGAAATATCAATACATATATAGTTCTCCCAACTAATGTGCATTGTGAGATAGTGTGATGTAGATGAAAAAATGCCAAATTGAGAGTGCTTGAGGTGGTTAGGGACTAGTATGAGGTGTTGAATATGTTTGCAACTATGTTGGGTGATTGTATGCAAAGAATAGGGAAATTTGTCTTAGTGTTTTTTATTTTATTCTTGTTTGCATTATAATATTGGTCACCTCCCTTGTAAATTAACTTTGGATAAGATTTTATTGGGAACTATTGGTCATGGGTTAGATGTATTCATGTTAGGCTAACATAATAAAGGATAAAAATCAGATGAAATGTATCATTAGATCTCAAATTATAAATGGATAGGAGCACCAAAAAAGGGACACCCTAAGGTCTGACACTATAGTCTAGGTATGGCACTCCTGCCTTATAGGCTCAAGACCTAGGGGAATAGGATTGGCCTAGGAAATATAGTTTGGTTGAGTTGGAATCAGTGTTTAAAAGGTTCTAGATGATTGGTAATGAGAAAGAAGATGTCTAAAAGGGTCACAAGAGTATGTAAAATAGACCTATGGATGGGGTCATGCAATCCACACTCAAACTACCAATTTGGAAATTTTATATGACTACATAATCCTACACATAGCTATGGATATAGGGACCCAAAAATCTATCACCCACTTTTAGAATGGTTATTTCATGAGAATTAGAAACATGGGAATATCATTTATGTGGTATGAATTTCCATTAATTTGACACATGTCTTTTTTTTGTGTGTATTCATCTACATATTTAAATAGGGTAGGCCATAAGAGGCTAGATAGTATAATCTTGTGGGTAGTGGATTCACCAATAAAGTGACCATTATATATGCCTTTGTGTCTTTCATGTAACACACCCTCATGTTCATGCTCCAAGAAATTAAATTAAGATATCATCATGCCCAAAATTATATATTTTTATGAGGTGAGGAATGTAACAATCTTGGCTAGATCCTCTAGGATGTGCTTCACTTTATACAACTGAGTATATGATTTTTTTCCTCAATAGGTTCCACATATTATCTAGTGTTGAGTCATGATGGGTAGTTTTTGAACAAATTATGCTTTCCCAACTTCACAACCTCAAAAAATTGAAACTCTTGAAAGAGGATTATTCAAAGACTTATGCACCCATTTCTCCTCACTAATTAGTTCAAGGGCTCATGATATTTGAATAACATGAATGGAGTGGCCAAAAAGTACTATTATTAATTCTATATCACATAGATCATTGTCATCACTTAATGCTTAGTAGTGATGTATTTATGTTTGATGGGATTGAGATTTATAATTGTAAATGAATTCAGATGGTTGATCATTTCTCACCTAACTAAGGTAGAATGACACTAGTATATGTGTCTAAATCATCAACATGCACATGGAATGGAGTTATCCAATCTATACATTTTAATATTGGTGCATAAGACATTTTATTATTTATTATCTCAAATGATTCTTAATGCACATGATCAATATGAATGGATTATTATTGCATATAATATATTTCATTGGCATGGAAATCTTGGCACAATGATAAATGAACATTTGGTAACAACTAGTATTCCTTAAGAATGTACACATTTCCCACTAAGTATTGGGTGTCTCTAACTAAATTATTATTTCAACCATGATAGGTTGAAAAAGGAGGATCTTATTATAGATCACATGGCTAATAAACATGCTAAAAAGTGTTAATAAGATACATTTCTTTGGGTTCAGTGCTACTAGAGCTAGCTACAATGATTGACCATGAGTCTCATATTTTCATGTTGATATTTAAATAACACATAGGATGTATATTATTCCATATATTCTTGGATAAAATTATGGAAAAATTATTTAAAAATTGATATAATGATGTATGAGAAGACAATAGGTACATTCTTCATGCTAAAAGGCATAACATTATAAGAAACATAATTGCACTCAGTCATGAAGGTAGTTTTGGGTTTGTCTTATTCCTTAATCTTTACCTAGTGATATCCTAAGAATACATTATTTAAGGTTTATATCCCACAACCTATTATGCCCTCTAGGATTTATTTAAAAAAGGGGGCAGGAAAAGTGTTAGTGATGCACACAACATTAAGGAGCTAGTAGTCAACACATATGTAGATACACCCATCCTTATTGATGTTGATGAATATGGGACTAGTCCACATAGACTACTTTACTAGATAAATTATGTCATCACCTAACATGTTACTAATCTCCACATTTATCTTGGCGTGCATGTTAGGGTTCATCGTATATGGTATCTTTTTCATAGACTTGACATATTCAACCAAATTTATCTTCATCTTCCCTAAAGAAGGTTTCACTCCATTAATGTCCATATATATTATAAGTAAAATATCTTGGAACTCATAAAGTAGATTTATGATGTATGCCAATTTTATATTAAACTAGTAGTCTCCAATGGTGTGATCTTGGGTTTATCCTTCGAGCCTATATTTAAATTTATCATATTCAAGGGCTCATATTACTTCTTGTGTTTCTCAAGTAGCACATCTACTAATCCTCACTCTCCTTGATAAATTTGAGTTTGTAAGTGGATTGTCTTACCCCCTTAATACTTATACTCTACTTTGTATACCAACTTATGCTTTCTAGTTATGAACTACCAGTTGTGTGCCATCTATATTACATTATCTTCCTCATTAGATTCATTGTTTATATTTAAATTATTGAGTAAATTAGGTAGGGGTGTTATTTATAAATGAACATCTTCCTTACTTATTATCATATTATAGAATCATCATTTAGGATGGTGTGATAAATATACAATAAGGATCAAATAGCTTGAGATTGGATAAGGAGAAGGAAAAGGTATGATTGAAATTATCTTTAAAAATTACCCAATTTCAAGTCTCTTAGCACGTCTCATTTAAAATGTACCATGCATGGGCCCAAGTATTTGATATAGAACATGATAACAAAGCTCCATTGGGATACAAGGTGTATTCCATGTCCATTTTTCCTCACATTCGTAGACATGTAAAAATGGGTCTATGTCACATTTGTATGTGGGAAAGTGCCTATATTTTTTTCTAAACCTTGAGCATATAACACCCTTAACTTCTATCTGATTTGGAAGACTTGGCATGTGTGTATCCCATTAGCACACTATATTGCTCTTTAAGGTGTACACTAAGGTACCCATGTAATCCATTTCCTTGAGGACACATGCTTCTAAATCTTGTAAAAATGGAGTGACATTTGTAAAACCATAATATCTAGGCAATGTAAAAAATTTTCCTTTATTAATCTAGAGTACTCAATTTACCTTAGATGTGGTAGGTGTGTGTGAAAAACATATCAAATTTCCATTTGAATCAGAATATACACTACTATGTGAGGCCTTTTGTGAATGAAAATGTTATGGTATTGCTTTCAATATTCCACATTTACAACCTATTACCTCATATGTCTCTTACACTCATCAATTTTAGGTAATGGTCATGTTTTCAAAAATAAATTGTGTCTCATCCTAGTACCAGATTCCATCATACACTCAACTCCAAAATATATGCTCCTTATGTTGTACTATTTTGTTTTTTTATCTAATCATCTATATCAATACTCTCAACATATGTAGGGCCTTGATTATTTGAAAATGGGATCATCACATGCTCTTACTCATTCTTAAAGTTCATATAACACTTCTTAAAGTGCACGTATTTTTTATTGGCATATAATCATGGCCTACCAAGTAAATCTGGGTATATATCTACTTAAACAAGATCAATCACCTCAATGTATATGTAGAATTTTTCACCCCTTATATCAATGCCAATGTTGGGAATAATTCCCATTTGTTGACATCATGTTTTGTTTTCCATGAACAAAACATGTGTCAAGGGTTATAGGAAAGGGTTGCCCATTTTGCACCAATAATCCCATGATAGTATTTTAAATTCAGTGCTTGTGTCCACTAAAATGTTTCATAATAACCATCCAATAATGTCTATATCCAAAATTAGTTCTTGGTCTTAGCTTACATTTTGGACTATTCTCAACTCACTTTCTCATGCCATATCTAGTGATGATATATCAATGGTATAATTTCCCTTAGATTCAACCAACATTTATTCAACATAGGCACCATCATGTCAATGTACGTGAAATATATTACATATGCAATATCATCCCCTTACTTGTCAACATGTGCCTTGGGCTTGATTTTCATCCTTGACTTTTCTTCCAAGTCATGTACATAATTTAGCTCATCTTAAAGATTTTGAATAATGTCCATGGATTCACGTAGTACTTATTTCTAATGTGAACCATCTATATAGGGTGTTATTAAGGTTTTGAGTAAATTCACCTTTTCCTTAGGTATCCTTGACTCATACCCAATTGAACCTTCTAAATGAGAGTAGATGTTGGTTGCATTGTTATATTACTTGAATTATTACATGTACCTTGGGGTTGGTATTCTTATTAGCTCGTGCCTTGGGATCACATTAATATGAATTATGCACACATTATATCATTATTGTGACCTTATTAGGTTTACCCTTATGCATTATATTTTCATATATGTCTAATAATTATTATACCCTATGCTCACCTTGACAATATCTAAAATTAGGATATGTGGACAATCACATTGATAGTGGTTGGGTGACCAACACTTATAAAGAGTACATGGGGGAAACCTTTCACCTATACCTTTTCTAAAACCTATGTATCCTTATTTATAACTATATCCACCATATCTTTTATCATAGAAGCCTATCATAGTCTTTCTTACACATCAGTCTCTTGTCTCATGAAACTCATAAATCAACATCTAGTCCTCAATGTTGTGCATAAAGGTGTCATAAATCTTGTAGTATAGGGACACATTTATCTATATCACACACTAAATAATAGGGAAATTTCTCATTCCATGACCTTCATGTAAAATCTCACAATAATTTAATAAGGTACACACATTATGCCTTGGGAAATTTGTCTTGTTATTCCCTTCAATATCACACTGAGTACATCACAGTCTTGTGTAAATATCATGTATATTTTTGGTAGTATTATTATAGATATAATAATCCATTGAGGTGATATATGCCTTAATGAATGGTGTAACTCCCATGTATACATCTCCAACATATTCATCCCTTAATGTTGCCTCCAAATACTATTGATTCTTAGTGAATGTATTCATATACATATTATGTCTAAATGGTGTAGATAGGACTCCAACAAACCACTATGAATATTTTTTTAGATGATTATAAAAAGAGATATTATATAATAGAATATTTACCCTATAATTTTATTCATATATGTTCTCTATTATATCTTTCTTGATTTATTTTAGAGCATTGATTGTTTACTGATAAAACTTAAGAATCTCAAATTCCTATAGAAACATTGCCTTTAGGAGGTCATAGTCCACAATGGATTGATTTGGATCAATATTTTGGTACCAATTATGGGTGAAATATATAAATTATATGGAAAATTGACCTATATTTCACTCTGGTAATGTAACTCCCTTGGCACACTATATAATTTCACATTTATGGATATGATCCATAGCATTATCTACTCCTCAATAATGTGGTAAAATTGAGGACATATCATATAAAATATAAGTAGGTATAAGAGAAACATGAATATAAAATACATGTTGTACTAGGGTGCTATTTGAAGGCACATCTAAACTCAGAATTCCTGAAGGGGTACCTCTCAATCCTCCTATTGGTGGCATGACTCCACCACCTCCCATAATAGGCTATACTACTAACCCTCCATCTACTTAGAGTGATTGTGAGGTCACTAATGGTCCTCAAAATAATATCAATCCAAGATATGTGATATTAATAATATGAGGTGATGGACCCCCTCTAGTTGGTGAAATTCTAATGATTTTTGGATGTAAAGTGCATGTAGAATGTGTGATCACTAGTCTGAGTGGTTGGTAAGTAATGATCTATTTTAATTTGATTATTTATCATTTTGATGATATAAAACATCATATGCATATGATATAATCATATTTTTTATCTATATATTATTTTTTGTGATTAAATCACTTCATCATGCATTTTAGGTAGAGGGCAATCATGCATCTCTATGGTAGTCTCTTTTCATACATCTTAATGGGATAGTTTAAATTTTAATTTTGAGGCTTAGTATTACTCATTGGTGTGTAAATACTCATAATTAGAGTGAATAAAATCTATTATATTATTCTTCATTCTAATCATATTATCAATGTGACCTTACATCATCTCCTGAGTTAGACTTTCCCTTATGCCTAGGGTCCGTTTTGGCCATCACCTTCTATCAAATATAGTCATATATGCCTCTTAAAATATCATAATCACTTGGTACTTCCATGATTAATTTTTTTTATCATTATTTATATCTTCAAAACATAATTCCCTCTTCACCTTATACCTTTCACACCACTCACACATGTAGGTACTTATTCAACCATTGGTAAGCTCTTTATTTCACTATCCACCATTAACTTTATGATATCTAAAGGTAACTTATTTATATATGAGTCTATAGGCTCATTTAATATTGATTATTTTTTCTCATCTATGTAATAATATGGGGACATAAAAAACTCCAATGTGTAGTTATTTAGTGCCAAACTCCACTAGTTGTCAACTACTATAGTCCACACTACATAGATGTTGCTCAAGTACTCTATTCATTATTAAATCCAAGGGTAGTTATGTCAAAGTTTCTATGATTTTTCATAACATATAATACAATAAATTAATGTAAATGCATTGGTAATTTTAATAATAATACTTCATATAAGGCATGATGTAGGTTGTCCTTCACCTAGTCTCTTGGCTTTTGAATGCCATGACTAGGGTGGTTATTTAGAAACTTCTCTTCTAGATGCTATAACCAATGTTAAATTTTATCTATCAAGATCCAATACATCATCTCTATTCATAATTATATCAATAAAAATTGACCACTCCTAATGTAAATAGAACCAAAATTTTAGTATGCTAATGGTCATCAATGCTCTTGTAATTCATACATTCTAACACTTGACTTTACAACCTTCTATGCACACATCACATAATTTTCCTTGTATATTCACGTAAAGCATATAGATGGAAATTGGGAACTGTAGGATTTAATTAGAAATGGTCTCATTTATGTAATTATGTGTGTGATTTACATGCATAAGGTTATTTCATTCCTTTTCTACATTATCCCAAAACCATAAGGAACAACTATGTACTCATATAAACAAAATCCATATTAAGTACATACACAACATATGTATCCATATCAAAAGTATAGTGATTCTACCCAAAAATTCATGTTTTTTACATGAATACATCATTAGATATAAGAGAAGCATTAGTTTGAACACATCAACATTATTATATAATTATGAACAAGGAAACACTATTAAAAAAAAAATTCATATCCATTACTTAAATAGAGCATGATCATAATTTTTATCAAAGTGCCCAAAATCACTTACATTATTATAAAAAACTTTTTACTATTCCTATCTCTTTACCCATAACTCTATCATAATTTTGGTATGACTTTTTTATGTCTTGCTTTCTCTCATTCTCTTCCTAAGGTGATATAATTTTATAGGCTTTTAAGAAGCCCTATGTGTCACATGGTATCTTAACTACCACCAATAAAATGTTAATACCTTTGTCATACACTTGGAAATTATTGTGGTGCTCTACTCCAAGTCATCTACCATGACATCTTCTAATTTTTATAGAAATTATTTTAAATTCAAGTCCTTAGTAATAACTCCACTATTTATCCTTTGTGATATTTATTGTGGTTCCCGGATACACATGTTCTTTTTGTGTCTTGATCATGTTTCTTTGTTATATGTGAATATGGACTTGGTATTATCAGCTCATGTTTATGTAACTTAAAATATATACTAAGTGGGATGGTTAATTATGTGTGTGTCACTCTATTCTACCTTGGACTAACATCCCTTTTCTCTATCTTCATTTTGAGCACACACATCCTATAATTTGGTTATACTTATCCAAATTATGGGTTAAACAAGGGCTCTTTAAAAATGGAATTTTAAATCATCAAATACACATATATACACTATTTCACATTGAATTTTTTTTTCCAAAAATTACAAATATATCCCTAGGATCAGTCATAATCCAAGTTTGAATCAGACTAAAACCAAGTCAAAGCAAGCATTTTCAAGTGTCAAGGCTGAATCCCTAGTTACATACATATAATGAAGGATAACAATTGTGAGTTCACATTAGGTGGGATAATAATGGATAGATTAAATTTAATCCTTGAATTATCATATGTGTAGGTAGTGGTAAATCATCAAATAGGGGTGATTGGGGTAAACTCAACCCAAATTTACACTTTCCTAGTTTTTACATGTTCCTATCCATAAAAATCACACCTAGCATTTCAATCCAAAAAAGATTGATTTCTATAGTTGTGCACAACATTAGGGTTTAGTATCACACACACAAATCTTAGAGAGGTAGAAGAAGGTGATTTTATGGTCATCATCTCTCATTTTTTCATAGGTGAATACCAACCAATACAGGTTAGTATCAACTAATGATATTGATCGTCATCAATGGATTTGATGATACATAAACAAAGATACAATTTCTAAACTAGATGAATGGCGTGCCTACAATTAACTTATATCAACTTATACAATACAATCAAAGTTAGATAGTCACCTATAAAAACTAAATATGCATTCATTTATTTTACTTATTATATTCATCACATGCCACTTGTTAAATCATTAGAATCATTTTAAATATTTTACATTCAAATGTATACCTGAATGACATATCTTAATAGCTGAATTATATTTCAAATTTTTATCATAATAGTGTTACATATCCAAATTAGGGTAAAATGTATTGGTGAAATCGTACACATATAAAATTGGGCCAAACCTTAGGTTTCATCCTTTCAATGTTTCTAGTTTTATTCCTAGGGTTTTAAATTTCATGTATGATTTCCATATACAAAACATCATGTCACCTTTCAAAGGTTTCAATTTTTCGGTCCTTAGGTTTCAAATCAAAATTTTCATTTAAATACACACAAAAAAATCATCTCTAGACCTAGACTTATACATACATGCATGATCCATTCTTTTGCCATCCAAGAAGGCTAGTTCCCTTGTCCCTCTAAGACATAGTGTTAAATGAAGTGTTTCACTTTATTTGTTATAAAACACTAATTTTTGATTAAGATATTATTTATGTGTATTACATAGGTTTAAAAATTAAAATATCATAATGTTAAAGATATAAAATATTCTATTTTTCTAATTTTGAAAAATATGTTAAATATAAAAAGATGATTTGAAGAAGGAAAATACTTAGCTCATACACTAATATGTTTTTTTATCATTATGACTATTTGAATATATATATTAGAAGAAGAGGTGATTGTGAAGTCTTAGTATCAATCACAAAATTAGAAAATCAATCTATATAATAACAGCATAGGTAGACAAAGACACGATGTGTCTGAGTTCATTGACCATGGTCTTATCCTTATTGACTGTAGCAGACAACATATATTAAGCTATAAATAAAAGGAATTTGTAAATGAATACTTAAGGATATACGTATAAAATTAATTATGATAACAAAATGGTAGATAAATGGCATTTCAATGTGCTTGAGTCCATTTAACATGGACTTTCTATAGTTGATAACGCATCTAAAATGATCCCTACACTTGTTACATATGTATACGAGGAGAAATATGAAATATCATTCTTAGGGGTTTTCCACAGACAAATTATTTTTTGACATATTTTTATTTCAAGTCTCTTAAGGAACTTGGATATCTTTAAAACCTAAAATAAAAATAAGGGAGTGTAATAGGTTGAGATAACCTTAATCACCCCTTGATAATTGACCACTACCTATGTATAAATACTCGAAGGAGAAAAATAAAGCCCATATATTTATCCCACCTAGAGTGAATGTGAAATAATACTCATTCTAAAATATGTATTCATCTATAGTATGGCTTGAATAATTAACAATGATTTATCTTGACATCATTTAGATGAATCTTGATTTACTTATGACTACTCATTATGAACATTAAAATATTTGGGCAAAATATGATGTATTTTCTCAATGTGTAGAAGTGTAACTACTAGTAACATGAGAATAGTAAGTGGTCTAGATGAATGAATCTTGATTTATATTTATAAACTAATATTTTTATAGTTTCCTTTAGCGAAACTTATGAAATATGTATTAAAAACCAACATATTGACTTCAAATTTGAAAACTAGTTATTATTTGAGTGCAACATGCTTAGCCTAAGTGGATTAGGGAATACTACACTCTTGTTTGCCTAAGGATAAAATTTTGAGGAGGAAAAAGGATAAAGTATATTTTTAGGGAAGGGCCTAATTTTGTGTTTAGGTATATTGGGAACTTGTAATTGAAAATTTTGTATATTGATAATGAAAAATAGGTCAAACCTGCATATAGACAAATGGATTAAAGGAATGGATAATAAGATTTATGTATTTGAGAATAAGTCATGTGGTTACGAGTATGTTAGAAAATATAATTTTCAGTTATATATGACCAAATTTATGTGTCTACATTTCCCCCCTCTTTATTCTAGTAATGAAATTTATAGAGTAAAGGAGAAAGAGTTGAACCTGAGTATACAAAACACACTTTTACTTTGAATATATATTTTTATTTTTAAAATCAATCAAACTTATCAAACTCTAAAATAAATCATGAATTAGTCACATTATTTATTTGAAACTTTAAAAATATTTAACTTTGAAAATTGAAAAATTAAATAGAGATAAAGAAAGGAGTACAATGGTATATAGGTGAAACCAAATTTATTTGTAACCTACAACTAATGATGAAGAATTATGACCCCTTACTAAAGAATTTTTTTAATGCATTTTCTTAATGTTGAAGTTATTTTTGAAGGGTTCAAATTGATCAAGTATCAAATTTAGATATAACTTATCAATCCCATGAATTGGAAATATGCATTATTCCAACTCTCAATAATGAGTAATAATAACCAATGTACTAACCACCAAAAGGTGGAACCATTCTAGTTCATTAGAAATGATGTCAAGGTTGTTTAGTGTTACTAGAATTTAGTAAACACCACCTGAAAAGATTTAAATAACTCCATTATAGATGGACCTATATTTTAGACTTGCATAATAGAAAGATGATGAATGCCATTAGTGGCCCCATCATGATCATATTGCTTATATAATTTACTTTGTAATAAATATTTTACCTTCAAAATTTTAAACTTTGTTATTTTTATCAATGATATATAATATTATGCATATAGATGCTCAACTATAATTGGATTTGCAATGTGTGGATTTGATTTTGTATTTTTTTCATATGCCCATGCATTTCTTAAGTGTGTATAATTATATAATTTGATTTATTGAAAATTACGTGCATAAGCATGCCATATGCCCCCAAAATTTATATGAATGTGTAAATATATTTCATGTGATCTATTTTTGAATCACTTTGAATATTTTGAAACATATATTTATAATATTATTTTTCATTACTTTGAATCTTTGAAAATATGTACTTTATATTAATGAAACTTATATTTTGTATCTTTGAACTTGTACAATGTCACAAATTTGTTCATGGAAGTGTGAATCTCCTAAAACAATACCACTAGGATGCCCTCATTTTGATATGAGGGTTGTAGCCTATAAGTCACTCATCTTATAAGAATAGTTAACTATATAAATGTGATAAAGATATGATCATGTAATATAATTTCATCATGTTAGAGAGTACGTCATCATAGAAAATACAATTTTTCATTTGAAATATGTAAGTGACATATTGAATGTGAGGTATATAAGTGTTTTGTCTAGATAGATATAACATTGAGGCATGTAGTAATATAAGTTTTTATAGGTAGACTATTACTTATAACTGAAAAAATAATATCATGGCACCATTGATCAAGCTCAACAAGAGCACAATATTAACACAAAAATAATGTCACACAATGTCATAAAATAATGCCAAGGATAACATGCAAAGCAATGTCAACACCAAAAATTTCCCTATAAAATTTAATTCTAGAACTCATTGGTTTAAATATTATAAATAATTTAATGTAAAGTGTAATTTGTAGAAATTTTTATTACAAGTTATTAGTTCCCACATAGGAATAAATGCACACACCATATAATGTCATAAAATAGAAAGTATCTATTCCATTTCAAATGTTAAATTAGTTTACAGAATATTTTAAAGATGATGGTCCATGGTAAAAATTAAATATTTGTCATAAATGGGCACAATAATGTAAAAATATCACTATCATGGTAAATAGGTCACTTGGGTCAAGGTGGTCTAAAATATCTATACTATTTTATTTGAAATGATTCTAAAAGAGTGATGTCCTAAATATTTTGGAAATATATAACTTATTTTATGAGAAGTCTAAGAAATATTAGGTCTAGTCTAGGGCATGTTTCTCTATTATCGGGAAAAAACTATGAAATATTTGGTCTAATATTAGGAAAACTTTATGAAAATTTAAGTGAAGTCTATTATTTGGTTATTAGGTGGGGATTCTATCTGGTAAGTTATGACATGTCCAAATTAATCCTACCTAATATTATTTATATATGATTATTTTCTTATATTTGGATAGGGTGGAAGGCCTTGATATTATGCAAAAATAGTGCATATCCTCCCCCTCAAATATAATGACACACATGGACATAAAATGAGCCACTTATAGAATAAAAAACACATAATGAGGAAACAAGGTAAAAAATAAGGAGGATTTGAGAGTTAAAGTGTTAAAGAAGCTATTTATCTATATAAATGTGAAGTTTCTCCAAAAAATATTGTTGGAAGGGATAATGGTGGAGTCTATGTGGAGGTGGTAATACTCTATGAATCTAGATTCACCTTTTTGGTGATATTTTCCCACATAATTTTTATAATATAGTTATTTGTTTCATTCTATTATTGTGTAAATTATTTGTACCTCTATTATTATTATTATTATTATTATTATTATTATTATTATTATTATTATTATTATTATTATTATTATTATTATTACATATTTATTTTATATTCTCAGTTGTCTCTAGGATCACACCATCAAAACTAAGTTGTGAATTTGTAATAAGATCATAACACAAGAAGTTCCTAGTAATATATATCTCAAGTGTCAGATTTGAACGAAATTTTAATTCCATTGTTGGGACCATTCCTTGGTGGTAGTAGTCTTCAAATTGTGTTGAGGGTCAATATATGGTTATTTTTTTAGTAATATTATTCCTATTGTAAATGAGATTTTCCTATAGTTAGTCCAATATTACTATGGTAGTTTTATTTTAACTATTCAAAGTGTTCACCATAGTAATTACGTTTTTCATCATAGTCATTGTAAGTTAAGTTCATAAAATAATTTATCACAATAAATTAAATTTTTACCATAGTCATTTTAGATTTTATTGTGAATATTGTTTACCATAATAAAATAATTTGTACCATAATCATTTCAGTTTTTACCATGAATAATGTTTACCATAGTAAATTTAGTTTTTACTGTGGTCATTCTAGTTTATAATGTGGTCATTCTACTATTCACCATTTTTGTAAAAATGAAAGGAAAAATAAAGAAACATGGAACAAAGAGAGGAACTAAACAAGTAGAAAATTAAGCAAAAAGTCATATCCACTTCTATTATTAGTTCAATAAAATGTTGTGGTTATTTTACCATAAATGCTAATGTGTTAATCATTTGGGTTATGATTTATTGGATTGAATTTCAAGCTGAATAAAATTTTATTTTTGGAAAGGAATATCTTTCTTCAATAAAATAAGATAGGTAAAATTCCTATTTTTTCAGCCCAGTCTAATGAAAATTATCTTTTCTTCATTCAAGAATTTAAAAAAACTTATTTTTTTAATAGGTTTATAAGAAAATAATAATGGGCTAAATTTATCCCCACATTTTTAGATGGTTCAACACTTAGATTATTTCATACATTAAAGGGAAATGTTAAAAAATTATAGGATTAAATTCATGATAATGGTATTGAAAAAAATGGTTAATATTAGAAATATTTAGATCTCATGATATACTTAACAAAGTTAGCCCAAGGAGAAAAAGAGAAGATATGGGATTACTATGCATATATTTTGGTGCTGAGAAGGAAAGTGGACACTCAAATATGAAAAGAAGGATTGTAAAAATGGTTCATGATCATACATTAAAGGGAAATGTTAAAAAATTATAGGATTAGATTCATGATAGTGGTATTTAAAAAAATGGTTAATATTATAAATATTTAGATCTCATGATATACATAACAAAGTTAGCCCAAGGAGAAAAAAGAGAAGATGTGGGATTACTATGCATATATTTTGGTGCTGAGAAGGAAAGTGGACACTCAAATATGAAAAGAAGGATTGTAAAAATGGTTCATGAATGTTTTAGATAACCTATTGTGCAATAACTTCATCTATGGATTGAATACATAAATCATATAACATGTGAAGTACGATATGACAAAAAACCTTGAGAAAATATGGGTCATCGCTAGAAGAAAAGAGTAAAACATGGAGGATGAACCAATAGATCTTGTTACCTAAGTGTAGGTTCCACTAATAACTTTTGCCCAAGCACCAAAACCATTAACAAAAATCACTTATACCTATCTTATTACATCAATTAAGTATGATTATTTTATCACAAAAATGGGTCTGTTAGTTATAAGCCTAGTACAAGGAAATTAATTTGTCTCCCAAAACTCCCAAGGAGAAGATAGGGCTTTAAAAATAAATTTGTCTAAAATTGTATGATTTTAGTGTAGATAAAAGGGACATTAAAGGTATGAATGTCAAAATAAATAATATTTTTCAAGATCCAAAGACAAAGGGAAATAGGTAGCAATAAATCTACTAGATTTGATTGTTGAAAATTATAAGGAAAATGTAGTAGAAGTAGATGGAAAATATGATAAGGAGATGTATTAATGATTGATGTATGTTTAACACAATTATTATAAAATTTTTATATGGTATAATAATTTTAATGAGGTTTCAAGAAACTCCAAGTAAACGATTGATAATGGAAATGAGGATTCTTTTAGACTTGATGATGATTGTAGTAAAGAATTAACATCATAAAAATATTTTAGAACTTTTAATAAAGAAACTAAGGATGAAGTGGGTATCTTGGATGTAATTTTAACCTCAAATATTGTTTCTCATAAGAAAAAAAATTAAATAAGATTTAAAAGATCAATAAAGATGTTTGCAATCTTCAGATGGTGACTCATGTGTTGATTTTCATGTTGGTACTTTCAACAAAGTTAACACAGAAAATGATAGCAAACTATATTTATTTGATGATGTTAATTATAAATCAAAAGAGGTTCATTTTATAGTTGTATATAATTAATTTCCAAGTGATTAAAATGGGAATGATCTTCTAGTCTACTTTGGGATCAGGAAAATGAGTAGTGCTAAGAAGTCTGAAATTAACATTGATGAAAGGTTTGTTAGGAACCCAAATGCTACAATATGGAAAATATAAAAAATACTAAATATATTAAATATGTATTCTTTTTATGAAAGGAACATCTCTTAATTTTAGGCCACTTCAATGGGGCCACCTCTTTTAGAGTAAGGCTCTATTACAATTCTTCTTATTGATGCATTACAATGACCTTTGCCATTTTATTTATACTATCCTAATCTACCCAACTCCTTATTCTTATGCATGTGGTACTAAACCATTATTCACTAATCTACCCCTCTCTATGTATATTACATTCTATCCCCCTTAAATATGTTTCATCCTCAAAACATAATAAAAAATAAGAGGACCAAATGAAGGCCAGACCATACATATGAAAATAAGTTGAAGACCAAATAGAGGCACATCCATATATCCTTTATTGCTTCCACTTATTTTTCTTGTGCTTAGATATGAGAATGTTAATCATCAAGGTGAATATGAGAACTATAACTAAAGGTTGAAGTGTGATTTGAAGCATGACAATTATATCTTCAAAATGAGAGCAAGGGTTCTCAAAATAATCATCTTGATAAGTCAATAAAGGATACATGCCATCTCCCTTAGCATTTTTATCTAACAGATTTAAAGACTTGATTCCTTGCTTGGGCTCTATGAATGTGAGCTTGGGCTCATTAAGGGCCTGTTTGAGCATGGTGATTTCTTGAATGGGCTCACTTGGAACTTATTGAGGTACATTCAAAAGGGAATAAATGACATCTATGGAGAGACATTTGATGGCCTAGAAAGGTGGTATTATGTTGGGATGATAGAAAAAAAGATGTCTTCAAGAGTTCCCAATTGATACGATCTTTAGTGAGCTTGGTTAAGCCTCGTGCTTCCATCATAGATTGAGGTTACCACATTTGAACCTCTTCTTGAAGTTCCTCATTGAGTCTATTAATAAAGCAAGTTATGAGAATATCTTTAGACAAGCCTACAATCTGATTGTTGATGTGTTCAAATGCTATTTGATATTCTCAAACCATGTCAATTTGATAAAGTTGACTCAATTCTTTAGATAAAATTAAAATTTCCATGAAAATTAAAAGATAGACTCACAACTAAAAACACACTTTTTTTTTCTTTTTTTTTTCTTTTTGTTTGTTTGTTTGTTTGTTTGTTTGTTTTTTTAAAAATTATCAGTCACTAAAATTAAAATAAATTTTATAATACTAATTTTTTTTGAAAAATTCAATTTTTTTTGGAAAGCTAGAAGATAGGCGCACCAAACCCAATTTTTTTGGTTAAATTCACTACTGTTTATGAGCAGTTTATAAAATAATAGTCAATTTTTTTTTGTTTTACAAAAGAGGTAGTCACTAAAATTATGATAACTTTAAAAATACTAAAATAAATTCAAAAATTAAATTTTTTTAGGAGAGATGACACAAAGTCCCATAAAACTTAGAGAAATTTTGACTTGATTCATTACTATTTGTGAGTAGTTTGAAGAAGAACACTCAGGGTTTTTTAAGATAAAAAAAATATTCAAGATGCAATGAATATCCAAAATGTGCCTCTGCAAAATGTGTCTACAAAAAATATCATGAAAATATCCCTAAAAATTTCTATGATACCAGATGGTAGGAACCCAAATACTACAATATGAAAAATAAAACAAACACTAAATATATTGAATATGTATTCCTTTTGTGGAAGGAATGGAAAATAGAAAAAATATTGAATATATTAAATATGTATTCTTTTTTTGGAAGGAATAACTCTGAATCATAGGCCACTTCAAGGGGGATACCTTATTTAGAGCAAGGCTCTATTAAAATTCTTTTTCTTGATGCATTATAATGACCTTTGCCATTTTATTTATATTATCCTAATCTACCCAACTCATTATTATACATGTGATACTAAACCACTATTCACTAATCTACCCCTCTTTAGGTATATTACATTCCATCCCCCTTAGATATGTTTCACCCTCAAAACATAATAAGAAATAAGAGGAGGACCAAATTAAGGATAGACCATACATATGAAAATAAGTTGAAGACTAGATAGAGGCACGCCCATGTGTCCTTTTTTTCTTCCACTTCTTTCACTTGTGCTTAGATATGAACATGTTAATCATCAGGGTGAATATGAGCACTATAGCTAAAGGTTGAAGTGCAATTTGAATCATGACAATTATATCCTCAAAATGAGAGCAAGGGTGCTCAAAATAATCAACTTTATAAGTCAGTAAAGGATACATACCATCCCCCTTAGCATTTTTATCTAAGGGATTTTAATACTTGATTCCTTGCTTGGGCTCTATGAATGTCAGCTTGGGCTCATCGAGGGCCTATTTGAGCATGGTGATTTCCTAAATGGGCTCATTTGGAACTTATTGAGGTACATCCAAAAGGGAATAAATGACATCCATGGAGAGACATTTGATGGCCTGAAAAGGTGGTGTTGTGTTGGGATGGTAGAAGAAAGATGTCTTGGAGAGTTCCCAATTGATACAGTCTTTAGTGAAATTGGCTAAGCCTCGTGCTTTTATCATGGATTGAGGTTTCCAAATTTAAACTTATTTTAGGATATAATTACATTGTTGTGGGAGAGTTTTTAGGCTCTTTCACTCCTAGCTACAATATTAGAACAACTTTAGGCTATGGGTATCTTAAAGTGAGATTGAACCTCTAGGCTTTTTAATGAGGCAGCTCCTTAGATGCTTCACTTTCGCTTGTTTCCCACACTAAAACCTACTAATAACTAAGGAAAATGGAGAGAAAGATAACATTAAATGGAAATCTAAGCTAAGGATGGTGATGAACCAAATATGGAATGATCCTTTTTTAGCCTGGAAGCCTTAATGACTACTAATGAATTTAATCAAGACACAAACTAATATAATTCTATCTCAAGACCACAAGCATAATTATTTACATGGAAGTCAAAGGGAAATGCTACAATTTGAAGGACAAAAAGAAATAGGTCTGTATGAGACATTATAAACTTGTGACACTTCAAGAAGGCACTAATGTCTAACACTTCACACAACCTGTAAAGAACCAAAATAATTGAAGAAAGGTGTGTGGAATATTCATAGATGATGGGAAGAGACATACATTCTAAAATTTAAAACCCCAATAATGCACACTTGGCTTCAAACTAGAATCAAAAAATTCATCTTATTTTTATAAGAGAGTGTTACAAGGCAATTTTGATAGTGTAATTCTATCACAAATTGAGGGATATATTTTTAGACTCAAAAGCCTCTATATATAGTATAAAGAGATGAGAGAAGAGGGGAACTACATGGGAAAATAGAGAGGGGTCATCAATGGTTTCAACCACCATTATTTTCCTTGAGCTCTTTTGCATTTAAAGTATGCAACTACCTTAACCATGAAATAAACCATCCAAGATCACTACAAATCTCCTTGATCACCTAGTTTATTCAAGTCTCCCATTTTTGGAGCTGAGATAACCATGTCAAAGGTGGATACATGTCTCTACCAAGTGTGAATTATTTTATATTTTCATTAAAAACTTGGTGTGCTCTTTCACTTTGCATATCTTGCATGTACAAGGATTAAATCATTATATCTTTGAATCTAGATCGAGTCATGCTCCCTACATGTTGAGAAGATATTTTTTAGAGATGATGGCCATGTCAAAAGATGAGGGCATTTACATTAATTTCATATACCATCTCCTATTTTGAAACTTGGACTAGATTTTTCCTATAGATGGAAAACTAATCTAAGGACTTTGGTTTTCCTGTATCCATTTATGTTGATATATGTCTATACATTGTGTAGCTTATTTTGATATTTATTAGGTCTAAAAGGCATATTTTTTCATATATGGAACCTTACTAGAAACACTTGGCTCTTTTAATGCATCTGGTCCAAGTTGAGTCCATTTGAGCTCTATTGATCTGAATCTATGAGATGCTACCACATGTCATTTTTGAATTTGGTTAGAAACCCCTTTGATGGCTTTTGAATTCCAATGGATATTTAATGGGACCCATCTTTAACATCTATGCACATTTGTAAGGATTTTCAAATTGAAATAGCTACTTGTAGTGGTTCATATTTTAACATTTATGAGCCCATCATGGGATATTTGAATCTTAAAGGCTATTTATTGAGCTTGAACTTTAACATTGGTGAAAAAGTCATTAATAATTTGGGTCATTTCCTTTGGAAACTTTCCTATGGGATTTTTCTCCTCAATAAGTCCCCTTTTTGAAAGGAAATGACTCTTCATATTTTTTGAAATAGACTGTCAAATTTGCAAGTGCCCCCTTTTGCCAAGAAAAGTGCCCTTCAACATTTGAAAAAATGCCCATTTGAAAATCTTACAAATGTACCCTTCCAATGGGAAAGGAATCTTTACCTTTTGTCCTTAGGCACTTTTTCAAATAAGTACCCTTTGGACTTCTTTTAAATAACCTTTGGAAAATGAAACTTCTTGAAAGGAACATCCCCTTCGTGAAACTTGAAAAATCCCTTCAAATTTTTTGGTTCGACACTTCTTCCTGAAGGAATTCCATCCTAAAGAATTCCTTCAAAAAAATTTCCTTTGGTTTTTTTTAAAATACCTTTTAGATTTTTTGAAAATGCCTTTTCTGAAAGGAAAGTACCCTTTGGTTTTTTTGTTTGGTCCATTTTGCTAAGAAAAGTGCCCTTCGGCATTTGGGAAATGGTCTTTCAGGTTTTTTGTCTCTGATCATTTTCCCAAGAAAATACCTTTGGGAAAATTTTCTTGGCCACTTAACTTTGAAAAATATATCCTTCATAACTTTTTCTTCGTATGCTTTTTGAGAGAAAAATCCTTTAGGCCTTTTATTTCAGACAAAATGTTTTAAATAATTCTTGATACTTAGCCCAAAAGACCTGAAACAAATCTCTCGAAAGAAATAGGTCTTTAAGGAAATTATTGTAGAATAATTTCCCCAAAAGAATTCAATATTTTTCTTTTGCTTTAGACATTTTGTATGAAAAAATTATCTCTTCAAAAACTTTGTCTCAGACAACTTGTTCGAAAGAATTCAGCACTTAGCCAAAAAAAGGGATCCCAAAAGAAACTATCTTAGTAATGAAAAGGCTGAAAGAATTCCAAGGTAAAGACTTAACCAAAAAATCTTTGTACTTAGCTTTTCCAAGGTCTGTAATCCCTTTTAGACTTGTTCATGAAACTATTGTTTGACCTTCAAGCTTTAGAATTCTTCTTAGCTTATTCATCTATGTATAATCTTGGTATGTGGGCCAAAAAATAGCCAACATCTTTGGTGACTCTCAAAAAATCATGTTTGATATGCTTGATAACCCATACCACTTGCCTTGTCTAGTCTATTGGGCATAGAGTCATTAGCCTCTGCAACTGGGCTGGTCTAAAATTAGATACAAGGTTGACCCTTTCTAGAACTTCCTCTTAAAGCAACAAGGACAACAAGAAAAAAACAAACACTATGCACAAGGCACATAAGAGAGGGAAACACACAACTAAAATATGTGCACAAGGCACTTAGGAAAAAAAATGAAAAACTATACAAAATGTATAATATATACAATAGCTACAAAATCTTCTAGTAGCAAGGATTTAGATGAATCCCATTAACCAGGATGGGTAGTACCTCTCCATCTAGTTGGGCCAGCTAAAAATCATTATATTTTTTACATTCATGGATCAAACAAGGACCACTCCACAAGCTATCAAATTTGGTATGGTTTTCTGGCTTAGCCTTATTTGAATCCCACTTGAGGACTAGATCCCCTTCCTTGAAGTCCCTTATTATGGCTCTCTTATTAAAGGATTTATTGACTTGAACTTGATGTGAATTTAGTTTTTTCATTGCAAGGTCTTTCATTTCTTCAAGATTCATGAGTTTTACCATTCTGACATGCATGGGCTCATCTTCCATCAAGTCCAATTGGTGGGCTGGTTATAATGTAGGTAGATCAAGAGAAATGGTAAATTTGGCCTACCTTCCATATACTAAGACATATGTATAATTTCCAATGGTAGCTTTTGGATTCACCCTATCAACCCACAAGGTTATCTTTAGTTTAGTGTGCCATGTCCTCTGATTCTCTTCCATAGTTCTCTTGATGATTCTTAGCAAATTTTTATTTGTGGACTCAACCATTCCATTCATTGAGGATAATAGTTGGAAGAGGTGTTGAGGTATATGTCCATCTTGAGAGCCCATTCATTCATTTTAAAATTTAGTAATGCTAATGCATCATCAGCAATGATAGTGGATGGAACACTAAACCTAGTCACAATGATGTCATAGAAGTCTAAGACTGCAACTGCATTAGCTTGTTTCAATGAAATGGCTTCCACCCACTTGGTGAAGTAGTTAGTTGAAGTAAGCACCCATATTTCCATATACTTGATGGAGGGTTGATCATTATTATGAAATCTAGCCCCTATTACATGAAGGGTTGGTCTACCTGAATTGGGTTGAGAGGAAGGGCTACCAATCTTTACTTACCCACAAAGAAAGCACACTTTTGACACTTTATTACCCATGTATATGCATCCTTGAATAGGTTGGGCCAATAATAACCAACTCTCATCACTTTTACTATTGTATTCCTAAAGCAAAATGGCCTCCTATAGGCCCATCATGAAATTGATCTAAGAGACTTGTCACTTAATCATCATCTATGCACCTTAGGATCACTCCATTGAGGTCTTTTCTAAATAAAAACCTATCAACCAATGCATAAGGTATGGAATAAAGTCTAAAATACATTCTCTTTACCTTTTCCATACCTTGTGGGCACTTATTTGTTATCAAGAAATGTGTGATATCTTGGAGTCAACTAGTGTGAGGTGGAGGTGCATCTATCTGTGAGTTATTTTGTGTTACCAAGATAACCTCTTTGTCTTCATGAAGTTCATAAACCATATTCTCACATGAGCCTTTACCTCTCACTATCTTAGTGACCTTGATCTCCATGTCATACTCTGTGACCTTGGTAATCCAACCAGCTCTCTTTTTGTTCAAGTCTTTGTTAAGAAGGAAGTCTCTCACTCTAGGATGAGACACCATAAGATATATTTTTCTATTGGAGAGAATTGGCCTAAAATTTTCAAGGCTTCTTACCAATATAAGGACTTGTTTTTCCATAAAATTATACCTCACCTCATACCCCTCAAGCCCCTAACTAAAAAAATGCTATTGGTTGTTCAAGTCCTTCAACATTATTTTGCATCAACATAGTTGATATATTGTCAATATTATAAAAGTCATACAATATGAAATATATTGAGAAATTAGGATTCATGGGTGTGGGTACTTGGGCAATGGCTTGTTTGATAGGCTCAAATGTTGATTTACCTTCATTTGACCAAGTGAACACTTGGTTTTTCTTCAGCATGGTAGTGATGGGTTTAACCAAGTTTTCAAAAATAGGTATAAACCTTCTCACAAAACTTATTTTCCCAAGGAAAAATTGGAGTCCATTCTTATGCTTGGGTAAGGATAAGGCCAAGATGGCACTTATTCTATTAGAATCAATAGCTAATCCTTATTTTGAGATAATATGTCCCAAGAGTTTACCCTCATGGATAAAAAATACACATTTCTTGGGATTCAAAGAGATCCCATATTCATTGAATCTTTCAAAGATCAACCTCAGGTGATCCATGTGTTCATTTCCATCCTTGGAGAAAACTGTGATGTCATCCAAGTAGACAAGCACCATCTGATTTAGCAACCCATGGAAAGCCATGTACATGGATCTTTGGAAAGTTACCTCAAAATTTGGTAAGCCAAAAGGGATCTTTTAGTATGTATACATGCCCCATTTAGTGGTGAAGGAAATATTATACTGATCTTATTTCTTTACTAATACTTGGTTGTAACCTAAATATCCATCCAAAAGAGAAAAATGTTATGAACCTACAACTATTTGAAGGAGTTGGTCCATGGATGGTAAGGGGTAGTGATCCTTCAACAAGACCCTATTTATATCTCTAAAGTCAACACACAACCTAATCTCCCCACTCTTTTTCCTTACAAGCACCAAATTGGCTACCCATGATGAGTGCTTGAAGGGAAAGATGATCTTGGATTCAATTAACTTGGTCAACTCTCTCCTCATAAGATTTTCTATTTTAGGGTTAATGAGATTTTGTTTTTACCTCATAGACTTATAATTAGCCTCTATTTCTATAGTATTCTAGGCTAAATTTGGATCAAAACCTTTCAAGTCATTATACTTCCAAGCAAAGATGTCTGTGTACTCCTTGTAGTGTTATTAAAGCCTGCCTCTCAACCTTGATGTTTAACTTCCCAGGCTTGAGAATTTTGTCTTTGAAGATGAGGACTATTTCATAATTTTATTCATCATTTGACATTACTACCTTATCCTTTCTCACATAGTCTCCTTTAAGGGTGACAACCCTTTAGGAAGTTTTTTAGACCTCAGCTAAGAAATTTGATCCTCATACTGATATTGAAATTTACCTTAGTTCATTTAGGAAAACTCTACTTCCTATTGTAAGAAATAAGGAAATTTTCTATAATTTTTAAAGACCTACCAATGGGTTTCATTATTTGGTATTAATGGTCTCACCACCACCTTGACATGTGCTTAAACCTTGGCCTTTTTTAGCTTACTTAGAATATCAAACTGGGCTCCCATGGATACCAACCTATTAATATGTTGGTTTTGATTCCTTGGAATAGCTTTAATGTTAAAGGCTTCAAAATATTTATTTAGGCCCCACTCTCTATTTTTGTAGGACCTCATCAAAGGATTCCTTGTAATATTCAAGCCCCTAACTTGGTTCACTATAAGCTCACTATCTTCATATGCTTGCAATCTTCTAATTCCTCTTTTATTGGCCCATTAGGCACCATGGATTAGGCCTTCATACTATATTGTATTATATGAGTAGCTAAAATGGAACCTATAAGAAGATAAATACTTATCATATGAAGGGGAAACAAACATTTCCCCTACAACTACTCCGTTTTTTCTCCTGGAACCATCAAAGAACAACTCCCACATACCATTGAGATATTATTTAGGTCTAATGATGGAAGACATGAGTTGACGTTATTCATGTATCAAATAGATACCCATGTATCTTTCTTCAAAACCTTATAAATGGTTAAGAAATTGATTATCCCCCCATAGCTCATCCAAGAATAAGTCTGTAATCTCCTCATGATAAGTATTCAGTTCTTGACCAATTGTAAATTCATCCTCATCAAGGAGAGTACAATTAAGGTTTATGCTATCTGGTTGATGGGGCTTAATGTGAAATTATTTCATGGACTCAAATTTTATTGATACCTTAATCCCATACATTATTTTGAAATCCATATAGGACCAATCTAGTGCTAGATAACCCCCTATCTTTGCTATGAATTCTCTAGAAAGGCATAATGTAAAGTGAGTAGTTACATCAAGGATCAAAACATCTTAAACCATTGAAACACTAAGACAAACATGTAGGGTCAAGCTCAAATCCTTGATGATACTAGATGGCTTTGTGTAAGGACCATCACTCTATATAACTCCCTTAGTATGTGGCTCATATTTGAGGTTTAGTTGATCAGCTATAGACTTTGTCATTAATAAAGTGCTAGCTCCATTATTTACCAAGTAATTATACCAAGGAATCATTAATGATTACAAAAATGTAAAAGGGAGGAGGTTTGATCACCTTCCCTAATCCTTCTCCTATAGGACCTTGGGTTGCATTAGTGAGGACCTCAATCTCTTTACTTGGTTATTTGTCTATGGTTATTGTAATAGCTATCTTAGATAAACCTTCTTGAAGGATATCCACTTGACCAGGTATAGAATGCATGTCCAACATCAGTACACTTACACTAGATTTCTTCATTTACTCAATAATGTTTATTGGTGGACCACCAAACTTAACCTCTTATTTGAGAGAAACTAGTATTATTTTTTGAATTTGTGAGTTTTGTGGATCAAAACCTTTCACTTGATTCTAATTTTTAGGAGGTGTTGGGACCTTTGGAATGGTAGTAGGTTCACTTGACTTTAATAATAATGGAGTAATAGTAGGAATATCTTTGACCACTTCTTGATTACCATCAGTATTCCTTATTTTGAACCTTGTATTAGCTACCATTGGAAAATATACTTGGCTAGAACTATCCTATTGATTGAGTGCATATCACTCTTCTTGTTCACTGATGACCATTGTAACATTTAGCTAGTTTGGTACCTAATCAGATACTTGGTATTGTGGAGACTATCTTGGTTTTGTCATTATGGGGATCTCTATGTTTTGAGCCATTAGGGCTTGATTATATCCATAAGAAATGGCTTCTTTCCATTGGTCATTAAATGTCTGGTTAAACCCATTAGTTGGGACAATGGATTGCCCAAAAGATTGATCCTAAAGTATGGTCTCTTAGTTTCTTGAGCCATGTTGTTTTGAATAGGAACCAAGGAGTTGGAAGAGCCTATGGTATTTGGGTTATAGTTGCTTCACTTATTGTATCTAGGTTGTCCTTACCCTTGTTCATGGCTTTGGTTTTGGAAATTTCCATTGAAGGGTGGCCTATTTACTTAATAAGACTGCTATTGAGAATAATATGGGGCTTTGTAAGGATTATTTAACTGATCTTGCTACCTCTTCACATTTACCACATTATTTTCCAAGGATTTGATCATGCTCTTAAGTTCTAGGTAGTTTTTTTGCTCTTAAGAATCACTTGATCTGCTAGTGGAGGCCTTTTCTTGCTTAGGTGAAGGCATAACAACAATTTTTAGAGCTGGAAGAATAACATAAAGTGGGGGAATAACCATAGGGGGTGGTCTAATTCTAGGGAAAAGAGGCATTGGGGGTCTAAGAGTAAGCTTGTCAGCTTGTACTAGACTATTCTCTACTTTGATTTCCACCTCATAGGCATCTAGTAGTGTGTTTCCTCCCATAGACTCAATCATTATTGAAATATCATTATTAAGAGATTTTATATAGTAAAGGAAAGCATAGTTATGAGTAGGCCTAATAGGTAATATAATTCTATCTCATTTCTTTTGAACCCTGGTATTGAAATCTTGCATAATCTCATGAGGAGCGATCTTGATTGTCTTTAGTTATTAAACAAGTGACAAGTGGTCATTATTATATTCAAATATCTTACACAATACATCACCTAACTGATCCCATGATGTGATGGAGTTAGTAGTAAGGTTTCTATACCAGTCTAAGGATTTACCCTTGAAATAAATGGCCAATAACTTTATAACTACATTTTCCTCACTAACATTATGAATATTGTAAAAATTAGATATATCTCTGAGGTGCTCAGAAGGGATTATAGATTGGTATCCCATGAAATAAGGAATAATTTTAAGGGCTACCAATAGAATAGGATCATACTACTAGATGTCTAAAGGACTCTAACCATTAAAAACCATAAAAGGGAAGGCTCTAAGGACTACCATGGCAGTGAAAGGACCTAACAAAGATCTTATAGAGGTAGATTTTGAAAATGGTTTAGGAGGAAAGTTTCCCATGTATGGGTGAGTGTTTTAAAATTTTAACCTTCTTGCTGATTTTAAAGGTAATTCAATAAATTCAAAAGGAATACCTCTAGAAGCTGATCTTGTAGTCACTTTGGCATGAAAGATAGTTACTATTCTACCACTAGATTGTTGAGTGTTCTTTAAAGTCACTAGATACTGAAAGATAAAATTTATAATAATTAAAAATTGATCAAACTAGCATCAAACTTGACCAATCTCTCTCAAAAGTGGTCCAATTAGGTAAACCAAAAACTATTGTAGGCTAGAATTGTACCCTTGTGGGATATTTTTTTAGATGCTTCACTTTGGCTTTTTTCCCAAACTAAAACCTACTACTAAATAAGCAAAAGGGAGAGAAAGATAACATGAAAAGGAAATCTAAGCTAAGGATGGTGATGCACCAAATATGGAACAATCCACTTTTAGCCTAGAAGCCTTAATGACTACTAATGAATTTAATCAAGACATAGACTAATATGCTCGTATCTCAAGACCACAAGCATAAGTATTTGTGTGGAGGTCGAATGGAAACCTTACAATTTGAATAATAGAAAGAAATAGGTCTATATGAGACACTATGAACTTATGACACTTCAAGAAGGCACCAATGTCTAACACTTCACATAACCTACAAGGAACTAAAAGAATTGAAGAAAGGTGCATGGATGATTCATAGATGATATAAAGAGACATAAACTATGCAAGTTAAAACCCCAATAATGCACACTTAGCTTCAAACTAGAATCAAAACAATAAACTTATTTCTTTAAGAGAGTGTTACAAGGTAATTTTGATAGAGTAATTCTATCACTAGTTCAAGGATATCTTTTTAGACTAAAAATCCTCTATATATAGTATAAATATATGAGAGAAGAGGGGGTTTGCATGATAAAATGGAGAGGGGGGTCATAAATGGCTATAACCACCACTGTTGTCCTTGAGCTCTTTTGCATTCAAAGTATGCAACTACCTTGACCATGAGATAAACCATCCAAGATCACTGTAAATATCCTTGAGCCCCTCATGCATTCAAGTCTCCATTTTTTGGAGCTAAGAGATCCATGTCGAAGGTAGTTGCATGTCTCTACCAAGTGCTAATGATTTGATCTTTACATTAAAAACTTGGCATGCTCCTTCAATTTGCATGTCCTACATGTACAAGGATAAAATCACCATATCTTTGAATCTAGACCAAGCCATGATCCCTTTGCATTGAGTAGCTATTTGTCAGATATGATGGCCTTGTCAAAAGATGAGGGACTTTCCATTAATTGCATATACTAGCTCTTTCTTTGAAACTTGATGAGATATTTCCTATAGATAGAAAACCAATCTAAAGACATAGGTTTTCTTATATCCATTTATGTCAATGTACATTTATAGGTTACATAGCTTCTTTTGATGTTTATTATATATAAAGGCCTATTTTACTCTCTATAGAGCCTTAATAGAAATACTTGGCCCTTTTAATGCATCTAGTCCAACTCAGGTCTATTTGAGCTCCATTGATCTAAATCTATGAGATGCTACCATGTGTCATTTCTATGTTTAGATGGAGACCCCTTTGATGGATTTTGAATGCCAATGACTATTTACTGGGACCCATCTTTGATGTTTACGTAAATTTATCAAGATGTTTAAATCCAAATGACTACTTATAGGGGTTTATATTTTGACATTTGTAGGCCCATCATGGGATATTTGAATCCTAATCGCTATTTACTACGCTTGAACTTTGACACTAGTGTGAACATCATTAATACTTTTAGGTCATTTCATTTGGACACTTTCCTATGGTATTTTTATCCTTAATAAGTCCCCTTTTTGAAAGGAAAGGACCCTTTAGATTTTTTGAAATGGACCATCAAATTTGCAAGTGCCCCTTTTTACCAAGAAAAGTGCCCTTCGGCATTTCAAAAATTGCCCCTTCAGAAATCTTGCAAATGTACCTTTCTGATGGGAAAGGACCCTTTTCCTTTTGTCTTTAGGCACTTTTTTGAAAAATTACCCTTTGGACTTCTTTTAAAGGACCTTAAAATTTTTGAAAATGAACCTTCCCAATAGGAACATCCCCTTCGAGAAACTTGAAAAATCACTTCAGATTTTTTGTTTCGGCACTTCTTCTCAAAGGAATTTCTTTAAAATTTTTTCATTTGGATTTTTGTAAAATACCTTTTGGATTTTATAAAAATGCTTTTTACAAAAGGAAAGTACCCTTCAATTTTTTTGTTTGGTCCATTTTGTCGAGAAAAGTGCCCTTCAGCATTTCAAAAATGGTCTTTCAAGTTTTTTGTATCGAATCATTTTCTTGAGAAAATACCTTCGATAAAATTGTCTTGGCCACATTTCTTTGAAAAAAATATCCTTCAAAACTTTTGCTTGGTACACTTTTTGAGAGAAAAATCATTTAGGCCTTTTGTTTCAAATAAAATTTTTGAAACAATTCCTGATACTTAGCCCAAAAGACTTGAAACAAATCTCTCGAAAGAAATAGGTCTTTAGGGAGTTTGTTGCAAAATAATTTCCATGAAAGAATTCAGTCTTTGTTATAATGATCCATATATATAAAAAAGAAAACATGACATAATAATCAAGACAACAAGGAGGGGAATATTATTATTATAGTATTAAGGAAGCTATTGGGTCGTGTGAAGGTAAGTTTATCCTATAAATATTATTGGAATGGCTAGTAAATGGATTCCATGTAGATGTGGTAACACTATATGGAATCCAAAGTAACCTTTTGGTTGATATTATACACATATAATTATAGTAATATAGTTATTTATTTCATTTTATTATAGAGTAAATCATTTTTACCTTTTGTCTTAGTGGCCATGTATTGTGTGTGTTAATTTATCTTTGAGATCCCACCAACACAACTAATATTTACATTGCTAGTACAATCATAGATTAAGTATTTCCTAGTGAAATATTTATTGAGTGTTGGATTGGGTTAATATGACATGTTAAAATGTAATATAAGAAAATATTGCACACACAAGACCAAGGGCATCAAACAATGGACATGTGAGATTGTTGCACATACTAACCAGTTATCTCATGAAGATTCTTGATATATTTTAACATAAATACCAAGGGACATACACAATATTCAATAAATATTAATATTATTATGCAATAAAGAAAACAAAATTGAAAGAGCATAGCACAAATGAAACTAGTCTATTAGATTCATATGTATAAATGCCATAGTTGTTAGAAATGTATCATATCTATGTAGCAAAGTGTATAAAATGAAGGATTTAACATGACACTTATAATATGTGTATCTAAATATTACATTTGAGGTCATATATATAACCTATTATGATGTAACCTATAGATTTATATGCCTTTAGCATAATCATGGCCACTAGCTAAAAGTGAAGTCTGACATGTGAGATTGTATAAGTAATGTATGTCCAACATCACACTCAAATATCTCTTGAGATGTATGTGTGTATATAAAATAATATGATATTAACATGTATGATAAATAATATATGTAAATAAGTACCTAACATCTCATGTCATACTCAAGTCTTAATTTTTTTATTTTTTTAAAATATTTAAAATATTTTAATATTTTTTAAATATTTTCATTATTTATTCTATTTTAATAGTTTTTTATTAATAAAAAATTAGTCTATAATACATTCCCGTGGGGTTCCTTCATAACATATATAATCATCATATAAATTTTGTGTTAATTCACCAATTAGAATGTGATGACTCTATTGATATCCTTAGTTGCTAGGATAGTCATGCTAATATTCTATAGATTTTGAATTAGGCTCAAAATTATCTGCATGATCTTGTAAACTAATAGTGTTATTGTGTAAATTATTTGTATTTTTAAATTTAAATCCAACACACCCATAGTGTGTTTGTGAATGTTCTAATATCTTATATGCTTTGAATTGTGTCATATCATGTGCCTCTACTATGATTTTTTTTATCTATCTTTAGTGGAAGAGTAAATAGAGAGGTAATTTATAGACTCATTTTTGCATGAGAATGCGACCATTTCACCTTCATCCTCAAACACGATGGAATGATGACCTTTATCCAAAGTTCCCCCATTGCTTTCATCCATGATTTTCCCTATATGGAATTACATTATTATACAAAAGGATCAATGTGTAATGTATAAAAAAATGATTTTAGGCTTAGGATAATAGGTAAGTCAATGGATCCTAAACATAATTTTGTCCATGTAATGTTTCTTTAATTTTTCATTAAAAATGCTAAATATTTAAGGACTCTCATACTACACATATTATCCTCATGAAGGGAACCAACATCGACCTTAGTGCATTTCTTGCCATCAATGTGAAGATGAAGAGTCAAAGGTTATAGATATTATGTAAGTGTATTAGTTGTCATCTTTAAAACCATATTAGCCATATATGATTTTTATTACTTATGTGTTCCTCTTAGAATAATTCATTTATTGTGGACGTTAACTTAATTAGAATTTTTTTTTAATGATTGTAACTATTCTTTATGGATTTTTTCTTGTATAAACCTATCATTTCATATTGTTTTACTTGTAGCCATTGTTATTCAGCTTTATTATGTTTTTCACCCTATATGTAGTTTTTTAAAGATGTTATATTTGTAATCTTGATAATTTATCTATCTTTTCTTCAAATGATATAACACTTGGATGTAAATCTTGGATTTCTTCTTACTATTTTTGAGAGTCAACACTACAATAAATATTAATGATTTCATTATGTTTTTTTTTTATCTTAGGAAATAGATTTTCCTTTATTATTTGATGATTATGCTATATAGGAGCTATTGATTGATATTTAATTATGATAAACTCATGATAGGTTTTAACTTCTACAAGGTGAATAGAGTATGTGATAAGTATTCTTTGGAGTCCATAACATTTAAATTGAGCTAACATAACTTTTCATTTGTTGGATTTTTCATATCATCACCATCATGATAATACAAATATGTAATTACGTAATTACGCTCTTGGGAGATAGTCAAAAGAGAGATATTTAATATTTTATCTTTTTATTATTATTTTTTGTAATTTTCAAATGATGTTCATATCAATAACTAAGTTTTATAAGACCATATAACTACAAATGTTCAATCCTAAGTGATTATCTACCAAAACACACTTGATGACCTTTCCATGTATTTAATATTGAATAAATAGACAATGCAATTTTTATATGATGTGATTAGGAGGGAAATCTACAATATTCAAGATAAATACAATGATAATATAACAATGTTTATATGATGTTGATATGAGTGATATCCTTCTTGAGATCACTGATTTCTTCCTCAAGCTATGTAAATTGACCATTGTTCTAAGGATCCTTGGGATGGGAGGACCAGAGTCCAAATCAGCATGCCTCATGTGAATAAGACTGTCAGCTATGTCAATTTATTTACCCCTATGATAATTAGGCTCCAAACCTTTATCTTTTTTTCTACTCCTAAGAACCCTCTTAGGAGAGGAAAGAGGTAAAGAATGAAGGATGGGGTTCTTAGACCTAAACCTACTCTAAGAAAGAGGCTCAGATAGGGGAAGGGGAATAGAATTTTTAGCAATGATAATGTTTTAATGGTGATGCAAGAGAAATATAACCCCTTCATGAAGGGGTAGGGCACACTTGTGAGCCTAAAAATCAAGAATTAAATCCTCTGAAGATTACAAGAAGTAATAAGGAGAAATAACCCTAGGGTCTTTGTGGAAATGGTTCAAGAGGATAAGCTGATGAAGTAGTTATTTTTTTAACCTACCTATCAATGTGAAAAACCTAACTATAATGTAGGCCACATCATCAAAAGGAGCAAGGAGAGAGGAATGAACAATGCCATCTTTAACAAATTCTAAGGCGTTAACTAAGGAACCCTCCAAGAGCCTTTTTTCCTTAACAACCTTGTCAAATTTGTTTCTATAAAATTTTAGACCATCCCTATTGAGACCTATAATAGAGGGAATGAGCTATTCTATGATAGAGAGATTCTTACCTCTATAAATGAATTTCATGTTCTTCCAATTGTTTGTAAACATGACCAAAATGTGATTGTCATGCCCCTTGATCCTTTGAATGAAATTGGAGAAAACTCCCAAATTTAAAATCTTTCAAAGGTATTCATTCACCCTCTAATTTAGGTTTAATATTGGCTCAACATAGTAAGGATATTCACCCATGATTATAAAAATAATATTTTGGGTCTAGGTCACATAAAGAGTAGCTAATAGATCACCCCCACATTACCTATGCTTAGCCTTAAACTGGCAATGAAGAAAATCTTGATAAAAGTGAGTGTGATCTAAAGAATGATTATCCTTCAAATGAGAAATCAATTCATATGTACTCTATATATACTTAACTTGTTTCCCCTTATTTAATAATTATTTCTTTAGTGTTATGAGGAATTTGATCATGATCATACCAAAATTGAAGCTGATTATTAGACACCCCCATGTTATCAAAAGAGTCTTCCACATGGTTACCCTCTCTATACATATGAAAAATCTTATGAATTGAAAATACCCTACAAATACTAATAGACTCTTGAATAAATTCTTTGATAATTCAACTAGTTGTATGAGAACACTTAAGGTGATTAATAATATTCAAAGAATCCCCTTCAATGATAATATTTTTTATATGATAGTCTCTTGCCAACCTTATCCCCTAGAGAGCAGTGAGTGCCTCATCATAATGGTTGGATTGAATACCCATAATACTTATATAAGTAGTAATTAGATTGCCTAAGTGATCCTTAATGATCCCACCTCCTCTTGTTTCTCTTGGATTGCCTTTAGAAGCACCATCAAAGTTTAGTTTGTACCAATTTGTTGGAGGAGGGATCTATGATAATGATGTTCCTAAAATATGATTTTTAGGAGGCTTGAACTTAAGAACATTTTCCTTTTCATAAATAGATATATATTTGATAAATTTTTTATAAGAAATCTTGCAATCCCTAAAAATAATAGCATTTCTTACCTTCTAAATCCTCCAAAGTGTGTGAGGGAAGATAAGTTTACACAATATTATAAGATTGTTGTCTAAAAGGAGGATGACATTTCTCCCAATCCTATAAAATATCCTCTGGAAAGGACCAAAAAATACCAAATCTCAAGAAAATAAGGCCTCATAACTTGTTAGCATAAGAACAACATAGGAAGAGATGAATGTTTTCAGCATCTTTTTTACATAAGCAACACATGTTAGGAAAAATGAAACCTCTTTAAATAAGGTTTTCATTGGTGAGAATACTTTTATTCAGTACCAACCAAAAAAATGATTAATCTTTGGGGTGATATCCTTAAACCAAATCCTACTTTATTCAAAATTAGTAGGAATTTCATTAGACAAAATCTGATATCCAGTCTTAACAGAATAAGATCCATTAAAGGAATTAACCCAAATAAATTCATCCTTAGGAAAAAGAGGGATGATTTGAATATTCTTAAGAATATATTGAAGATAGGTCACCATATCTTGAAATTTAGGCCTGTTATAAGATGAAATAATAGATAGGCCTTTCCATTAGAACTTTTTATTACTGTAGCAAATGTAATCACTCACTTTGACACTTGTATGGCAAGATAAAAAAATTTATAAATGAGACCAAGAGTCATTATGCTATAAATTATGAAAATTATCCCATCTATCTTTCCAAAAAATAATATCCTTTCCATCTCCAAGTTTCCATATAGAGCCCTTCTCAATGGTTTTAGTAATTTGCCTAGTGAGTAGGAAAGAAGATTCTAGGTGAGGAATGAATGAGGGTTGATCTTATATTTATGCTAATAAATTTAGATAATATATCAAATTAAATTAATTAGACTAACCTTTAGGATATGATTAATTTAAAAATTAGATGAATTTATGTCACTTAACACTTTCATTGGGATATGACAATTGTTTTGATGTAGGTATCTGATTGGGATGCAATTGTTCAGGCAGTTGGAAAATAAGTGTAGGCCTAGAACTTTTAGAAATGTAAGATTAAAATGTTTAAAAAATTCTAAGAATGATAGAAGGCTTGGGTCATTAGAATACCATTATTTGGATTAAGAGATAAATAATTTTTCATAAAGAGATAGTGTACATGAGCCTTTTGGTAGTTAAAAAGGTATGGAAGTTGAAGGTATATTAATGACATGTATTTTCCAAGTGTACAAGACTAAGGTGATATATAATTTAAATATAGTACCTACATTTTTCCCATTTAATATTTTAATTAAATTGATATTTTAAATGAAAAGTAATGCATAATTGGGTGTGTAATACACATCTTACCATTGCTTGATTCCAACTTGAGTGCTTTGCTAGTGATTGAAATAAAACTAAGAGCATGTTACAGTATATAATTATTGTATATAATCTAGAATTGAAAGAACTAAAATGATTTAAATTTAAAGAGAGAAAATTTTAAGAGTACACATGTTTATCAATGAAACATTCTTGCCTTTTGTCAATTTTATTTGAATGATATATAATTATGAATCACTAAATTTGAGATTAGGAACAAATATAAAATATAGAAAGTGCATATATATAAAGAGATAGAGATATTGGAGGAAACATACCCCTTATAGACAATCCTTTTTTCCACAACCATGTCTAAATGAACTTTAGACTAATTTATAGCAAGCAATGCACATTAATCCTATAAATAAAAAAAAATTGTTTGCACATTTGATGTAAATACACAAAATTGCATTAAGACTTCCTTATATGGGGAAATACACTATATGCAATGATAACCTCTCATGAATTCATCCCCAATCAAGTTATAGCCAAGAAACCTAACATTTTCCATTAATTGAGTGGGGCACTTAATCAAACTATTAAAATGATGAAAAATGCTAAGAAATATTGATTAACCAAATAAAGCAAATTAAATTCTTAAGTGAAAAATCCATTTGAATTAATGAATATCTAATTTCAAAAAATATCAAGAAATATGATGTCATCAACCTCAACATAAAAAATTAGAAATATTAACATAAATGTCATAAATATTATAAATTTTTATCCATGCCTCCATAAATGCATAGTTAAATCCATCATTAAATGAATTTTGACTCCCAAACTTAACCCCAGAATAACCACACATGGGTTGGAGTGGGTTGAAAAAATATAAATACAATATCCATTACCATTCTTCCTCAAGATTTTAGGTGTGAAGAAATAATTCCAAATTATTACTAGATATCTTCATAGACAACATATCCCAAGATCCAATTTCCAAGTGAACAAGAGGATATGTTGCCCACAAAGCACTAGCATTGTCAAATATCATTTGTTCACAAGCTGAGCTTAAGCCTTCTATCATGTTAATTATAAGATAAAGTCATTTTAGGAAGGTAAATGGTGTTTTAATCTTCCATTTTTTGATTTATTTGTTTTTTTATCATTGATCACCCTAGTACATAGGCTTAGATTGTTAGTTGTCGTTGAGTTGCTTTTATTTATCCATTAACAAGAGAAACTAAGATTGTCTTCATAATCCTACATTACATAATGGCATGCTCAATGGGACCATACACCCCAAATTCATCCTCAGAGTACTTTATAACTCTTCAAAATTAATAAAATCTCATTAATGACCTTATTTTAATATTTTTTACCTAATTTTATCATGTTTTGTGATTGAATATTGAATATTGAATTGTGAAAATGTCCATTACATATCAGTGAATCTGGAAGAAATGTTAGTGAAATCATTGATATAAATTATGAAACTATCTCAAGAAAATGTGAATTGTCTATTTTTGGGATGTTCTCTACATAATCATGAATTTGGAGTTCTATTTTTGTTAAATTGTCTAGGTAAACTATGAATTCACTTTTTGATTATTATGGTTTTCTAGGTCTTCCTACCTAATTGTGAATTTGTTACATATAATAGTGAAATCATCCTTTGTATTTGGGAAATCATTTTCCATATTTATGTGTCTCTCTATTTAGGTTGATACAATTAATAAATCCTTTACCATAGTTACAAAGTTGTTGACTAGAACTATGAAAATATAATAGCAAAATCAACATTAAAAAACTGTGAAATTATCATCCCTAATAGCAAAGTCATCATAAAACAATGAAATAATCACTATGAGTTTTGAGTTCTCTATTATTTTATATGGTTTATATTGATTTATAATTTCTTAGTTTACATTAACTATGTAATTTTGAAATCATTCTAGAGAGCATGATTTTTATGTTTTTTGAGTTAATTTTACAAGTTGCCTTTACTCTCTTGGCCCAATCAAATTTCTAACAAGATTTTTTAGGTTTTATCAAGTGAGTAGAAATAATTTTCATCCCAAAAATCACTCCATCACATTTTATTTGATGTTTAAAAATCACTCTCATTTTTAAATTTGGTGTTTTAAAAACATTTTTCAAACTTACATTTGGTGTTTAAAACAATGCAACTTTATTATTTTTTATTTCAATATTTTTGCAAGGCCTTCATACATTTCCATTTTGATGTTAAAAAAAATTGATTTCACACTTTCATTTTCACATTTTTTATTTATATCATTATTTATCAAAGTCATGCATATGCTCTTTCTTATTTAGGGTGACTAAGAAATATGACTAAGCTACTTATTCATTGTAACCTAATGTTCTAGTCATGTATTATATCCCCTCATTTTATTGAACATGGGTGGTTTAGAATTGATTTTATCTCCATTTTTATTTCCTTTTAGCTTAGAGAGTGGGATTTCATCACCTCTTCACAAGTTATTTAAGGGTGCATTGACCTGGTATTTCATATCTTAACATCATACCAACCCCACTTATCTAGTGGGGTATAAAAATTGAGTTTACTATTTAGTGGGACAATGACTGAGTAGTTAACTTAACTAGCTAAATAGGTCCTCAAATCATGCACAATATTGACATCACAATTTACTAAGTAATTTATAGATGAAGTGGTTACAAAAGGGACAAGACCCTTTCGTAATAAGATAGATAGTTTTTCATGCATTTGGTGGATATTTTATTGTGCCTAAGTTTTCTTTCATACTTGTGCACCATCTTGAAATCAAAATTAAAAAAAAAATAGACTAATAGACCCCATTTGCCATACATTATCTTACCAATATTGACTTATTTTTTCACTCTAAGTTTCATACCACATAAAAGTTCTTGAGAGGTATACAAGGGATAAATATCTAAATTCATACACTTTTATTTATTTTATTAACACTTAATTGCTCTCAAAATATGGTATATCAGTATAATTTTGGTCGATACTATGCAAATTTTATGTCACTTATTAAGATATGAGAGTTCTTGTGTGATTTTTATTTTGTCTATTTGATTCCAAACCATTTGTTCAATCTAAAAATTATGATAATAATATGCTTAATAAATACACATGTACACAAAGAAGTGGTATGATTCCCAAATTTGGTGAAACCATTTGCTTTAGTCAAAAGACTTGAAAATTCATTTGTGAATTAATTTATAAAATATTTTGTTACATGATAATTTTGGCCTATGTTATTTCTCATTTAAAATCCAATTCTCTCAAACAAAGCTAAAAATCCATCTTTCAAAGTTCAGATCTAAATATAATAGGTTTATGCTTGAGTCTTGCCTATAACTTGGGCTTGAGTTATTCACTTTTTTTGTTTTTATTATGTAACTTGGATTGATTTTAAGTTTGATTTAAGATATTTATCTACACTTATTTTAAAATCACTTTTTCCAAATATGATTTCCCTTTTAGACTGAGATTATATTTTGCCTTATTTCCAAATTTCCCACAGACTAAGCATGCCTTTTATTTCATGTCAAGATCCTTAGACTTAAGATTTTATTAAATTTTGTGCTTATAATAATTTAATTAATAATAATAATATCATGTCCCTATACCAATACCTAGTTTTTTTTAAAAAAATTTAATTTCTCATGTGCCTAGACCAAGACCTAGTTTGTTTTCCAATTAGTTCCAAGATCTCATGTGCCTAGATCAAGTCCAAATTTTCCTTTTTAAACCATTTGTTCTAAAGGATAAGAGTATAATTTCAAGTTATATTATACCAATTTTCAAAGAAATATCTTACTAATTTAGGTTCCAATAAGTTTGAAACATTAGACCAATGTTTCAAAGCTATAACAACATCAATTTAACCATGCCTCAATATAGACATAGTAGAGTTATGTATAATTATAATTTTGATAGCATTAATACAATTATCCCTTTGATTATGAACCTATTTTAACCTTTAAATACTTATTGCATGTAATTCACATATTTTAAAAGGGATGATTATAACAATAACTTAGAATGAAAATAGGAAATAATTGATTTGACAAGCTTAATAAATACACATGTACACAAAGAAGTGGTATGATTCCCAAATTTGGTGAAACCATTTGCTTTAGTCAAAAGACTTGAAAATTCATTTGTGAATTAATTTATAAAATATGTTGTTACATGATAATTTTGGCCTATGTTATTTCTCATTTAAAATCCAATTCTCTCAAACAAAGCTAAAAATCCATCTTTCAAAGTTCAGATCTAAATATAATAGGTTTATGCTTGAGTCTTGCCTATAACTTGGGCTTGAGTTATTCACTTTTTTTGTTTTTATTATGTAACTTGGATTGATTTTAAGTTTGATTTAAGATATTTATCTACACTTATTTTAAAATCACTTTTTCCAAATATGATTTCCCTTTTAGACTGAGATTATATTTTGCCTTATTTCCAAATTTCCCACAGACTAAGCATGCCTTTTATTTCATGTCAAGATCCTTAGACTTAAGATTTTATTAAATTTTGTGATTATAATAATTTAATTAATAATAATAATATCATGTCCCTATACCAATACCTAGTTTTTTTTTAAAAATTTTAATTTCTCATGTGCCTAGACCAAGACCTAGTTTGTTTTCCAATTAGTTCCAAGATCTCATGTGCCTAGATCAAGTCCAAATTTTCCTTTTTAAACCATTTGTTCTAAAGGATAAGAGTATAATTTCAAGTTATATTATACCAATTTTCAAAGAAATATCTTACTAATTTAGGTTCCAATAAGTTTGAAACATTAGACCAATGTTTCAAAGCTATAACAACATCAATTTAACCATGCCTCAATATAGACATAGTAGAGTTATGTATAATTATAATTTTGATAGCATTAATACAATTATCCCTTTGATTATGAACCTATTTTAACCTTTAAATACTTATTGCATGTAATTCACATATTTTAAAAGGGATGATTATAACAATAACTTAGAATGAAAATAGGAAATAATTGATTTGACAAGCCTTTCCCAAAATAGTAAATATGTAAAGAAAGAGCATGTATCTAGAGTAAAACAATTATATTTTTCACTCATGAGGTTTGAATAGGCTTTAGAAAAATTTAGACACCTTTCATTTTGTTATTGTATATGAAATCAAGTTTTGAACAATAGTGCCCTTATGTGGATAGTAGTACTATGTGGCACAGTATCCTTCTAAGAGGAGATGTTTGAAACATTTACAGAAGCTATAGGATATATTAGGGGCCTATAGGTGGTTTTGTGTCTTTTAAAAGCTCATTTATGTCACTATTTTTTCTAAATATCTTATAAAACCCTAATTAATACTTGCACACATAAAATAACAACTAGATCAAATGTAAAAGGAAGGGAAAATTTAGGTTATGGGATATTATGATTGCATAGAGTATAACTCCTTTTATATTGGCTGCTACCTATAATAAACCTAATACTAGGGGTCTCAAATCACATGTAGTTATCCTTTAAATAACTACATAATCAATGCAGATGGTATGATAGAATGAATTTTGCTTAGGCCACTATTTAACTAAGCATGCAATATCTAAATGTAAGAGTTGAGTAACATGCAGAGTATTAAGATGTACTATTAATTGATTTTATTTAATTATGTGCCAAAATAGTAAGTGATAGATTTAAAATTCCTTGTGAGGTTATTTATATAAAAGTAAATTTGATTTGAATGTAAGACCTTGTTCACTAGTTGACAAGTCACAAAAAGGGATAAAAACATAAGAGAAGGCTCAATTTAGGGATAGGACCCAAAACATAGGAGAAAATGACTATTAGACACCAGATCCATAATTGGATAGTAGTGCCACATGGCACTATAGTCCTAATAATGGATCTAGTGTCTCAAGGCCTAAAAATAAAGTTAAAACTAGGCATGATAGGATAGGGCCCCCTGTGACTAGGAGGAGGTGACTCATGATAACTAGGGGTGCAACAAATAGGGAAATTAGACATGAGAAATATCAAAATACCTAAAATGACCATGTGAATAAGGACTATATTCATCACTAATATATTCATGTGAAAGATAAACAAGAGACATAGTACTTGTGGTTCCTTAACCAAATTAGGGTGTATATAAAACCCTATGATGATATTTAAAGTATGAGATAGATCTATATCCCACATATGCATCCCCTAACATGAGGTAGGGTTAATACCAATTCCAATATAACTTCACAAACACATACCCTTATCCAAGATAGGAACATGATCCCTTTGATTTAAACCTTATTAATATATTGCCTACTATATAAATGGGCCAAAAATAATGACCATATTTTGTGACCACACCATCCAGTGCTAGATATGATTCATATTTGTTTAATATCCATATTTTAAATCATAAATATATATGATATCCTTGTTAGAGTAATTGGATCATTGCTAAATTCTCATCATATTTTCCACACAAGAATTTATCTTGTTTGGTTAGAGCAACTAATTATGCACCTCTCATCTAATCATTTGATCAAGCCTCTTATAGTCAAAATCAAGCCCTTGTACCAATTTATAACCAAGAACTTGTCACATTTACTAAAGGAAAAGTTCAAAGCACTAACCACTTAGCACAAGTGAAATAAGGATACCAAAATTACCTTGATCTATATAATAACTTTAATGCCATGAGCATTCCAAGTACAACACCTATAAAGTTAGCTCCATCAACTAGTTTGGTAGGATATTCTAATGTATATGCATATCTATTTATTAAAAACACACCACTTGAAGACATGTTCAATGCTCCTTTAAATGAAAAATAATAGGTGGTTTATTTAAGAACCATTTTCATAATATTGTAGATAATACACAAGTGTTCCTAAATCCACACCAAGTGAAGTCCACTATATAATAAAACCCCCCACCAAATACCTCCCAATAGTCCCTCCTTCAAGTAAAATAATTAGATCACAAAAATAGGGGGTAGGTAAATCTAGCTTGTAACCATAATAGGTGATTATCCCTCCATGACCATCTACTTCTTTGAATGTAAAATAAGGAGTAAGAAATCAAAAACCTCAAATTTTATCTAATAAACATCATCTTGTGTCTAAAAAAAAACAAAGTGCCCAGCCAATAATAAGTGCCTAAAAAAATTGACTATCCAACAACAAGTGCTTAACCGAAAAAAGTGCCTAACTATCAATAAGTGCCTAGCTAACAATAAGTTCCTAAACTAAAACAAATCCCTATCCAATAACAAGTGTCTTAACTAAAAAAGGTGCCTAGCTATTTTAACCTTTTAGGACTTAGTGGATGTAAATCCTATGTTTGTTAAAGAGTTGAGAAGACTGAATTAGAGAAATAATATGAAATAAATATAGCCACTAATTTATTAAAAAATTGACTAGCTTTGAATTTTCTAAACATAGTAATAAATAGTGAAAGTAATAACTTAGTTATAAAATTAATGATACAGATGATTTGGGTACTAAAATATTAGATGTAAGCTTGTATAAGTGTCATAAACTATATCATGATATTATAACCTCTCTTGGATAGTAGTTCCATAATTGGACAATAGTGCCATTATTAGAAAAGTGGTGGTAGTGTTTTGATATTGGCAGTAGTGTCCTCTATGCATGACTATGTCAATCTTCTAGGTGAACCTTTAGTTATATGTTTAAGGTATATTATTATGTGCATGAGTCCTAAAACCCTATATATCTTACTTTTAATGATTGATTTATTATGAAAACTATAATCATTCATCTATCTAGGACATCCAATTAGCATGAGTTATAAAGTGTGTTTGTTAGTAGGGTAGGTTAGACATCCTCAACACCCCACCATAAAGAGATTTGATTCCATAACAATAATTAAAGGAGGGATAAATACCTATATAGTTCTCCCAACCTAAGTACTAGTGTAATTATAAGTTATGTTAGTATGATAGTGGCATTGAGTGCCTTGAATGTGCTTGAGATTGGAAATCTAGATAATATGAGCTTAGTGCTTTTGTAGATGGTAGCATACAAAAGTAGGGAAGAATAAGAATTGATAACATTAATTGTGATCAACTTGTTTTTAGTTTGAATATGTATTTTTCATCTAATTTCCATCTATTGGTTATAGGTATAAAAGACATGTATATATACTATTCTGATTCTTATGCGAGTGATAAAAGAGATCTAGGTTGACCCTAAGAATTTTTAGTTTTGAAAAGATATATATTTGGGAAAAAATAGGGTAAAATACATTAAAACCATTTTGGGGACACTAACGCCACATGGTACTAGTGTCATTATTATGGCATTAGTGGCCAACTGGTATAACACTAGACATGAAGGGTCAAGATCAAAACATTAGGGTTTAGGCCTACTTTAGGACTGACTAAGGATGATTGTGGCCCACATGAAGATTATATAAGTGTGATAATAGGCTATAGTAAAGGTATATGGATAATCTAGGGATAAATAGTCTCAATTATCACTCTTAGCACTCAAATACCACTTTTGGGTGATTAAATTCCCCCCCCCCATTTATTCTAAAAATGCAACAGAGATAAATGACTAGGATAAAGGAAAAAGAAACATACCTAGAATTACCTAAGAGGTGTAGTCTGTGAGGTTGGGTATGAGTATCTGAAGCATGATCTCATGCATATCCTATAATTGAAACATGCATATGTCAGAGCTTACATAAGAGATATCAAAATGAAAAACCTATACTGCGTAAAGTAAAAATTAGTAAAGAGATGGGAAAGAGGAAATGAATAAATATACCTCATTAGGTACGCTTATCAATGTTTGAACCTAATGAAAACATGTGTGTATGTATGTATATAGTGATCAATTGGTGAATATATTAGACTAAGCTAATGGATTTTTCAATCCTTATGTGTGGATGGCTCAAGAACTCAATCTAGTTTTGACTCCATCGTTAACCACCCATGCTTGGTGGATCATGACCCATGCATAGTTTGGATTGGAATGATAGTATTTCCAACCCTCGTATGTAAGTGGATCAAAAAATAAAGTAGGTTATGAATCCATCATTTCTCACCCATGTGTATTAGATACATATGAAACTAAACTATTTAAAGTAATTTAAATGTCTAACTAGCTATGCTGACTCTGTGACCACTTAGGTACATTAGGTGGCTTTGGGCCACTTAGGAATGCTAACCATTGTAGATGGTGTAAGGCATGAAACTAGTGTGAAACCTAGAATATGATGTTAGGATTATATAACATATATAATGATATGGAATTTGTCATTCCATATGATCAACTAATATGTAAGTGAGCATATGGAAATAATGTATCATGCACATGCCCCAAAATCTAATATTTAAGCATATGGATTCTGGACTAAGTTATAATAATTTATATTTGGGTATCTAAACTGAATATATGAATTTTCATGATGTGAATTATGCCCCCAATCTAAAGAAGCTAATATGAATCTAAGTTGAACTAGTGTGAATTCGAGCAAAACTGAGTATAATTGATAAATTTTTAATTGAACATGTATAAACTAATTTATCATTTTTTGGAAACTAGTGTTTAGTTCCTAAATAATAAAGGGGTCTAGAGTAAGATAAAGTAGTCAAGAATTATACCATAAATAACCTACTGATTTATTGAATCTAGTTTTATTTTTATATTTCTAAAAATAGTAGTGAGAGAGAGAAAATTAAAATTATCTTATTTTCTATTGTTTTGGTTGAGACAAGGTCTAGAAATTTGTGTGCTGGCCTAAAAAACTATCACAAACAAGATCTTGAACTTCATTTCTTAATTGGATAGGAACACTAGAAATGGACACCATGGGATCTAGTGTTATAGTCCTTCTCTAGCATTACTATCTCAAGTATTTAATATTTCTAGGTTTTGTTTACTAGGTTTGTGTGACCCTATTTGTGAAATATCAAAGATTGGAAGTTTATGATGCTTGTTATATGTCTAATTTAGTCTTCAAAAGCCTAGGTCCTCTTTGTGCTTGAACTTGGATGTAAATTTAGAGAAAAAGGGGGTTAGTGTGTACAAGATGCATTATATGCACTTCACACCCTGAATGTAGGCACGTTGCCTACATACCAATACTTCAAAGAGGAATCAAGCTATATGTAGTTTTACTATTAAAGTGCTTGGTATAATTATTTATTGAAAATTCAAGTAAATATAAAATTTGGTGTGGTTGAAATGACTAAGGACTGGTGCAAGGGTTTTTATGATGCTTATTGTATGTTTGATCTAGTGTTATATTCCTTCTCTAGCATTATTGTCTCGAGTATTTAATCTTTATAGGTTTTGTTTACTAGGTCTGTGTGACCCTAATTGTGAAATATCAAAGATTGGAAGTTTACGATGCTTGTTATATCTTTGATTTAGTCTTCAAAACCTTAGGTCCTCTTTGTGTTTGAACTTAGATGTAAATCTAGAGGAAAAGTGGGGTTAGTGTGTAAAAGATGCACTATATACACTTCAAACCATATGTGTAGGCACGCTATCTACATACCAATACTCTGAAGAGGGATCAAGTTATATGTATTTTTCCTATTAAAGTGCTTGGTACAATTATGTATTGAAAATGTAAGTAAATATAAAATTGGGTGTGGTTGAAATGACTAATGACTGGTGTAAGGGTTTTAATAAGCTTGAAATGATATTGGATGGATGTATGCAAAGAATATGGAAGATTATTTGAGTGGTCTTACTTGTATTCTTACTTCTCTCTTGAAAATGAATGCCAACCCTTCTAAATTAGGTTTGAATGGGTTTATATAGGAAACTATTGCTCATGGGTTGAATGTATTTACATTAGGATGACAAATAAAATGATATTGATCTAAAGTAAATGACCATTAGGATCCAAATTAAACTTAGAAAATAGTGCTAAAAGTAGGACACCCTAAGTCTCAGCCTTATAGTCCAAGTTGGGCACTATTGTGTAGGGTGTATGGGACCTAGGGGATGGAATAAGCATGTAAATAACAATCTAGGTCAGTAGGCATTAAGCTTAGAAGGCTTTGGAAGACTAAGAATAATGAAAAGATGCCTATGAGGGTAAATAAGCCAGAGGGACCTATGGGTTGGGTGTCATTATCCATACTCAAGTTACCAAATTTTTCATTTTATATGACTACATTTCCCCCCTTTATTATAGTGATGCAGCAAAGCAAAATACTAAGATAAATGAAAAATAGAAAGAATACCTAAAATTACGTGGAAGGGTGAAGCCCATGAAGCTGTGTGATGATGGGTTGTGCATAAAGAGAGCATGGTGTGAAGTGTGAATATGAAAATGAAAAAAAAAGTAGATCAGTTCTTACTAGATATGATATATCTAAAATAAAAACATAAAAAAGTTAGGTAAGAGAGAGAGAGGAAGAGAAAGGAATGGATACACCTCATCAAGTACGTAGACCAATACAAACCTATTGTATTATTGAGTGATGTTGGATGTGATTGGTATGTGTTAAACCAAAAGTTATATCATAAGTGGGGCTGAGTGCTCAATTCCCCAAAAAGTGGATTAAGAATGTAAAGGTAGGAACTTTAGATCCATCATCACCAAATAAATGAATATATTTGATTATGCATGTGTCAATCAATATTTGGATTGAGTGTCCAATCCTTCTGGATAGGTGGCTCAAGAATACAAAGGCTAGTTAGTGCTTTAGCTCCATCATTACCCCATGAAGTGAAGCTATGAAGTGATACTGGTATGAATGTGTGTCATATGAGATGGTTTCTAAATCTTGTGAATTTACCATGATCTAACAATGTTGAAATAGATAGCCAAATATATGTTATAAACTACGTCACTCTTGGCCATTTTGAAAGATGAAGATTTTGCTTGTATAAAAGCCACTTTGAAACTAAAAATATAGCTTATGTGGAAGCCACTCGAGTACTCAAGAAAGTTAAGCTTGTATGAAATCCAACTTTGAGAAGTGATGCCAACCATCTATAGATAAATTAAGGCACACAACTACTGAGAATTTTTGGGTAATAAACTAAACTCAGAAAAAGAAGACCAATGTGCCACACACATTTCCCCCAATCACTAGTGTCTAGAACATAGATTCTGATCTAGAAGTTATATCAACTATCATGTTTGAAACTATAACTGAGATCCATCATGAAATTCATGATGCCTTATTTATCTATATTATATAAAAAAAAGTGAACTAAAATATGATGAATTTGGAATGTACTATGCTGAAAAATCTATGATTAAACTCACTTTCTGTCTATTTTTGGAAAAATTATTTTTTTCTATTATTTGTATAGGATTACTAAAAATGAACACCCCACTATCCAATGCTTAGTCCAACTTTGATGCTATTGTCTAGGGCCAAATTTGGTGCCTATTATAGAATCTATATTATTTTCCTAGTCTATTCTGACTAGTTTGATGTTTGGATTCTGAACTGAATGTTCTAAAAACTACTTTTTTGATCATTTAGGAAGTTTGATCTTAGTGACAAAACCCCTGTTTATTGCCCCTTTTTTGAGGATAGGAATATAAACCCTATAATGATTACCCTTAGAATAAATATCCCTAAAAGTGTGTTATATTGAATAGATCATGATATAGTAATGATAATCGACAAGAATCTCAAGTTATAGCAATGGTTTATATTGAGAGATTTTTAGATCAATAGGGGCATGCCTAAATAAATATAACAATGTAAAAGCATGTACAATGTACTAAACTTAAAAATATAAAGTTTTTTTGTTAGTTGTTAGTTTTTCATAGAGGGATGGAGCATGATGTCCATCATGGCATCCAAGAAAGCAAGTTAAATGCATGATATGGATCATGGCATTGCAAACAAGCACACAAGACAAGAAGCGAGGAACATACAAGAGGTGGCTAAGGGGCCAAGAAAACAAGGGACATGGGCACATGTCACTCAAATTAGAAAAGAAGCATACAAGGCATGTTCAAATGACACATACACATTTAATTAAAACAAGCAAGGATGGCACAAGGGCCATAAGCACATGTAAGAGTACAAATAAATGACATTGGAAAATGTCCTGAGGCACACACAAGAATAAAAGTAAAGGATATTGGCAAATGCCAAGTCACATACAAGAGATAAAATAAGAAATGAAAATGCAATCACATCAAGCTACACTAAGCAAGAAAGGAAAGAATGTAAATACTATAAAATAAAATCACATCTAACTAATCAAAGTAAGAAGTGAAAGTATGCAAGAATGGAGTACAAGACCAGGTATATGCTAAAAAATATACAAGTGTAATATAGTATTAAATATTGATAGAGTAATTTGTGTAAGCTAGTAATTAATGTACATCATCATGATAACTAGAGTGTGTAGTGTAGGAATGACATAACCTGGATGGTGTAGTCATGTATAAGATGCCCCCAATGGGAAGATATCTCCATGTGCATCTTGAATATAGAAGTAGGATAACCCCTTAATGGGTAGAGTGAAGCAATCAAGGAGCTAGAAGTCACTGCACACACTTAAATAAGATCAAGTGAAGCATGGTAATGTAGATAAATTGACAAAGAATAGCAGACAACAAAAAATATAAGTCTAGCATAGTATTAGTAATATAAAACATGGAGAATACATATAATAAAAAAATGCTTTTAGTGTTTTTGATATATTTGAATGTTTTTAGATTTTGAAATTTTGTATTATTTTTGTCTTTTGATATATTTAAACTATGTATAATTAAAAATGATAAGAAATGATAATAACCAATGAGTCTCAGATGAGACTCCCTATTATGGTGTCTTGTATCAAATAAAAGGATTATGAGTGATCGTGAGGCATGATGGAATGGCTGAGATGGTGGAGCTAAAATATATGTACATTGTAAATGCTATGAAATATTTAAAGCAGAAATTGACTGTGGGGTTATTTTGTAACTCTAATAATTGTATGCAATTGAGGGGTTCTTGGGGATCCATCTAGAAGTAGGAGTTCTCTAAAATTGTACTTTACATTTAGAAGCTTGAGACCTCAATGTTACTACCCTGGGTGTGAATAATATAGCTAGAATCTATCTAAAATCCTAAAGATGTGGAGGTGTATGAACTCTCAGTACTAGTAATGGATGCCTTAACTATGTCTAAATCTAAACTAGAGGAAGAACTGTAACTGGTGATTGAACTAAAACTATTGGTTAAACTAGAACTAGTGACTGAACTAAAACTGGTGACTACCAAGTAGTAGTTGGCTCTAAAGTGCGGAGTGGTAAATTATGTAGAACTCTACCAATTATTATAACCTGATAAATGTTAATAAATTTCATGCATTTGTGAATTGTATAAGGTAATACTCAAAGTTTTTAGATCCAAGGTCAACCAAGTAACATATCAAAAATTCCTATATTGGGAACAATAGTGAATGGCGTGGTCATGTGTGTGGAACTAACTTGTAGAGGAAGTATAATCTCACCTAATTAACTTTGTATGTGCCCACTGAATCTACTTATAACTATGTATATCAAGGTAATATCTTACTTTGAATATCCCAAATGATAAAAGAATGTCATAGTGCACATGTTTACACTAGATTCATTATCGATTAGAACACTATGAATAGTATGATTATGAATGTAAGTTTTGATAAGTAATGCATGATAATCTGAATCCTCCTCAATGATCTCTTACTTTGATAAGGAGAGGGAAAGTCTATCTATAAATCTAGAATTGTATACACTAATCATACCGTGAAAAGGATGTGACTCAACTAAAGGTGCTTGGTATGCAGCTAGTGGAGGATGTGCATGATATGCATGATGAACACTTGATGTGTCCCTTGTCTCTTATTTTTAATGTTATGGAAAGGGATCTAAAAATATTTTCAAAGGTTTATCCTATGTTTTTTTTGTCAAAGGAGGTTCAACTAAAGTTCTAAGATCAATATGATTACCATCTATGAAATCTTGTATCTTATGTCTTAAATTGATGCATCTATTTTTAATGTGGTCTGGTGCCTTATGAAACTCATAAAATGTATGTTGATCATATCCCCATGGAAGAGCATTTGTTGGGTCAAATTGATAAATAAGAGGGAGAGATATGATGTTACATCCTAATAATTTTTGTAAAACTCTAGTTGGGTAACTGGTAAATTGGTAAATACATGTCAAGGAGGTGATGATAAAACTACACACTGAGGGGGCTCAGAAGCCACACTGACTATTGGTTGATTTTGATTCTTATTATCATTTATCTTGACTTTGTATGTTAATTTTATATTACTCTTGTTTATTATGTATAGGATGTTTATATACTTGAGTTTTCCCATTGAAATGAGTTTGACTTCTCTTTTCTTTAGTGTATGACATAATTATGTGAAGGAAGAGAATCTTTTAAACATAATTGATTTATGCAATGCTATAAGAAGACTCTATTTGAATGTCTTTTAATTATTGATCGGCCATGGGGATAGTTAGCTTAGCCAATATAGTCTTGTATCTAAGAACATAATCTATGAGAGGCTCATTTGACTTTTGTTTTTGTTGTGCAACTTGGGTGTAGGAAACCTTCTCACCTATGTTAATGTTGAAATGAGCTAAGAACATGTTAGCTAAAGGATGGAATACATTGAATGACTAATTTGGTAGACTATATAACCTTTGTAGAGCATAATCATTTAGACTTCATGGAAATAACTTGGCTAGTAACCATTCATTTGGCACATAGTCCTAGCATGCTATGTGACAATCTCTCCAATGTGTCTCTGGATCACCCTTGCCATCATACAGAGTGAGATTGGGCTAAAAAAACCTATTGGTAAGGGAGTAGAAGCAATATGACATGACAAAGGTGTATGAAGTAGAGCAGAGAAATACAAAGCCTATGTAGGTCTAGAGGCACCTTACTCAAGATGTAACACCTTGAATTAAAGAGATCACATCTCTTGCACAAGGGATACCACATTAGGAGACAAAGATGTACTAGTTGTAGCTGGTGGCATAGAGGCAGGTTAGGCTTCTATAGATGGTGGTTGAGACATAGTTTCCCCCATAGTGTCATTTTCAATTAGTTACTCTATGGTTTAAAATGATTGACCATTGTTTACTTTTGATTGAACATGTAAGCACATATGTTGATGAGGTGCTACTGTGGTAGGGGGTGGCTTGGGAGATTCACTGGTATCTTTAGTATTTAGTGAATCACATTATAATTGAATAGAAGATGTGATTTTATCATTGACATGTACATCATTTGAAATAGAATCATGCATAAAAGTAGATACAACATTTTGTAATGTGTCATGTTTGAGAGGAGTGAGAGAAAAGTTAGAAGAATGAGATGCAATTTCTTATTTTGCAATATGACAAGTAAGAGTAAGATAAATATCATTTAGACATTATTTTGTCATTTTTTGAGATGAGAAAGTAGAGTTAGGAACATGAGATGGAATATTTGAACTATGCATTGAAAATTTGATTCTATTGCATTTATGTTGTTGTAATTTGAACAAAGAAGTAGCAAAAGAGTTATATGCATTTAGGTAGAAATCATGTATGTGGGATGAAATGAATGTAATTGGAGTTATAAGTTATATATCAATATATTTATTAGGAGCACTCTAAATAAGAGATATCAAGCAAGGGATAGAGAGCATAGAATGGTGCACTAATGCATAAAAATATTTTACTTGTGTTATGATATGTCTAATATGTTTGGCAAGATGAACTTAAAAAATTTTCCATATGAGAGATAGAAAGAAAAGGGTAAAGATCAAGGAATGGTGCACTAATGCATAAAAAGCTTTTACATGTGTTATGATATGTCTAATATGTTTAGCAAAATAGAATTGGAAATTATTACACATGATAGAGAGAGAGAGTATGTAAAATAAATTTTGAAATCTTGTGCAGTTTTAGTAATAAGTTTTGTAATATGATCCCTTATTATGAAAAATAAACATGAAATGCAAAGAATGAAGCTTTGTATTGACATATGATATACTTCATAATTTATGTACATGATAGGACAAACGACGGTCTCCTTATTATTTGCAAGAAATGTAAGAAAATTTTGTAAATAAGTGAGATCCATGTGTGATTTGATGATGCAATTTGCGTTTAGATGTAAGGTGATACCTCAAAAATCAATAGGAGTTAGTATATGCAGCTAGGGTTTGAGATATATTTTTGGAAATTACTATGAAATTTACAAATTGAAAGTGAATTTTTTGAGTTAGATATGCAAGTAAAAAATCAGCATATAATTATTATAAAATTAATGATTTAATGGGACCTAGTATATGCAACTAGGGTTTGAACAATAATTATTTTGAAAATTTTACTATGATTTTTTGAAATTTCAAATGAATATTTGAGTTAGATATACAAGTAAAAATTCATAAATTTATTGGAAAATTAGTGATTTAATGGGACCTAGTATATGTAACTAGGGTTTTGAGAAATAAATATTTTTTAAATTTATAATGAATTTTTGAAATTTAAATTGATTTTCTGATTTAAATAGTCAATTAAAAATTCACAAAATTATTGGAAAATTACTAGAAAAATACTAGGACTTAATATAATCAACTAGGGTTTGAAAAAAAATATTTTAAAATTACTATGAAATTTTAAAATTTAATGCTAATTTATGATTTAAATATTTAAGTAAAAATTTATAAAATTAGAGGAAAATTAGAAGAAAATTTTCCCTAAGATTCCTAGGGTTTTTATGTGAAATTTAAAGTAAGATAATAACTAGGTACCTAGGGTTACTTTTAGGAAACTAGTATTTAGTTCCTAAATAATAAAGGGTCTAGAGTAAGATAAATCAGTCAAGAATTATTCCATAAATAACCTATTAATTTATTGAATCTGATTGTATTTTTTATAATTCTAAAAATAGTAGTGAGAGAGAAAATTAAACTTATATTATTATGTATTATTTTGGTTGAGACAAGTCTAGAAATTTGTGTGCAAGCCTAGAATACTATCACAAATAGGATTCTACACTTTGTTTCTTGATTGGAAAATAGCACTAGAAAGAGATACCCTAGGCTCTACTGCTATAGTCCTTTGGCACTTTTATCCTGAGTATTTCAACTTTTATTCACGAGGTCTATGTCACCTTGCCTATGAAATATCAAATCTTAGAAGTTTGTAAATCTCATTGTGTGTTTGATTTAGTCCTCAAAACCCTAGGTCCTTTTTATGATTGAACTTAGATGAAAACTTAGAGAAAAGAGGTGAGGGGGGGGGGGGGGGGGGTAGTGTGTAAAAGATGTACTAGATGTACTTCACACCCTATGTATGGGAACACTGCCTACATAAAAATACTCTAAAGAGGGATCAAGATATATGTAGTTCTCCCATTGAAGTGCTTGGTATAATTATGTAATGCAAGTAAATGTAAAATTGGGTGTGCTTTAAATGACTAGTGACTGGTGTAAGGATTTGAATAAGCTTGAAATGATATTAGATGGTTGTATGTAGAGAATAGGGAAGATTACTTGAGTTGTCTTACTTGTATTCTTGCTTCTCTCTTGAAAATGAATTCTAACCCTTCTAAATGAGCTTTGAACAGGTTTATATAGGAAAATATTTCTCATGGGTTGAATGTAATCTCACCATAACAATAAGGAAAATGATATTGATCTAAATGAAATGACTGTTAGGATCCAGATTCCACTTGGAAAACAAAACTAAAAATGAGACTCCCTAACTTTTAGTGCTATAGTCCAAGTTGGGCACAATTATTTATGGGGAAAGAGACCTAGGGGGATGGATTTGTCATAGGAAGAGAAGTTTGGGTTAGTAGGGGTTAAGTCTAGAAGGCTATAGAAGACTCGAAATTAGTGAAAAGATGCCTATAAAGGTTAAGAGAGCAAGCGATAAGGACCTATGGGTTATGTGTCATTAACCATACTCAAGTTACTAAATTTTGCATTTTATATGACTACACTCCCCCCCCCTCTTTATTCTATTTATGCAGCAAATAAAAATACTAGGATAAAGGAAAAATAGAAAGTGTACCTAAAATTACCTACAAAGGTGAAGCCCATGAAGCTATGTGATGTTGGGTTGTGGATAGAGAGAACACAGTGTGAAGTGTGAATCCATTATGATGTTGAGTGATGTTGGGTATGTGTTAAAAGATGTACCAAGAGTAATATAATAAATGGAGTTAAGTGCTCAATTCCCAAAAAAGTGGATTAAAAATGTAAAGCATGCCCTTTAACTTTATCATCACTAACTAAATGAATCTAGTTGATCATGCATGTGTCAATTTATGTTTGGAATGAGTGTCTAATCCCTCTAGATAGTTGGTTTAGAAATACAAAGGCTAGCTAGTCCTTTGGATCCATCATAATTTTGGTACAATTGTGTATTAGAGATGCAAGCAAATGAGAAATTGGGTGTGCTTGAAATGACTAGGGATTAGTGCAAGGGTTTGAATAAGGTTGAAATGATAGTGGATGGATGTATGTAGAGAATAGGGAATATTACTTGAGTGGTCTTACTTGTATTCTTGCTTCTCTCTTGAAAATGAATGCCAACCCTTCTAAATGAGCTTTGAATGGATTTATATAGTAGATATTGCTTATGAGTTGAATGTATTTGCATTAGGCCAACAAGGAAAATGAGATTGATCTAAAGTAAATGATTGTTGGGAGTCAAATTACACTTGGACAATAACACTAAAAGTAGGAGACCCTAGGTCTCAGTGTTATAGTCCAAGTTGGGTGATATTGTCCAAAGGGTATAGGACTTGGGGGATGGAATAGTCATGGAAAGAGTAATTTAGGTCAGTAGGGGTTAAGTCTGGTAGGCTGTGAAAGACTAGGAATTAGTGAAAAGATGCCTATTATGGTTAAGAGAGAAAGTAAAAGGGACTTATGGGTTGTGTGTCATTATACATACTAAAGTTACCAAATTTTGCATTTTATATTACTACATAAACTTATATTATACCTAATATACTTTTCTGGCCAGTATTGGTTTTTTTGAAACTAAGGCTACCAATAATTATTTTTGTGTCTTGGATAGTAGTTCCATTTTTTGAATTATGGTACTAGTGTCCCAATTTGGATGCTAGTGTCCTTTTAGTCTAAAATCTATGTAATCATACTAATTTTTAGGTCATTATTTTCCTACTATTTTTACCTGAGTCTAATTTTCTATAACTGAGCCTATATGCTAAAAAATGTACTATAAGTGTAATATAGGAGCCTGATCTCTATGGAAAACACATTTTAATGCCCCCTATTTTGAAGGGAGTAGTTGAACCTATACAAGAACTATCTTTAAAATAAAATGATTTGTAAATTGTGTGTTAGAACATATATTATAAATGTGAAATAATCCAATATATTGTGCATACATAACAACCAAATGTAAGATAATCTAAGCATAATTATGTAAGATGTATGCCATGTCTAGAATTGATAAGGGTGTAAATATAGATATAATAATGAATGTAACAATAAATGTGAGTGAAAATGGGTAGCTACATAGGGGGTGGGACATTATGTCCATCATGGTACCCAAGTAGGAAGGGAAGATGTATGAATTCTCTCATGGCATAAAAACATAGTGTGTAACAAGTAAAGACAAGTGTCATGACCATAATGCATATAATAAAACATACATACAAAACACATGAGGCATGTAAAGTAGGCCAAGGGGACATAATATAATAGATATGGGCACATGTCACTAAATCTAAGAAAACAAGACATATAAAGACTTGTTTAAATGTCAACATATGTAAGAAAAAAGTAAGTAATATTAGAGCCACATATAAGGACATGTTCAAATGTCTACATACACAATTAGTAAAAACACACACAAGGGCATGGGCACATGTCCAAAGCATACATAATATGAATGGAAGTGGTATAGATCCAAATAATAATGGCATATTCAAATGTCATCGAATGGAAGAAGCATAGAGATACAATCAATTCTAAACTAAGAAATATAGAAATGAATGTATGCATGAATATGGAATATAAACCTATGTGAGATATAGGAATTACATATTTTAAGTATAAAGTAGTAACATCTGACAAAAAATTTGAGTAAGAGTAGCATGGTCAATATCAAGATATAAAAATGCTAAATTTGGGATGTAGAGTATATAAAGATAAAACCTAGCAATAAAAACTATGGATAGGGTGACTCCAAGTGGGTGAATGTGTCAAGTGAAGAACCATGTATCAGTGTATATGCCCCTAATGGGTAGATAATAGCAAGTTTAGATTAGTGTAGTGGACTTGAGACTTGTAGCAATTTACAAGCACTTGACAAGAATAATTGAAGCATATATGTGTGATAAAATCAACTACACTAAGATATCTAGCATATGTAATGTCTAGAAATCATGAGAAATGTAAACATAATAATGCATACAATTTGTATTTTGGTGTTTCTGAGTAAATTTTAAATGTTTTTTTGTGTTATATGAAATAATGTATTGCTTTTGTATTTTATAGATATAAGCCATGTACAATTAACATGAAAATGAACTATATAAAAGAATGAATAAAGAAGGAAAGTATATACAATAAAAAAAGAATAATACCAACTGATGAGTCTCATAGGAGACTCACTATCAATATGGCCTATGTTAAAAAGAGGATGGTAATCTCTTATGCTGTGTGATTGTTATGTTGTAGTAGGAATCTGATTATTTTTAATAATAATAATAATAATAACCTTAAATACTAGAGGGAATTGACTCATACTATGGAGTTGACCTTATTAAAGTGTGATTTGGAATATTTAATATGGTTTTACCCTTTGAGACTATGCTTATTTTAAACATATGGTGAAGTGGAGGCTCTTTTGATAGAAATTATTTTTTGAGAATGATTGTTGGATTAACATGATTTTTGACTTTGAAATACTAGTTCTAAATATTTTTGTAACATTTCTTTTTATCTAAATATTTTTTCCTTGATAAACTGTATCCTTGAATGATGTACCTCGAGATGTTCAATGAATCCCAAACCTTGTTAATAAACATGATCAACGACTAGAATATGAGTAGTTATGGCTTAGGCCTACTTTCCCAACACTTGACTGTGATAATCAAATTTTTGTAGATACCTTTGACCAAACCCATACTACTTGGAAAGGTTATCTTTATTTTAGAGAGGTAGATTGTCATCATTTTATTTCTTTACCTATGCTTTTTGTACTTATATGAACTAAATTGAGATATGCAATGAAAGTAAACTAATCCTAATCTAGGCTAAAATTTAACTATGCTAGAGAAACAAATAAAGAAAACAACAATAAAAAACTTCACACTTTGAATGCATAAGATTTTTCCATTGCAATGTATATCATATTTTCTCTTTCAAGTGTGTGGTGTTCACTCCTCTAATGTAAAGAGAGAATGGGCAGAATTTTGGTGTAAAAGGAAATTTTTTATTCATTTTTATTTGCTTTTAATTCACTTATGTGTAAGAGCTCTATATTTTTTGATGTCAAAGGATGCTTGAAAATGGAGATTTACAAGCTTATTTATAGATGCTTGGAGAAGGATCCAATAGTGGAGGATCATTTGGAATTTTTTAATGATATAAATGATCAACGGTGGCTAATGAGTCCTCACCCATGAGGATGGAGACCTTTTTAAAATGGTTGAGAAAAGAGTTGGGTTGGTTAGCTGACTCAGCAAGACTAAGTCAATTTCCTTGACAACTCAGGGGATCAGCCATAAAAGGTGGAGAATTTTATGGATTTGGTTCAAATGAGGGAGAAAAAGGTGGGAGATGTTTTGATGAGGTGGAAAATCCATATTTTATTATATAAAATAAGGATTTAAGGGTTCATAATTTAATTATTCAATATGTTAAATTATTCAATTATATAATTTTGGGAAGAAATGTGATTTATTAATTTAAGAAGAATTATTAAATAGATTTAGGTGCATTTTGACACTAAATAAAATTTAGGTGTCTACATTTACCCCTCTTTGAAATAATGTTATGAAGTAATACTATTTCATAGAATAGTAGAAGAAATATAGTGTTGATGAAAGAAAAAAATTATCCAAAATGAATGAGAATGAGTGTGATGATGCCCCTTTGAGAGTTTGTATGACAATACAGATAAACACTTGAATTTTGATGAAAAGAGGAAATGGTTAAAAATGATTTGGATGAACTATAAATCAATGTATGGTCAAATTGATGTTAAATTTTTAGGATGTTGGTGGTGTAAAAAAAGGTTGCCTCTAGATTTGAAAAAACAATAATTTAACCATTTATAGATTGCATGCCTATTATTGTTGTTAATGATGCAGGGGTCAATTGAGTAGGTGTGGTAATGATATATCCCAATAATAATAAACTACTGATCTATAAATATAAAAAAGGGTATTGAGTTTGAAAATGCTTTTGTTGAGTTTACATTGATAGATGATTGTAATATTTTGAATACAAATCTATAATAAATTGATTTATTGTTACTTGAATGGTTTAGACTCAAGGAAATAATGGGTTGGATGGGGAGGCTAATAATTAGGAATATAAAAAAATATAAGTAGGAGAAATGGTGCTTAGAAAATCATTTGTGCAAATTAATCTTCAAAGTTAGTGGGTAAGGAATTTATTGGTGAGATATTTACTCTGAGCTTTGTGAGGAAAAATGGATCATGTTCCAAACCATGAGGACTGACTGGAGAGAGTTAGATGTCTCCAGAGACCTCAAAGGAATGGGCCTCTAGTAGGTCACTTGGCTTTTGAAATTTTTTGTTATTTATTAACATTTATCAGGATTTAAAATTAAATAAAACAAAATTATTGTTCTAGAAATGGTGATTTCTCCATCGATTTTAGTGATTTCGATAGGGAAAATAGTGATTTCATTAAACATCAAGGCAAAATCAGCAAACTATGTAGTAATTTTGATTAGGATGAATTTGTAAATTTGGTATTACGGATAGTGGCAAAATCATTGTTGTCCAAATTTGACTCCAAGGCCAAATTTAGACACCTGTAGGTAAAAAATTGATTTTTTAGATGTTTTAGGGATCTAAGATTTTATCATAGGATATTTTATAGTTTATTTGATGTAATTTTATGCCTTTTTAACCTTAGTCATGGTCTAAGTAGTTTATATGTCAATTTGAGTCACCTAGTAGCCATTTAAGGGTCATAAATGCAAGCGGCATGGTTTTCAAGGTGTCAAAGTATCTTAGTTTACTTTTAAATGCCCAATAAGTAAGATTACCTATCAATAATGTAAGTCCCATCTAAATCTTTTAGGTTATCTAACTAAAAATCATGAAACCAACTGAAAAAGGAGTTTAGCTCTTGTATGGCCCATGAGGGAAGGTAAAATGTGGAATAAGGTCATGTAATGTCTATTAATATTACTTATATTCATATTAGTACTTTAAATTATTTTTAAGTTCTAAAAAAGGTTCAAAATTCTTCTACTCCTTTTTCATCCTTCTAAACACATAAAAATGGTCAGCAGGTTCATGTTTGGTATAACCAATAGAAGAGGTTTCAGAGCAAACCACTTTCGGGGGTGATATTAAACTTGGAGAGATTCATTTTCATAATTTTTTTTCAAATATTGGTTAATTTTTCTTTATGAATCATCTCTAATAAATTGACTATGTTTTTATGCTCATTATTTCCTACACCCTATACATTTTGCTTTAATTTAGACATATTCATATAATCTAGTTGGTTATGTTGATTATAAATGATTTTTTTTCCTACATAAAATTATCTCCATGCTTGGTTTATTGTTTCATAGTGTCTTTATAGGTAAATCATCTCCTATTACAAAAAGGTACCACCATGTGAGGTCTCAGTCAAGTTTTCCTTATTTGTAGAATGTTTGGTTCTCTATAAAGGTATCATGTGAATGGGATATTATGTTTTCATGTATAAATACCATATTTATCACTTCAATTCATGTTTTTTTCATCACATTAGGCTTTAATCAAACTTGTAGTTTTATCATGCTCATAATCACCTCTTTACCTAATTTCAATGGCAATCATGTGTGTGAAACTTGCCTAGCTTATTCATGGAGTTTTAATTAAGATATATCAACTTATTCAAGTCATCATGAGATGAAGGGAGTCCATTTTAATGTTTTAAGAATATGCAATATTGGTTACAAGTTCATAGATACACAACTAGTCACTAGATACCATTGTTTGCTCTATAATAGGTGCTTGAAAGAGGATATCACATTGAAATAGAGGTTTTGAGATTGATATCAAGATCACCATAAGATAAAATATAAATTTTATGAATTGGTAATGACTTAATTTTTTTCATGAGACCATTCATATATACACATTGCTCCAATTCTATCCAATGCCTACATAGAACTCAAATACACCTATGGGAGTCTCTCTTTCATGACATCATCATGAGATGGGAGGTTTCATAGGTGTTTAAATATTTTAGAGTGATAAGAGTACATTGGAAAGCTTGGTGAGGGCATAGAATTTATCATGAACACATATATATCACATGTTGTCCATATTTGTACCCACTACCTATATGTGAAAATGCCCACCTACAGGCGGCATCACAGAGCTATGAAGGTTCTTCTATGGGGAAGTTGGAACATAGAAAACCTTCCTTGGAATCTTGGTATGTGTTTTGGATCATGGCATAACTGATTGAAGTATCAAATGGGAAAATAGAAGTGTAAACCATCTTCAAAGACGTGATGACTGAGTTCAAGGACATTTTCCCTAAAAGGTGAAAACAGATGTCTGGGCCATTTTGTGGATATATTATAACAAGGTTATAGAGATTTTTAAAGAATATAAATGTGTATGCCTTATAGTATCCATAAAATAAAAATATATTTATAAAATATGGATGCAATAGGATTATTTAAAGGTGGTTTTTGGAGGGCTCAAAGTGGTCTATTTGAACACTAAAACCCTGCATTGACATCTATAGGTTTGAATCCCAAAGAGACCTCTTCACTCAAGGTTGAAAAACTAGACGATGCCACCATGTTTGAATGGTACAAAATATTGAAATTGGAATTTATGATCTAAATTATCATCAAAATAATATGATATGTGATGTTTTATTTCTTATATACACCTATAGGTGTCCCATCATGCAAAAAAAATCACATATAGCTGGTAATAGGAGCACACAATACATGATAGAAGATTGAACATGAAATTATAAAGGATGGTTAATGGTAGATGATCCAAAATGGCTCATTATATCCAAGGGTGATGTGAAACCTATCAAAAGAGGAATCTTCATCTACAAGGTTTAGCTCTTTTCAACATAGTTGATTGTGTTTGATTATGATGAATAGTGAGCAAGTTTAAGGTTTCAATGTTAGTATAGAAAACAAAATCAGAAAAATGGGTAAAAACCAGTATAAAATGATCCTAAATGACTCTAATAAGGTCGTTATACATTATACCCAAGGTCTAAATAAACATGATCACCTACAGGTACCCTTCCAAGACACAAAACATAGTCAAGAAATGGAACTTAATTTTGATTAAACATGGAGTTTGAGGGGTATGTAGTAGGATAGAGTGATGAAAAACTTTATAAAATATTCAAAATGATGTTTATACCCCCATTTTTATCTCACCAATGATAATCATTCATTAAAAAAAACTCAAATCAAGTAATGCACAGTCTAGAATGTTAACCCTACACACAATCTACCTTCACAGGGGTTTGTTTTGGTTTTAACAAGTGTTGGAAGGTCAAATGATATGACCAAGGGATAAATTTTTTTATATATTTTATATACAACTTGTATAATCCCCTTAAACATTTATTTTTTGGATTAAATATGGGAAGTGCCCTCTATTTTTTTTTTAGGCAGAGGGTACTCCCTTTGTCAGTAAAACCTACATTTTTGAAGAAAGGGAGTTAAAAGGATGATTTAAGAGATAAATTAACATTTTAAGAAGGTGTGGAAATATAAATAACACCTAATAAAACATTATTAATTAAATAAATAATGTATAATTTCAACAAAGTGGTATAAAACCCCAAAGTTACAATCAGGCCTATTAGGCAGGGTTTTGGCCTAAAGCCCAAATGAGAAGTCATTTTCATTTCCAACTATAGGTGTTAATTATAACCTATTGGAAAATGTTTATAGGGTCATGAAAAAAAATTTCAATCTTCCATTTTCAATAGAAAGCATATATAATCCTTTTGGGCTTAGAGTCAATTCAAGCCTGCATGAAATGAAGGTCAAAGCTCAATAGGGTAACTTTAAATTATCACATCTCATATGAGGTTGTGCATGGATATCTAATAGGTTTGTATAAGTTTATATTGGTATTATACATTGATATTATATATTTTATTTTCAACTTCAATGTTCCATCTTTATGAATGAAGCTTAAGGGCTTAAAGGACCTAAAACCCTTACAAACCCTTATAAAGGACTTGACTCAAAAACCAAGGATGGATAGCTATCCAAATGGTATGAAATGACAATTAAATTTATTTAATGATGTATGGGATTATTTAGAGACCATCCCCATCTAATTGAATTATTTCCTATATGTATGGATAGGGTATATAACTACTTAATTTGACTATTTTATGCATTATGTATGTTCTAAGGACTTTCAATAGATGAAAATAGTTTTAGGAAGAAGTTAGATACTTTTAATAACTCAATATGTCCATTTAATTCTTCATAAAATCTCCTAAGTGTGTCTACTAGAGCTCTCATCTCAGCTAATCAGAACTGGCATAATGAACATGATAGTGAGAAGGGTGAAAACTTTAAGTAGAAGCTTATTTAAGGTGCACCTAAGAAATATAAGGCAATTTATGGAATTTATAAATGTAATTAACCCCCTTATATGTATTTCCATGAGAAATTAAAGCCACTTTGGAAGCCAAGTGTGCAAGGTGTATGAGAAAAGAGTTATTTTGACTACAAATGGTGATAACTTCTTTTGGGAATCATCCTAATGATTAGGACTACAACTAAATGCATGAAAAACCATGTCTATAATCCATCCCTCTTATTTCAGTCATGAAACTTTTCCCTAGCTAGTTTTGGGACATTCTAATAGATCTAGATGATGAAGGTAGTTTTTTAACCAACAAAAGAAATTTCAACCACATTTCAAGAGTTTCATGCCTTGGATTGACACTTGTACTTTTTGAATTTTCATGATCAGTTTCACATTCTATTTCCATGCACATATAACTCATCCTATCAGCATGACACCTATTCTTGTTCCATTTGGACTTTTTGTTTCTCTCTCTCCCAAATTTTATAAGTAGTGACTTTTGGGGCTCTTTTTGGGTAGCCTTCATTGGTTATGGTGAAACCCTATCCATTTTTGTATTTTAATGTATATTAAAGAAATAATAAAGTTAATTTTCCTACTTAAATGTTTCAAAATTAATTCTTGTTGCAATCTTGTTGGTCTTGTCTAGTAGAAGATAGTCTTTTTTAGCATGGTATCCTTGATTGTCCACCAAATGTGCAAAAGAGTAATTGTTATATGTATTTTTTAGTGTTATATTTTAATGTATAAGAGTTTTAGAAGTGGTTTATTATTTTATTATCCAAAGTATCATTCATTATCCTTCTTAATCATAAATATACCTCTTGAACCTAGCATATGAAACATTGATGTAAAAATCTATCTTGAGTTGTGAGTTATGTGTCAAAGAAGCTTTGATTTTCTATAAGTAGTATAAGTTCAGTCAATAAGAGGAAACTTATTATTGGTGCATCACCTTTTATATATTTTTTAGTTTGTATTATTAACCCTTTTCATGTAAATTTCATAAGTAAGAAAGTGTATCAAGGAGTTCATCAAGGGAACTAGCCATTCTAGAGATTCATCTCACCAATTGATTAGCCACAACAAATGAGATCTTTCCATTGTGCCACTCAGATGAGGATAACTAATAAATATCCTCAAGGGGTGAAAATCCAAGTGATAATAGTTTTTGGCATGCCCAATGGGATTCTAAGTCCTAGAAGATTGTCTAAGATTGGTGTTGATCTTAGCATAATTGTAGTTGTAATAATATCTATATTCAATACCTAACAACTCCACCAAGTTTTCTAGATATTTGGTTAATGATAAGTCTTAATTTTAAATTCTTAAATTGACCATTATGTCTACTAATAAAGGTATACCTTTTTGTTTTTTTCAATTTCCTTATTATTATGTCAAGAGAAAGACATTTTAGAATACTCATCCTTATAGAGGGAAGTTCATTTTTCACAAACCAAGTAGAAGTCTCTTATTTGTTCAATCCCTAATATTCAAAATCTACATTATAATATGGATATAAATATACCTTTTGTATCCTTCACTAGATCATCTCCTTTAAACCTTTCCCAATATGACCAAATTCCTAGGGAAAACCTTAAAAGTGTTCCATGTTTTAGTGGAGAAGGTCCTATTACTCCCATTGAACACATTAGAAACATGGAATTTTTTTTCAATATCCATAATATCACTAAATATAATTTAGACATTAGTATTTTGGCATTATCTTTTAAATGGAAAGATTTATATTGCTATGGAACTTTACCTCATGCTTCCATTGCTTCATAAGATGAACTAGGAAATCTATTGTCTAAGAGGTTTGAAGAGAAGAGTGATTATTTTTCACTATCTAATCAATTGAATACTATAAAGAGGGATCCTCAATATTTAATTCAAGATTTTAATTCTATATTTCAAAATACATGGGATAGAATCCCAACCCTTGTGAGACCCACTTGAAATTTTGCTTTTTTGTATTACCTAAAGGCATTGAATAGTGATGTAACCATGATGATCCAGTCTATGAGTGGGGATACACTACCTGGTGCCTATGAGATAGCTATTTATGATAATAATTATCTTTTTTATGCAAAAATTATTGTTCTTATTCCACTAATGACATTATTTCCTAATTTGTAGCCTCCTAGTCAAATTGCATTACCTACCTTGGATCCTTTACCTAATAGCCAAGAAGAGTCTATCCTTTCCCCTAAAAATGGGATTCATGAAGTCAAGAGTCTACTGAAAAGTGTTATTAATGAGTTTTTAATTCTCACTAGACAACAAGCCCAAAGTTATAGGCCTTATCAGCCTTACAATTAGTTTGGACAAGTAAATAGGCCTCCTTTTCAAGGTCGTGATCAAGGACAAGGTCAAAAAAATCAAGCTATACCTTATAAAATTCTCAATCCTAATTCCCCATCATCTTATACATATCTTTTTCTTATTCAATATAATATTTTTTGAGAATAAACATGGTACCCTTCTTATGACCAAAATCAAGGCCAAGTTGCATATGCCAATGAAATGCCTAGTCAAGTTATGATGATGTAAGGTAGTCAAGTACCTCAAGTTCCCACTTTTGAGGTGATAATAAAAAATGTAATGGAAAATGGAAAAACACAACCTGATTCTACTATTATGAATCATTTAGAGGAATAATTTTGTGCCATAAATCAGTTGGGAGATTCAAATAATGTGAATACCAGTGTATCTTCTAACACTATATCTAAGAAGAGGTTTGTTGAAGATGTAAAAAGTAAAAATAAAGGACCTATTTTGACTCCTATATCACCCCTAATGGTAGGTGGGTTTAATTTATCTCTTAAGTTGTAGGAAAATTATAAAATTTAAGAATTTAAGGTCAGCTCCTACACATCCATCTTTACATGTTACACCACAAGGTACTAGCGATTTCAAAGAGAAATTCAAGATGAACAATACTTATACCATTTTTTTAGATAAAATTAAGAATTCACACATTAATATTTAACTATGGAACTCATTGATAATAATATGACAAAAGGATATTCTCCAAAATGAATTTCTTGGACTAAGTAAACTAGCTAGATTAGCAAGGATAGAAAATGTTGTTTTGGTGAATGGAACTGTAGCCATTAATGGACAATAAAATAAAACTGATAATACTCCTCATTTTTATCCATCCTTGATTATTATTTATTTTTTCATAATTTTCATCATATATAGTAGGGATAGTACCTCAATCATGCCTAAATTAATATCGGATAAAACATGCCTTAAGTATGAACCAATGACTAAAGGAGTTCTACAATTAGATGGGTCACTATCAAAGAAATTGGGAGTGGTCAAGGATATAAATTTTAATTTACATGCTTGTACTAATTTATCCATCTCTCATGATGTGGTTTTTGTATATTTACCCCCATACTTTGTTCTTTGTTTATCAATAGAGTTTACAACCAAGATAGATGGATACTTGGCAGCAAATTGGTCATACATGATTTTAAAAACAAGGTATGGAACCAAGGTAATGATTAAATTATAACCTCTCTATTACAATCATATATATCCTTACATGCCTAAGGTTGTAAATGTTAATTATACTATTCTTTATGAGTGAGAACTTCACATAGATCAATCTCCAACTTCTTCTCTTGAAGGAATTTCTAATATACATCTAGATGAATGGGGAGATGAACACTATGAACATAATCCTTATATATTCATAGAAGAAGATTTTATTGGGGTGTATTGTATCCATGAAGAAGGATATTTCATGCCATATTTGATGAAGCTAAATGAGATTATGGATGGTCTTTGGAAACTTTTTTTTGATGGATCAAGAAGCAAGGTTAGATCAAGTGGTGGAGTAATGTTAGTGTCTCCATCCAAGGAAAGTTATTATTATAATTCTATATTTAATTTAAGTTGTAATTTTAATGTATCACAATATGAGGCCCTCATTCATGGCCTTTAATAGTCTAAGAAAAAGGGTGTGAAGGAGTTACAAGTGTATGGTGATAATTATTTGATTATGAATCAAGTTAGAAGTCAAAATATGACTAATAACTCTTTACTTAAATAATATAAAAATAGAGTGTGGGATCTTGTATAATATTTACAATATTTCAACATTCAATATATAAAAATAGAAGATAAAAAAAATTATAGTAGGTTGTTAACCATTGGAGCTCATTTTGATGTTCTAAAAGGGATAAGAGATGACAAGAACAAACCTCATATCAAAGTGATTGTAAGACCCTCTATACTTGATAATGTCACTAATTGGAAAGTATTTTATAGTGACGAAAAAGTATCTCTTTTCTACAAGAGGAGGCTGATTTTTCCTCAAAGAATCAATCTAAATTATAGAAGCAATATGGAGGTCAGATTGTACAATTGAAGACAAACAAACTCCCTAAGGGCTTAGTCACACTTGAAAATATTTTTAATGATGACAATAAACTAAATAAGGAAAAGGTAAGCATGTATACTAAGAAATAAAATAATGAGAGAGAAAAAAACTTCAAAGATAATTTGTTTTCTCTTGGGAAGGTATGCACTAGAAAAGAAAGGTATGCTTTTATTAAACTATGCAAAGAATTTTATAATAACTTTACATGGGAATATAGTGATCTAAAATGGTTTGTCCCAAATATAGATCAACATACCATATATTTATATGATAATGCTAAGCCTATCAAGAAAAATCAAAGACCAATCAATCCTAAGATTGATCCTCTTATGAGGAAGGAGCTTACAAATTTGATTGAGTCTGACATCATTTGTAAACTTAGTCACTGTAAGGAAGAAGAATGGGAAGATCAGTTTATATGTTGAATTTAGAGATTTAAATAGAGTTTCCTTAAAATATCATTATCCTCTTCCTTCCATGGAAAATATTTTACAATTTGTGGTAGGTAGTGAAGGGTTCTCACTCCTTGATGAATCTCCAGGGTATAATCAAATTCTGGTAAAGAAAGGAGATCAATACAAGATAAAATTTACCACTAAATGGGGCATATATGCTTATAGTTAAATTATTTTTGGTTTATCTAATGTTGGTGTAACCTTCCAATGAGTAATGGATATGGCTTTTCAAGGCCTAATAAATTATATAGTGATGGTGTATCTTGATGATATCATGGTCTTATCCAAGGATGCAAAGGATCATTTGGACCATCTTAGGAATATTTTTGAGAAATGTAGATATTTTGGAATATCTCTTAATCCAAATAAGTGTGTATTTATTTTTCATGAAGGTAAACTTTTGGGACACATTATTTCAAAGAAAGGTCTATTTATAGATCCTAAAAGGGTGAGTGCAATCTTGGCATTGAGTTTTACCAAACATAAGAAAAGTTTTCAAAGTTTATTTAGAAAAATAAATTTCATAAGGAGGTTTATTATTTATTTTGATAATTTAGTGAAGCCTCTAACCTCTATGCTAAGGAAATATGAAGTGTTTACTTGGAAAAGGAGAAGGAAAGAGAGTTTTGAAGATATCAAGCAAGCTATTATTCAAGCTCCAACTCTTGCAAGACCTGATTTATCAAAGGATTTTAACTTGTATAATTTTGGAAATGAAGAAGTAATCTATCCATTCTCACTCAATCAAATGAATAAAACTTGGAACAACCTATTTCTTTTTTAGTCAAGGATTAGGAGGCTATGAGGTAAGGTACACTTATGTAAAAAAGCAAGTACTTTTAGTTTTTAGAAGTCTAAATAAGTTTAGGAATATGTTTTATAATAACATGATTTATATTGGTACCTAAAAATAATGTCAAATACTTCATTTTGAGTAGATATTTGAATGAAAAAAGAACTAGTTGGATTACAAAAGTTATGAAGTATGATGTAAAAATCAAGATAACCAAGCTAGTGAAAGGGAAGGGATTATGTGGACACCTTGATTCAGATTTAAAGAAATAAAAGGAAGATATTTTAACCCTTCAATATGATCCTATGATAGTTTTATATTCACCAATGAGGTGTTGGACACAAGAAATGATCAATTTTCTTCAAACTAGTGAGTGCCCATAAGGCCTAGATAAAGCTAAAAGAAGGCACTTCAGATTACAATATGTTTCTTATGTACTTGTTGATAGATTATTATTTATTAAATATTTATTAGGTGTACTATTGATATGTGCTAAATAATATCAAGTTGAGAAGATATTATTTGAGTTTCATGATGGATCAGTAGGTAGTCACTTTGTTTCAAGGACCACAGCTACCAAGATTATGAGAGCTGGTTATTTTTGGCCTAGTTTGTTTAAAAATACTCATGCTTGGATAAGGAAATGTAAAAAATGTGATCTATATGATGGAAATTAAAATATTTAATCCTTACCTCTTCATCCAATACAAGTAGATAAACCTTTTATGAAATGGGGTCTAAATTTCATTGGCTTAATCATCCCACCTTTTAGTGTTGGTCACAAGTGGGTGTTAGTTACCGTAGCTTATTTTACAAGATGGGTGGAGGATATATATCTCAAGGAAGTAAATTAAATTTCAGTTTTAGACTTCTATGAAGGCATGTGACAATATTTAGGGATCTTTCAATAATCATTTCAGATAATACATTGGCATTCCTTAGAATGAAGACAAGTGAGTGAGCTTTAAAAAATGGTATTTATCTTGGTACTTCCTCCAACTATTATACACAAGGTAATGGACTAACTGAGTCCATTAATAATAATATAATTAGGATTATCAAGAAGACAATATAAGATAACCAAAGAACTTAGCATTCTAAATTGAAGACATCTCTTTGGGTTGATATAATCACCCCCAAGAGAGCCATTAGAAACTCACCATATACACTTGTTTATGGAAAAGAAGATAGGTTGTATATTTCACTTGAATTAATTTCTTTGGATCTCACCTACTAGCTAGAGTTGATGGAAAATGAAAGCATGTATGTAAGATTATGTGAGTTGATGGAACTTGAAGAAACAAGATATCAAGATATGCACACTATGAGAGCTCACCAAGATCAAACAAAGAGATAATTTGATAATAAATCCATACCAAGAATATTTTAAAAAGTAAATATTGTTATAAAATGGGATGAAGATAGGGATAATCTTGTAAAACACACAAAATTTGATGCTTTGAGGAGTGGCCCTTATATTATCACCCAATGAAAGTAACACAATGCTTTTTAGCTCTAAAAGTTAGATGGAGAGGAACTTCATATCCTAGTAAATGGTATCTATATTAAAAATTTATAATAAGGTTATCTTATCTATTTGTATATATCTATTATTATTTTTTTGTTTTCCCTAAGTGCTTGTGCATATGTGTGAGTCTTGTTGGTGTCTTACTTTGTTTTGTGTTGTTTGGTGTGGTCTATTTATTTTTGTGTGTTTTTAGGAAATTAATTTATAATTGTATTCAATACATCATTGACTCCATTTTCACATATATAAGATAATTCTATTGATCTTTAGTATAGTAGGCATACTACCCCTATGAGTCACCATTTTGTTAACCAAATTTGACTCTTAGTTCAAATTTAGACCCCTATATGTAAAAATTTGATTTTTTAGATGTTTTAGGGGTATAATATTTTATAATAGGGTATTTTTTAGTTTATTTTATGTAATTTTATACCTTTTTATCCTTAGTCATGGTCTAATTAGTTTATATGTCATTTTGAGTCACTTAGTAGCCATTTAAGGGTCATAAATGCATGTGGCATAGTTTTAAAGGTGTCCATGTGTTTTAGTTTCATTTTAAATGTCCAAAATTTTATATTACATATTATTAATTTCAATCCCATATAAATATTATAAGTTATCTAACTCAAAATTAAGAAACTAACTGAAAAAGGAGGAGTTTGGCACTTATATGGTTCATAAGGGAAAGTGATACGTGGGAAAAGGTCATGTAATGTATCTTAATCTTCTTCAAACTCATCTAAAAACTTTACATTATTTATAAGTGATAAAAAAATGTCCAAAACTAGTATGCTCCTTCTTCACCCTTCTAGACACACAAAAATGGTCAGTAGGTTCATGCATTGTACAACTAGTAGAAGAGGTTTTAGAGAAAAAACCTTTGCGGGGTGATATTAAACTTAAAGAGATTAATTTTCATAATAATTTTTCAAATATTGGTCAATTGTGATTTATGAATCATCTCTAACAAGTTGATTGTGTTTTTTTACTCATTATTTCCTACACCCTACATGTTTTTTGTTAATTTAGACAAGTCTGTACAATCTCATTATTGATGTTTATTATAGATGATTTTGGATCCCTAATTAAACTCTCTCCATTCTTGGTTTTATTTTTAACAATGTTTTGATAGGTAAATCATCTCTTATTTTAGGAAGGTGCTTCCATGTGAGGTCTTAGTCAAATTTTCCTTGTTTATAGAATGCTTGGTTCTCTACAAGGGTCTCATGTGAAAGGGATATGATGTTTCCATGTATTAATTCCATAATGATCACTTTTAATCATGTTTTTTTCATCACATCAGGCTTTAATCAAACTTATAGTTTTGTCATGCTCACAATCAGCTCTTTACCTAATTTTTATGGTAGTCATATGTTTGAAGCATGCCTAGCTTGTTTATGGAGTTTTAATGAAGATATATCAAAAAATAAGTCATTAGGAGCTGAAAGGAGTCCATTTAAATGTTTAAAGAAGATGCAATATTGGTTATAAGTTCATATAATACAGAAACTAGTCACTAGCTACCATCACTTGCTCTATAATAGGTGCTTAAAAGAGGATATCATATTGAAATAAAGGTTTTGAGACTGATCTCAAGATCCCCATAAGACCAAATATACATTTGAGGAATTGGTAATGAGATAATTATATTCATGAGACCATTCATCTATACATATTACTCCAATTCTATCCACTACTTACATACAACTTAAATGCACCTATAAGGGTCTTTCCTTGATGATGTCATGATGATATGGGAGATTTGATAGGTTTTTAAATATTTTAAAGTGATAAGAATACATTAGAAATCCTAGTTTGGCCATATAATTTATCATGAACACTTATATCTTACATACTATCCAAATTTATACCGACTGCATGTATGTGAAAATGCCCACCTATAGGTGGCATCAAAGAGATATGAAGGTCAATGTATGAGGAAGTTGGAACATAAAAATCCTTCCTTGGAATATTGGAATGTGGTTTTGATCATGGTAGACCTGCTTGAAGTTTTAAATGGGAAAATATTAGTGTAAACCAATTTCAAAGATGTGATGATTGAGTTCAAGGACATTTTCCCTAAAAGGTGAAAATAGAGGTCTAGGCCATTTTGTGGATATCTTATAACAAGGTTATAAAGAGTTTTGAATCATCTAAATGTTTATAAATTTTATTCTCCATGAAAAATAATATATTTAAAAAATATGGAGGAAAGAGGATTAGTGAAAGGTGGTTGTTGGAGGGCTCAAAGTGGCATATTTGAACACTAAAATCTTGCATTGACATCTATAGGTTTAAATCCCAAAGAGACCTCTTTACCCAAGTTAAAAAAATAGACCATTTCACCATGATTGAATGGTCCCAAACAGTTAAAGTGGAATTTATGATCTAAAATATCATAAAAATAATATGATATGTGGTGTTTTAAGTCCTATACACACCTACAGGTGTTCCATCATGCAAAAATACTCACCTAAAACTGACTGTAGGATCACATAGTCCATGATAAACGTTTAAACATGAAATTATCAAGGTTGAATGATGGGAATGATCAAAAATGGCTCATGAGATCCAAGGGTGATTTGAAACCTATCAAAATAGGAACCTTCATCTATAGGGTTGTGTTCCTTCCAACATAGTTGACTCTATTTGACTATGATAAAGAGTGAGCAAGTTTAAGTTCTGAGTGTTAGTATACAAGAAATAATGAGACAAATGGATATATACTAGTATAAAATGATCTTAAAGGAATAAAATAAGTTTTTAGACACTATACCCAAGGTTAAAACAAACATGATCACCTATAGGATCCCTTTCAAGACATAAAACAAATTCAAGAGATGGAACTTAGTTTTAACTAAGCAAGGAGTATGAGTGGTATGTAGTCGGTTAGAGTTATGAACAAGTTTAGAGTTATGAAAAAAAACCTATAGATGAAGATCATATTTTTATAGGTTTCACCTTGATCAATTCCTTATAATCAAATTTCTTTAGTGAAACCCTATTTTGATAGTCCAACATAGTTGACTCTATTTGACTATGATAAAGAGTGAGCAAGTCTAAGGTCTGAGTGTTAGTATAGAAAAAATAATGAGACAAATGGATCTATACTAGTATAAAATGATATTAAAGGAATATAATAAGTTTTTAGACACTATACCCAAGGTCCAAACAAACATTATCACCTATAGGAACCCTTCCAAGACATAAAACACAGTCAAGAGATGGAACTTAGTTTTAACTAAGGAGTATGAGTGGTATGTAGTAGGTTAGAGTTATGAACAAGTTTAGAGTTATGAAAAAAAATCTATAGATTAATATTCATATTTTTATAGGTTTCACCTTGATCAATTCCTTATAATCAAAGGTCTTTATTGAAACCCTATTTTGATAGTCCAACACAGTTGACTCTATTTGACTATGATAAAGAGTGAGCAAGTTTAAGGTCTGAGTGTTAGTATAGAAAAAATAATGAGACAAATGGATCTATACTAGTATAAAATGATATTAAAGGAGTATAATAAGTTTTTATACACTATACCCAAGGTCCAAACATACATTATCACCTATAGGAACCCTTCCAAGACATAAAACACAGTCAAGAGATGGAACTCAGTTTTAACTAAGCAAGGAGTATGTGTGGTATGTAGTAGGTTAGAGTTATGAAAAAGTTTATAAAACATTCACCATAATTTTTATACCCCCAAAATTATCTCACCAATGAAAATAATTCATAATAAAGAACACAAATCAAGCAATGCACAGTCTAGAATGTTAACCATGCACACCGTCTACCTTCATAGGGGCTTGTTTTGGTTTTTTCAAGAGATGGAAGGTCAAATGATATTACCAAGGGATAATTTTTTGTTATAGTGTATATAAAACTTGGATAATCCCATTAAACATTTTTTTTATATATAAAAATAGGGGAAGTGCCCTCTATTTGTATGAGATAGAGAGCACTCCCTTTGTGAGTAAAACCTGCATTTTTTTAAAAAGGGAGTTAAAAATATGAGATAAGAGATAAAGGAACATTTTAATAAGTTTTTTAAAGATAAATAACACCTATTAAAACATTAGGAATCAATAAAATAAGGATTAATCTCAACAAAGTGGTCTAAAACCCCAAAGTTGTAGCCAAGCCAATTAGACAGGGTTTTGGCCTAAATCCCAAATCAGAAGTAATTTTCATTTCCAAATATATGTGGGAATGATAACCTATTGTATCATATTTATAGGTTCATTAATAATTTTTTCAATCTTCCATTTTTAAAATAAAGCATAAATAATCCTTTTTGGGCTCAAAGCAAATTTAAGCCTACAAGAAATGAAGGTCAAAGCTTGATAGGGTAACTTTAAATGATCACATCTCATCTGAGGTTATGTATGGAGATATAAGAGGTTTGGAGAAGTTGATAGGGGTCCTATAAATTTATCTTATGGAATTTTTTGGTAACTTCAATGTTTCATCTTTATGAATGAAGCTTAAGGGCTTAAATAACCTAAAACCTTTGCAAACCCTTAGAAAGGACCTGATTCAAAAAACAAGGATGGAGAGATATCCAAATGGGATGAAATGAACATGAAATTTATTATATGATGCAAGGGAATCTTTAGAGACCATCCCCATCCAATTGAGTTATTTATTATCTGTATGGACATGGTACAAAACTAATTTATTTGACTATTTTACGCATCATATAGGTTCTAGGGACTTTCAAGAGATGAAATAAACTTTGGGAGGAAGTTATAGCCTTTTAATAACTAATATGTACATTTAATTCTTAATAAAAACTCTTAAGTGTGTCTACCAGAGATCTCATCTTCGACAATTAGAATTGGCATAGTGAAAATGATAGTGAGAAGGGTGAAAACATCAAGTGGAAGCCTATTTAAGGTGAACCTAATAAAGAGAAGGAAATGGATGGCCTTGAAACATTTAATTCACCCCCTTGTAAAAAAATTCATGAGAAACTAAATCCATTTTGGAAATAGAGTGTGTAAGGTGTATGAGAAAAGAGTTATTTTGATTGTAGATGGTGATAACTTATTTTGGGAATCATCGTGATGACTAGGAATTTAACCAATGCATGGAAAATAATGTATATAATACATCCATATTATTTCAATCATGAAACCTATGCCTAGTTAGTTTTGGGATGCTCCAATGGAGCTAGATTATAAAGGCAATTTTTGAGCTAGTAAAAGGAATTTTGTGCCACATTTCAAGAGTTTCATGCCTTGGACTTTTTGTACTTTATAAATTTTTATGATTAGTTTCACATTCTCTTTCCATACACATGTAACTCCTCTTATCATGACACCTATTCTTGTTCCCTTTGGACTTCTTGTTTCTCTCTCTACTTGATTCTATAAGTAGTGACTTTTGGGTCTCTTTTTGGGTAACCTTTGTTGGTTATGGTGAAACCTTGGCCATTTTTGTATTTTAATGTCTCATGAATCAATAATAAAGTGAATTTTCCTACTTAAATTTTTTAAAATTGAGTTTTGTTACAATATTTTTGGTCTTGTCTAGTAGAAGATAGTCTTTTCTACCATGTTATCCTTGATTGTCCACCAAGTGTATAGATGAGTAATTATTACAAGTCTTTGTTAGTGTTCTATTTTAGTTTATAGTTTTATAAGTGGTTTATGATTACATTATCCAAAATATCATTCATTATCCATTTTAAGCTTCAATATACCTCTTGAACCTAGCATATGATATATTGATATGACAATCTATCTTGAGTTGTGAGTTACGTGTGAAAGAAGATTTGATTTGCTCTATGTAATATAAGTTCAGTCAATAGGAGGAAACATACTATTACTACATCACCTTTTATCTTTTATTTTAGTTTTTATTATCAACCATTTTAATTAAATGTTAATAAGTAATAAAGTGTTTCAAAGAGTGCATCAAGGGAACTAACCCTTATAGAGATTCATCTCACCAATTTATTACCCACAACAAGTGAGATGTTTTCATTGTGCCACTTAGATGAGGAGAGTTAATACATCTCCTTAAGGGGTGAAAATCCAAGTGATAATAATCACTTAATAAGGTAGTGAAATCATCAATGTTCGAAGTGAATTTTCTATAGTTAGCATCATTTTTGTTAATAGAATGTTTGTAGTGAATTTTCAAAATCTAGGAGGGATTTTATAAAATTCAAAGGTGATTTTGTAAAAGGTAGAAGTGATTTTTTAAATAATGAAGAAATTTTTAGTTGATTTTGTTGTTTTTTATGGTTAAGTGTTTAAATGGTAAATAAAATTAAGTTTTTAAAGCTTATGTAAAACTAATAAAATGCTAATGCTATTTATTTGTAGGGCATGTTATTAGTGATAGTGACACAAGAGCAGAGATATACAAATATGGTGTGCATGGATATCTTCATTAAGTATGAGTTTTTCATTCTAGAGGTGAGTGTGTTATCTAAAATTACATAAATGATATAGGTTTGATTTGAAAGAGATCTATTGATAGCATTAATAAAGAGGTGGCATGGTGAGATGAACACATTTCAATTGATGAATGGGGAGATGACCATTACACTTGAGGATGTGTATTGGATTTTGGGTATCCCAATACAAGGTAGACTAGTTTATTAAGGATAGATTCCTTTGAATGTGACATTATAATATTTTTTTGGTGATGGCTTGATTTTGGTTGTTAGAGACAGGATCAATGTAGACTATTGCATAGATTTAAATATGGACTCTTTGAATATTATACTCATGGTTGTTATTAATGGAATTTTGGTTCCTGACAAGAGTGGGAGACTATGTCATATTGGCTTGTTATATTTTATTAGGGATATGATGGATATAGGAGAGAGGTTTGGATGGGTTCCATGTATTTTAGCACATCTATACCATGACTTACATCACTTTTTTATTTGGGTGGGGTAGAGATAAGGCCTTATACATTACTACAGGTTTGGTGTCAAGAGCACATTATGATTGAGAGTTAGGCTGGGAATCTAAGCACAAAGTATGAGGATTATCCTTAAACATATGTATGTAATGTGATTATTAGGATACATAAATCATAATTTCATGAACTAGAGTTTTATAGGAGATTAGTTGATGAGCTAGGTTATGACCAGATCACCTAGAGACCATATAAAGAGATTGTATAATAGTGGCCTCCTGAGAAAATTCATATAAAAAACATGATGTCCACTTATTAATCATTAGGAGACACATGAATATTATAAAAAATATATCACCTAGATAGGGTGATGAGATAGGTTGGTGTGATGCAACATATACCAGCTGGGACACACACATTTTCTCATTTATTGTGGGATAAACCATAGTGGGGCATGATGATTGACTTAGATATTGATGACCATAGTTGGACACACTTATATACTATGATATGGAAGGATATGATAGATTTTATAATAACAATAGTGGTTGATTGATATAAAGATTAGTGGGCTCGACATAGACCATTAAGATTGATGATGCCATATGTACCACTATGGATGTGGAGGTAGAGACTAGTGGTTAGCCTGAGTAGGTAGCCATGAAGTACATGTTTAGGAACTCTAATCAAGAGGGATATTATAGGTGATGTAGGATGATCATGACCACAAGTATGAGGTAGAGGACATGCTATGGAGGCTAACCAACTTTATGATGTGTAGATCATGGACATAGAGGCTTTTGAGATTTTGTGAGAGGTAAGTGTTTAGATGGATGTTGATACAAAGTAGAGGTTTGGAGGGGAGACTCCATTGATAAAGGTAGAGAGTTAGGAGGAGGACACAAGAAATGATATTAATATGAAAATAACATAGGTTAGACAAGTAGAAAGAGGGGATGTTGCAAACTTGTCACATAATCTAAGATTTGCATAGGAGCATGCACTTATTGATAGACTCTAAGATGAGATTAGGGTGTGAGATAGAGAGATAGATGGATTACACCAAGATTTTTCTAGATTACAAAGTGTAATTAATGGTAGAGGAGATTATACTATATAGATCAAGTGATTATAGGTTGAGGTAGATAGGTTAAAGGGTATATGGATGGGATGGATGGGGATGTCATGGATACAGGATTGGTTACCCATGATGTAAATACATGGAATATAGATTATAAAAATCTTATACAATGCTATAAATAGGAGAGGAACATAGCTCAGACTAAGCTTATAAAGGTTGGAGTGTAGTTAGCCAGAGAGGGATAGCTAGCTACTTTGGATAGGGTGATGAAAGCTATGGATCACGTTACATATTATAGGAATTTATATGAGGGGGATATACCATGGGTCTAGAGGGTAGAATCATTCAAATAATATTATATGAGATGATAAACATCTACTAGATTTATGCAACCAAAGGAGTCAAAGAGATTAGTAGGGAAAGTTCCATATGTGATGGGTCCTCTACGAGGTACACCACAATGTGGATATCTATTCCCGAGATTAGATAATCCATATAAGGGACATGATAAGACATATATAATGGATATTAGGATAGATGGATTTCATCAATGTATACATATATTGAGATGTAACTTTTGTATAAACACATTTGATATATATATATATATATATATATGATGATGATGATGATGCTGATGATGATGATGATGATGATTTCTAATATGGATTGTGGACATTACTTATTGTTTTAAATGGATTTTATGGGTATATGTATGGGTAGATGAGATCACTAATTATACTTCATACATTTTGATTTATGTTAGAATGCATTAATATTATTATTATTTTTAGTATATTTATTATGGATGCATGATTGACATATGAGTGGATAATGTTTATGGATGTATAATGTGACATTATTGCATAGTGTTTATTTCCATTTTATGAATTGGATTTCCAAAACAATTTGGAGTAGTTTGAGTAACATGATTTTTAATATAACATAAAACATAGTATCACCAATTATATTGAATAATCATGATTAATGTTTATGTTTTAAGCATTTTGAATCAAGGAAAAGAGTAAATAAATTGTGTTTTTACTAAAATACATCATGATATAGTTGTTGACCAAGTTTGAATTTTAGGATAAACTTGGACCCATATAGGTAAAAACCTATTTTATTAGATGATCTATGGGTATAAATATTTTTCATAGGGTATATTATAGCTAATTTAATGTAATCTAGTCCATTTCTATCCTTAGTCATGGTCTCATGTGTTTATTTATCATTTTGAGTCATTAGATGTGCTTTTAAGGGTCATAAATGCAAGTAGCATAGTTCCCTAGGTGCATAAGTGTCTTATTTTCTTATAAAATATCAAATAAATAATTTTAAATCATATGAATGTTAGTTACCTTATAATATTATAGGTAATTCAATTGAAATTATAGAAACCAAATGAAAAAGGGAGAAAATGGTACTTGTACAGCACATAGGGAAGTGTGTCATGTGGAGAAAGATCTTGGGGAGAATATTCACCTTCCAAATACTAATATATATGTTTTTATTTATTTGGAAGTTCCATTTTGAGGCTAAAACTATTTTGATCATTTCTCACTTTTTTGGACACACTGAAGTGACCTTTAGTTTTTTGATTGGTATGCATAACAAAAGTAGTTTCAAGACAAAATCCTTTGGGAGATGATATTAAAATTAGATACATTAATTTTAATAATAATAATAATGTGAATATTGATCAATTGTTCTTTATGCACCATTGCTAACAAGTTGACTATGATTTTTTGTTAGCTATTTCATGCACCCTATAGGTTTTTCTCCATTTTGGTCAAATCCATACAAACAAATTGATGATATTGGCTCCATAGGATGTATAATTCCTTCTCATATGTTATATAATATTATTTTCATGTTTCATAATGATTTGATGAGCAAATTGGCCTATGATGCAAGAAGGTCTCATCATGTGCAGTTTCAGTTGGATGCTTCTTATTTGTTGAGTGTGTTCTCTTGTAAGGGTCTCATATATATTGAAAATGGTTTTCCAAAATTATATGGGTTATGTGACCACCTCTTCCCATGTTTTGGTTTCATCATGTCATCTCTTATCTTGCTTGCAAGTTTGCCTTCCTCCATTGTCAATTCCATGTCAAACTTTTGATATAATCACATGTATGAGTTTTTCCATATTGTTCCTAAAGTTGTATCCATGGTGTATTAGTTTCCATAAAAATCAAGAGTTGAAGAGATCTCATATAGATGTTAGTAAAAGGTGAAAAGTTTGATCATATGCTCATTTACCATGCCAAATAGCCATTCGATGCATCTATCTACTCTTTTTCACATATAAGTAGGTGATTTTCATGTTTAAGAAAGTGTTTTGAGCTTGTTTTAAAATTATTATTGATGGATGCCATATTTTTGAAGATTGACAAAGGAATTTGAGGTGTTTTTAGGCTTTACACAAACATGTTTTGCCTCAATTTCATACCCTACCTATATAATTGGCCCAAAACATCCACCTATAGACCCTTGAGAGAAAAATGCTGGTGTATGGAGAAGTGGATATGTGTTATAAATTCTTGGAATTATTTTGGGAACTATGTTTTAATAAAGCATGTAAGGTTCATATACACTCAAGGTTTTAGATTGTTCATACCTAGTTCATTTTTTACTTACCAAAACACCCATCTATAGGTAGCTAAGTAGGGGATTGAAGTGTTGTACATATTGGTTGATATAATGTGACACTTTATTGAGACCTTAGTATAGAAATAAATCCTTGATAGACCCATAGAAAGTGTGTAGATAGAAAATAAGATGTTAAACCAACATGAGAAACAAAGGACTGAGTTTTGGGATCAAATCCCTAAAAAGGAAAAATAGAGATCTAAAGGTTTTTTGTGGATCACCTACAACATGATTACAAGTGTTCCAAGACACCTATATGGGAAAAAATCATTACCTCTAGTAGGGAAAAGAAACATGCCAAGTTTAAGGGGAAGGGAGTAGTGGGATATGGTGTTTGAAAGCCTCAAAGTTGCCTAGAAACATACTGAATTGTTATAATGATATCTACAGGCTTGTAGGAGTAAATAACCTTATGTTACCCCAAGGAGAAACATTGAGAATAACCTCATGGATAGGATAAATAAATTTATGGGATGAGATAAAACGAATTAAGGTCATCAAAATAGGGTTAAGGTAAGTTCTTACCACCCTATCACCACCTACGAGTACCCATCAAGCATGTAAAATGATGACCTGCAATAGGGTCTTAAAGAGAGAAGTGTCTTAGTCAAGGGAAAGATAATGTTTGAGTTAAAATAGAACATATAGGTGAGTTAAAAATTAAATACTCATTATATGAACTAAGATGGTGTTTCAAGGAAATTATAGGCACCATGACCAAATGAATTGGGCCATGGACACCTATAGGCAGAGTTTGTGGGCAGAACACCTCAACCTAAATAATGATCTAAAACGTTGATGCAAGGTATTACCTTGAAGGATACCAAAGAGGAATAATATTTATATATACATGGTGTGAAACTCAAGATTAATTGAATGGATCTTACCACACTACAAATAAGTTTCAAGGAAGTGAATTAATCGCCTATAATAGACCCTAAGAAGGTGTCTCAGTCCAGTCAACAGGGACTCAATTTTTGGGGTAAAAGGTACATTAATAGGGTTAATATGAACACAATATTGATATATAAGTGATTTATCACCTAAATATGTATGTTATTGGTGTCATAAAACTCTCCCAAAATGAAAAAATGGCTTATACAAGGTCCCAAGACCTTGTATACACCTACAATAGGGTTCAAGATGGTGAAGATCAAGTGAGACATGGCTTATCTAGGGAAGAGAGAAGGAATTACCATAAATGTATAATTTTAAAAATATTAAAATATGTGTTATAATAATTTAAATACCTTTATAAGGTACTCATGTAATTTCCCTACTTGGTGAATGGGCAACAGTTTGTACAAAGGGCTAGGAAGCCTCTTTGCCCAATAATTGAATATGAAAAATACATAAAAGAGAAGTGTTTTGGATGGATTTTAAAGATTAATTAGTATTAATTTAATATTTTGATAATTTTTAAACAACTTATAAGCATGTTTTTGGCTTGGATAAGTCACCCATAGGAGGATTTGAGGAAAATGCAGGAAAACAAGATTTTCAGGGCTTTTTTAGCATTTGTAGATGGTTGGACACCTAAATCATGGAATAAAACCAAAACCTATGGTAAAAATAATCATAATGACATTTAAAAACTCGAAAAATAATCATATTTCCTTTGGGATAAGGGTTATACCTTACTATTTTGTCTCAGATGTCAGCTAATCATGGAAAATTAGACTTTGGCAAAATGAGCTAGTGAGTGCAAAATTGGCAAAAGACTTGATGTGAAATTTTTTTAACCTTAATAAAAATATTATGAGGTGTGTATAAGGTAAATAATAGATAATAATACATATATAATATTAAATTCCCTAAATATAACCCAAATTTCCCTTGTACATAGTCCAACTAGGCAATTTTCCAACAGGTCTAGTCGGTGAATGACAAAAGATGATGAATAAAAGTGATTAGAAGGTTATGTTATTGGTATTATAAGATAAAATTATATGTTAACATACCTAATATAACAATACAACTATGATTTACCATTAATAACAACCAAATCCATCAAGGTGCCTAGTAGACCTATTGGGATTTAAAGAGGCCTAGTGCCAAATGGTAATTAATCTTTATTTCTGACTCTTGATGGAATATGTAGATAATTAGGGAATGATTTTTAGGTTAAAATACAAGTGTAAAAATTTTTAGACTGTAGATAAATCATTAGGAAGTCCATTATTGAACTCAAAACCACTCATGCTTATGCAAAACTAGAAGAGCAAGCTTGATAAGGTAACTTGTGGAGCTCATATCTTCTTGGAGGATCTGCATGGGAACAAAATAAGTTTAAAGGATTTAGGTGATTTCAATAGAAACTATTTTGTGGAATTGGATTGAAAATTGAACATGAAATCTCTATGAACAAATATTAAGACCCAAAACTACTTAAGAACCCTTACAAACCCTAGTTATGACTTGATTTTAGAGATGAGGCTAGAAAATAAATCTAATGGCATATTTTGAACATAAAACCTATTAGAACATACATAGTACTCTCTTAGGCTATCTCCCACCAAGATGAACTGTACAAAATTGTATGGACAACATGTAAAATAGGGTTATTTTCACCATTTTATGTGTAAATAAGATCTAAATATTTAGTCAAGTTTTAATTGAGTATTATGACTTTTTATAACTCTCGAATGTCATTTATTTCTATAAAAAAACTTCTAAGTATTAAAAAAATAGCTCTCCTTTCAACCAGTCAAAACTGGCATAGTGAACACAAGGATGAAAAGTGTAAAAACCTTAAGTGAATATCCTTATAAGGCATACCTAATAATCATAAGGAAATGGATAATCTTTAAAAGTGTAATTCACTCCCTCCCATTAAATTTCATGTAAAATTGAAAGCATTTTGGAGGCCAAGTGTGAGGGTTGATAGAAAGGTGGAGTTTTTAGACTACAAGCAGTGATGTCTTCCTCTCAGATGATTATAGATTATTAAGACTAGAAAAAATGCATGGAGAGTCATGTATGAAGGCCTTTCCTCTCATTCCAATCATTATAACTATCCCTAATTAGTTATGGGACATTCAACTAGGTTCAAATTATGAAGGTAGTTTTTTGAGCTAGGATTGAGAGTTTTATGCCACTATTCACAAGTTTCATGACTTGTATGTAAATTTAGGCCTCATAACATTACATGGATCATTTCACATATATTTTTCATGAAATTATAACCTATTTTATTATATTTAAAAGTTTCCAAGTGACTTTTGGACTTCCCTTATCTTGCTTCTCTCTCAAAAGCTATAAATATTGACTCTTTTGGCTCTTTTGAGTATCCTTCATTGGTTAATGGTGAAACCCTAATCAATTTTGTAATTGAATGACTCTTGAATAAATAAAAAATTAATTTTTCCTACTTACATGATGTGTAATTGAGTGTTATTACAATCTTGTTGGTCTTGTCTAGTAGAAGATGATATTTTCTAGCTTATTATCCTTGATTGTTCACCAAGTGTGGAGAAGGATGGTTGTCGTAGGTCATTCTTAGTGTTATTTTCTAAGTGTATGAGTGTTTTAGAAGTGGTTTATGATTGTATTCCACAAATATATCATCCATTACCTTCCTAGTAATCTAAATACATCTTGAACCTAACATATGAAACATTGATGTGATAGTCCATATTAAGTTATGAGTTTTGAGTGAAAGAAGATTTGTTTGGATCTAAGTAGTATAATTTTATTCAATAGGATTAAATTCAAAATTGTTACATCAAATTTTGGTTTTATTATTTGTTTTTCTTAACCCTTTTCATCCACATTTGATAGGTAAGGAAGTGCTTCAAATAGTGCATTAAGGGAACTAGACCTTCTAGAGATTCATCTCACAAAATTATCACTCACAAAAAGAGGTATATTTATATTATGCCACTTTGATGAGGAGATACATGCATCTCCTTAGGGGTGAAAATATAAGTTTCAATAGTTTTTGGCATGCCAGGTGGGACTCTAATTCCTAGAAGATTGTTCAATATAGGTGTTGGTCTTGGCATAGTTACAGCTACAAGAGCATCTACTTTCAGTACCTAGAGACTCCATTAATGTTTTAAACTCATTGGTTATTGATCATTATTTAAATTCCATGCCAAAGGTAACCACTAGGTCTATTTCTAAGATTATACCTTTTGAGTTTAGAGAATTTCCTATTTATTCTACCAAGAGGTTGGACTTACAACTACTCATCCTTCTACAAGAGAGCTAGTTTTTGAAAAGTCTAAATTCCTAATTGATCCAATCATTAATACTCAAAATACACATTCAAAAATGAGGAGATAACCTTTTTTACCTATCACTGGATCATCCCCTTTGAATCTCACTCAATATGATCTAATTCTTAGAGCAACCCTTAAGAGTGTTCCATCTTTTAGTGGAGATGGCCTCATCACTCCCATTGAACATATCAAGAATATGGAAAACTTATGAAATATTCATAATATCAATCAATAGAATATATATATTAGGTTTTTTTTTTATTTCAAAGGGAAAGTTTTAGATTGGTATGAGACTCTACCTCAAAATTCCATTGCTTCATGGGATGCACTAGGAGAGCTATTGACCAAGAGGTTTGGAGAGAAGAGTGATCATCACTAGATGAAAAATTGACCACTATAATGAGGGATCCTCAAGATTTTATGTAATATTTTAATACTAGATTTCAAAATATATGGGATAGGATCCCAACCCATGTGAGGTCTACTCTAAATTATTCCTTCTTATACTATCTAAAAGCATTTAATAGTAGTGTGTATATGATGATTCAATCCATATGTGGGGATACAATACTTGATGATTATTATATATCCATCAATTCTAATAATTTTCTTGTTCAAGTAGGGAATATTGATCCTAGACCACCAATGCCATTTTCCCCTAATTTTTAGCCTCTTGGGCAAGCTCTATTTCCTATCTTGGCACCTTTGCCTAATAGTCAATACAAGTCTACCATTGTCACTAAAAATGAAATAAATGAAGTTTAGAGTTTTATCCAAAGTGTCTTTAATGAATTATTTTCCCTTAAAAGGCAACAAGATCAAATTTATAGGCCATATTAGTCCTAAAATTAGTTTGGGCAAATAAATAGGCCTCCTTTTCAAGGTAATGCTCAGGAAGAAGGTCAAATCACTCATGATAGACCTTATCAAAGTTACAATAATAGTGCCCCCTAAAATTATAAATATCTTATTCCCACTCAAAATTAAGTTTTTCAAGAAAAACCATGCTATCCTTCCTATGACCAAATTATTGATCAAGTTGCCCATGCCAATCAAATGCAAAATCAAGTCATGACTATGCAAGGTAATCAAGCACCTCAATTTACAAATTTTGAGGTCCCAATTTAAAATATAATGTAAAATTGGAAAAAAAAATATGATTCTACTTTTATCAATCATTAGGAGAGATATTTATGTGCCATCAATCTTTTGGGAAATTGAAACAATGTGAACACTAGTGTAGCTTTAACACTAGTTCTAAGAAGATGGTTGTTTAAGAGAATGAAGGGGATAATAAAGAACATATTTTTAATACTACATCATCTCCAATTGTGGGTTTCTCTAAATTAGATCCTACGGTGAAATAAAATCAAAGATTTAAGAATGCAAGACTAGCTCCTACACCTCCATCTTCACAAGCTACACCACAAGGTAATAGTGGTTTTAAAGAGCCTCCTAAGGTGAGAAATCCTTATATTAATATTTTGGTTTAGATGAATAAGTTGCATATGAGTGTTTAAATTTGGGATTTATTGGAAATACTAGGACAAATAGCTATGCTTCAAAAATAATTTCAAGGAATAGGTAAACAAGTTGGATCAACTAGGAATGAGAATATTATTTTGGTAAATGGAACTCAACCCATTGATGAAAAAGCAAATAAAAATGATAAGAGTCATTTTTATTTATCCTTGATCATTTGTTATTTCCTATTTTATAATTTCATCTTATATAGTGGGGATAACACTCTAGTTATGCCTAAGGCAATAGTGGATAAACTAGGCCTCAAGTATGAACCAATGGAAAAGGGAATCAAACAATTAGATGGATCACCTACAAAGACCTTTGGAATAGTAAAAGATTTGGATTTGATTCTACATGCTTGTCCAAATTTTTCCATTCCTCATGATGTGGTTGTTGTATACCTATCTCCATACTTTTCTCTTTATTTGTCAAGAGAATTTACAGCAAAGATTGGTGGATACTTGGCAACCAATTGGTCCTATATGGTTTTTAGGATAAAGTATGACACTAAGGTAAAGATTGAATCAGAGCCTATTCATCACAACCATATATAAATTTACATACCTAAGGTTGAAAATATCAATTATGCTATAATTAATGAGGAATAAATCCAAATAGACCAATCCCCAAACTCTTCTATTGAAGGAGTTATTGATTTGTGTTTAGATGAATGGGGAGATCAACATTATGACCATGATACTTACAAATTCATAGAGGAAGCTGGTATTGGAGTATAATTCATGCATGAAGAGTATTATTTCATGTCAAAATTGATGAAGTCAAGTGAGAACATGGATAGTTTATGGTAACTTTTCTTTGATGGATCAAGAAGTAAGATTGGAGCAGGTGGTGGATCAATGTTGGTTTAACCATCCAAGGAAAGGTAATATTACAATTTCAGATTTAAATTATCTTGTAATTTTAATGTGGAATAATATTAGGCCCTCATTCATGGCCTTGAATGGGCTAGGAAAAGAGGTGTTAAAGAGTTGAAAGTGTGGTGATACTGAGTTAGTTGTGAATCAAGTAAGAGGGCATAATTTGAATAAGAACTCTTTACTTAAGTCCTACAAGCATAGAGTATGTGATCTTAGGGAGGATTTCCAAGCCTTCAATATCAAATGAATCCCAAGAAAATACAACAAACACATTGATAGGTTGGTAGTAATTGGAGCTAAATTTGATGTCCTGAAGGGGATAAAATAAGACAAGAATTAGCCTCATCTCAAGGTGATTACAAGGCCCTATATACTTGATAATGTCACTAATTAGCAATTATTTAATAGTGACCAGCAAATAGATATCTTTATACAAGAAGAGGATGAGTCTTATTCAAAGAACCATTCCAAATTATAGTATTAATATGGAGGGCAAATTGTATAATTGAAGTCAAACAAGTTCCCTAAAGGCCTAGTCACACTTGAGAGTATCTTCAATGATGAAGGTCAATTGAAAAAAGAAAAGTTAATCATGTATACTAAGCAATAAAACTATGAGAGAGGAAAAATATTCAAGGATAAGTTGTTTACACTTGGAAAGGTATAAACTGGTGAAGAAAAACATGCTTTCATTGAGCTATGCAAAAAGTTTTCTGATGTCTTCGCATAGGAATATAGTTATTTGAAAGGTTTTGATCCAAACTTAGCTCAACATATCATAGAGATATATGATAATTCTAATCCTATTAAGAAAATACAAAGGCCAATCAATCTTAAGATTTAGCCTCTCATGAAGAAAGAGCTTTCTAAGTTGATTGAGACCAAAATCATTTTCCCTATTAAGCATTCATCTTGGTTGGAAAAATTAATATTTGTTAGGAAGAAGAATAGGGAAATCAGGTTATGTGTTGATTTTAGGAAATATAATAGAGTTTATTTGAAGGACCATTATCCCCTTCCTTCCATGGAGAAAATTTTGCTAGTTATGGTAGGTAGTGAAAGGTTTTCTCTCCTTGATGGGTATTCTGGGTACAATCAAATTTTGGTTAAGGAAAGTGACCAATATAAGATAGTCTTTACTAAAAAATGGGGTACATATGATTATATGAAAATTATTTTTTGATTGTCTAATGCTGGAGATACATTTCAACATGTAATGGATATGGCTTTTTAAGGAATAATAAATGACATTATATTGGTGTATCTTGATGACATCAAAATTTTTTCTAAGGATGAAAAGGATCACTTGAATCACCTTAGGCATATTTTTTAGAGATGTAAATAGTCTAGAATATCTCTGAACCCAAATAAGTGTGTATTTTTTGTCCATTAAGTTAAAATTTTAGGACACATTTTCTCAAGGAAGGGCTTATCCATAGATCCTGAAAGGGTGAGTGTAATCTTGGCATTGGCTTTGCCCAATCATAAGAAAGGTTTACAAAGTTTCTTTGGGAAAATTAATTTCATAAGGAGGTTCATTCCTAATTTTTATAATTTGGTCAAGCATCTAACCTCTATGCTAAGAAAGGATGAAGTGTTCACTTGGACAAGAATAAGGAAGGAGAGTTTTAAAGAAATTAAATAAGCCATTGCTAAAAATCCAACTCTTGAAAGTCCTAATTTATCAAAGGAATTAAAATTTTATACCTTTGGAAATGATGAGGTAATTTCTGCCATGCTCACTAAATCAAATGAAGAAAACTTGGAGAAGCCTATTGCCTTCTTTAGTCAAGGATTAGAGGGATACGAGGTAAGATACACCTTTGTTGAGAAGCAAGTATGTTTAGTTGTTATAAGTCTAACGAATTTTAGGCACATTCTATCTAAAAACAAGATTCACATATTAGTACCTCATCCTAGTGTCAATAAATTCCTTTTGAGTAGGGATTTGAATGAAAAAGGGTTGGTTGGATCACAAAAGTGATGGAGTATGATGTAGAAATCAAGACAACCAAACTAGTGAAAGGGAAGGGGTTATGTGAGCACCTTGCATCATATTTGAAGGAATAAAAAGAGGTTGTTTTATCACTCCATGATGACACTATGATATTTTCATCTTCATTAATGAGGAGTTAGACACAAGATATGATCCATTTTTTTCAAATCGGTGAATGTTCATAAGGCCTAAATAGGGCCAAAATAAGGTACTTTAGATTACAATCTATTCCTTATGTGATTGTTGATGGAGTGTTAATTAGGAAAGAATTTTTAGGTGTGTTATTGAGGTTTTTTTAATCATATCAAGTTAAGAAAATACTATTTGAGTTTCATGATGGACCAACTAGTGGTCACTTTGCTCAAAGAACCATAACTACTAAGATTATGAGAACTGAATACTTTTGGCCTAGTTTGTTCAAAGACACCCATGTTTGGGTAAGGAATTGTCAAAAGTGTGATATTTTTTATGGTAAAAAGAAGCTTATTGCCTTACCTCTTCATCTAATTCAAGTCGATCAACCCTTTATGCAATGGGATCTAGATTTCATAGGCCTAATCAACCCACCTTCTAGTGTTGGCCATAAGTGGGTGTTGACTACTATATATTACTTTAAAAGATGGGTGGATGATCTTTCTATAAAGGAAGCAAATGAAAGTTCAATTCTAGACTTCTATGAAGGCATAGTGACAAGGTTTGGGGCTCCCTCAATAAATATTTTAAATAATGCATTGGATTTTATTAGATTGAAGATAAGTGAGCAGGCTTTGAAACATGGCATCTATCTTAGTACTTATTCCAAATAATATCCATAAGGGAATGGGCTAGTTGATTCCACCAATAAGAATCTAATCAAGATCATAAAGAGAACAATGGAGGAGAAACAAAGGAGTTGGTATTCCAAGTTGAAGATAACTCTTTGCGATGATAGGATCACCCTAAAAAGATCTATCAAAAAATCACCATATACTCTTGTTTATGGGAGAGAAGCTAGATTGATAATTTCACTTGAACTACTAGTTTTGGATCTCACTTATCAACTAGATTTAATATAAAATGAAAACATGGAAGTCAGGTTGTGCGAGTTGATGAAACTTGAAGAGAAAAGAGACCAAGCTATATAAATAATGAGAGCTTAACAAGACCAAATAAAGAGATACTTTGAAAATGAAGCCATGCAAATAAGTTTCAAAGAGAGAGAGATTTTTATAAAGTGGGATGAAGATAGGGCTAAGCTTGAAAAACACATAAATTTTGATGCTTTATGGAGTGGCCCTTATGTTATCACTCAATGCACACAACACAATGCTTTCCAACTCTCAAAGTTGGATGAAAAGGAGACTCATATCCCAATAAATGGGATATATCTCAAACGTTCCTACTAAGGTCTTCCTTTCTCTTTGTACATAATTTGGTTGTTTTCCTTGTTTTCCCTAAGTGCTTATGCACATGTGTGAGTTAGTTTGGTGTGTTACTTTGACTTGTGTTGGTTTGGTGTGTTATGTTCATTTTTTGTGTGTTTTAGGAAATTAATTTATATTTGTCTTCAATAAATAGTTGATTCACTTGACCCATGATAGGATAAGGCTACTGGTTATTAGTATGCAAGCATACTATCCCTATGAGTCACCATTTTGTTGACCAAGTTTGAATTTTAGGTCAAACTTATACCCCTATAGGTAAAAACATATTTTATTAGATAATTTAGTGGTATAATAATTTTCATAAGGTATATTATAGTTCATTTAATGTTATTTAGTCCATTTCTAGCCTTAGTCATGGTCTCATGGGTTTATTTATCATTCTGAGTCATTAGATGTGCTTTTAAGGGTAATAAATGCAAGTAACATGATTTAAAAGGTGATTATGTGTCCTATTTTCATGGAAAACATCCAAAAAATTATCTTAACTAATAGGTATGTTAGTTACCTTGGAATATTATAGGTTGTTTAACTTAAATTATATAAACAAACTAAAAAAGGGAGAAAATGGCACTTGTATAATGCATAGGGAAGTGTGCCACATGGATAAAGATATTTGGGAGCCTATTAACCTTCCAAATACTTATCTCTACATTTTATTTTATTTATAAGTTCCATTTTGAGGCCAAAACCATTCTATTCATTTCTTGCTTTTCTAGATAGACTGAAGTGACCTTCAAGTTTTTGCTCAATATGAAAAACACATGTAGTTTCAGGAAAAATGGGTTTGAGAGATGATATTATACTCATAAACATTATTTTTTAATAATAATGTGAATATTGATCAACTGTGCTTTATGAACCATTGTTAACAAGCTAACTGTGATTTTTTGCTAGTTATTTCATGTACCCTATAGGTTTTGATCCATTTTGGTCAAATACATACAAAAAAAATTGTGATATTGGATTCACAAGATGTTTAATTCCTTATTATATGGTCTTCATTCTTAGTTTCATTTTTCATAATTTTTGGATGAGCAAACTGGTCTATGATGCAAAAAGGTGTCACCATGCGCTATTTTAGTTGGGTGCTCCTTATTTGTTGAGTGTGTTCTCATGTAGTAATATCATATAGATAGTAAAGGGTGTTATAAAAGTCTTTGAGTTATGTGACCACATCCTCACATGTTTTGGTTTCACCACGTCATCTCTTGGCTTGCTTACAAGTTTGCCTTCTTCCATTGTCAATTCCATGTCAAATTTTAGTTGCAATCACATGTATGGGTTTTTCCATCTTATTCCTGGAGTTGCATCCATGTTTTATCAGTTGAAAAAACTATTAATATTTGAATATAACTCATATGTATGTTAGGAAAAGGTGTAAAGTTTGATCATATGCTCATTTACCATGTCAAACAACCATTTGATGCCTCTATATGCTCTTTTTCACATGTAGGTAGGTGATTTTCATGTTGAAGAAGGTGTTTTGAGGTTGGTTTCAAATAATTATTTATGGAGACAATATTTTTGAATATTTTAAAAAGTATTTGAGGTGTTTTAGGCTTTCCACAAGCATGTTTTGCCTCAATTCCATACCCTGCCTACATAACTGGCCTAAAACATCCACCTACAGACCCTTACTAACATAATACTGGTATATGGAGAAGTAGATAAGTGTTTCAAATTATTATAATTATTTTTGGTTCATTAATAATGTTTTAATAAAGCATTTAAGGTTCATATGCACTCATGGTTTGAGATTGTTCATACCTAGTTCACTATTTTCTTGCCAAAATACCCACCTATAATTAGTTAAGTAGGTGATAGAAGTGTTGTATAGATTGGCTGATATAATGTGACACTTTATTGAGACCTCAATATATCAAGAAAGATTTGATAGACCCATAAAAAGTGTATAGATATCAAATAATATGTTACACCAACATGAGAAAAAAAGGAGTTTTGGGAACAAATCCCTAAAAAGGCAAAGCAGAGCTCTAAGGATCTCCAAGAACATGATTATTAGTGTTATAAGACACCTATATGGGTAAACCTCATTGAATCTCATATGGAAAAGAAAAAATCTAAGTTTAAAGGATAAGGGAGTAGTGGGAGATGGTGTTTGAAAGCCTCCAAGTTTCCTAGAAACATACTGAATTCTTACAATGATATCTATAGCCCTATAAGATTAAATGACCTTTTGTTACCCCAAGGAGAAAAATTAAGAAGAACCTCATGAATAGGATAAATAAATTTATGGTATGAGATCAAATTAATTAAGGTCATCAAGAGAGGGTTAAGGTAAGGTCTTACCACCACTATGACCACCTATAGGTACCCCTTAGGCATGGAAAATGATGATCTACAATAGGGTCTTAAGGAGAGAAGTGTCTCAGTCAAGGGAAAGGTAAATTTGAGTTATAATGGAACATATAAGTGAGTGAAAAATTAAATACTCATTTTATGACCTCAAAGGGTGTTTCAAGGAGTTTATAGGCACCATGACCAAATGAATTGGGCCATAGATACCTACAAGGAGAGTTTGTGGGTAGAGCACCTCAACCTAAATAGTGATCTAAAATGTTGATGTAAGGTGGTGTCTTAAAGGCTCCCAATGAGGAATAATATTTATATATACATGGTTTAAAACTCAAGATTAACTCAAGGGATCTTCCCACACTTAAAAAAAGTTTTAAGGAAGTGAATTAATCACCTATAATAGACCCTAAGAAGGTGTCTTAGTCCAGTCAATAGGGACTCAATTTTTGGGGTAAAAGGTGTATTAACAAGGTTAATGGGAATTTAATATTGATATATAAGTGAGTGATAACATAAATATGTATGTTATTTGTGTCATAAAACTCTCCCAAAATGAAAATAAGGCTTACACAGGGTCCTAGGACCCTACACACACTTAGAGTAGGGTTCAAGATGGTGAAGGTCAAGTGAGACATGGATTGTCTATGGAAGATGAAAGGAATTACCATAAATTTATAATTTTAATAATATTAAAATATGTATCCCAATAATCCCATTACATTTATAATATTATCATGTACTTTCCCTACTTAATAAATGGGTAATAGTCCATACAGAGGACTAGGAAGCCTCTTTGCCCAATAGGTGAATATGAAAAATCCATATAAGATAAGTGTTTTGGATGGATTTAAAAATATAAACTAGAATTCATTAAATATTTTGAGCATTTGGAAACAACCTAGAATCATGGTTTTGTCTTGGAGAGGTCAGACATAGGGGGTTTGAGGAAAATGCAAGAAAATAGGGGTTTTGAGGCCTTTTTAGGCATTTGGAGATGGTTGGACACCTAATTCATGGAAAAAAACAAATCCTATGGTAAAAATAATAATAATTAATTTTAAAAACTCCAAAAATAATCATTTTTCCTTGGGGATAAGGGCTATACCTCACTATTTTGTCTCAGAGGTCAACCAATCATGGAAAATTAGACTTTGGCAAAATGAGCTAGTGAGTGCAAAATAGGAAAAAGACTTGATTTGAAGTTTTTTGAACCTAAATAAAGATATTATGAGGTTTATATAAGGTAAAAAAGATATAATAATCCATATATAATGTTTATACCCCTCAATATAACCCAAATTCCCCTTGTACACAGTCTAACTAGGGAAGTTCCCACTGGGTCTAGTTGGTGAATGAGACAAGATGATGAAGAAAATTTCTTGGAAGGTTATGTAGTGGTATTAAAAAATCAAATGGGATGTGAAAATACATAATACATTAATACAAATATGATTTACTATTCCTAACATCTAAATCCATCAAGGTGCCTAGTAGACCTATTGGGCTTTGAAGAGGCTTAGTGTCAAATGGTAGTCTATCTTGATTTATGATTCTTGATGGAATATATAGATAATTAGGGAATGATTTTGAGGTAAAAATATATGTGTGAGAACTTTTAAAATTTAGATAAAACATCAAGAGGGCCATTCTTGAGCTCAAAACCACTCACTCTTATGCAAAATTAGAAGAGCAAGCTCGATAAGGAAAGTTTTGGAGCTCATATCTTCTTGGAGGATCTAAATGGGAAAAAAATAAGTTGAAATGAGCTATGGGAGGTCCCTAGAAACTAATTTTTGGCATTGGATTTAAAATTTAATGTGTTATCTCTATAAACAAATCTTAAGACCCAAAATTGCTCAAAAACCCTTTCAAACCCTAGTTATAATCTGATTGGAGAGATAAGGATGGAAAAGCAATATAATGTCATAGTTTTGACATAAAAATATTTTAAAATGTATAATAATCCTTTATTCTATCTCCCACCAAGATGAACTATATAGAATTATATATACAATATGTAAAATATGATTTTTCTCACCATTTTATGTGTTTTGTAGGTTCTAGAGAAGATCTAAATATGAAATCATATTTGAGGGGAGGATTAAGGACTTATTATAACTCCCCAAGGTCATTTATTTATATATAAAAACTTATAATTTTTCAAACAATACCTCTCCTTTTAGCCAGTCAAAATTGGCATAGTGGACACAAGGGTGAAAAGTCTAGAAACCTCAAGTAAATGTCCTGAGTAGTTTAAGGACATGGATAATATTTCCAAATGTCATTCACTACCTCCCATGAATTTTCATGGAAAACAAATATTTTGGAGGCCAAGTGTGAGGGTTGACAGAAAGGAGTTTTTAAACTACATGTAGTGATGGCTTCCTCTCAGATGATTCCAGATGATTAAGATTAGAACCAATGCATGGAAAGGCATGTATAAAGGCATTCCCTCTCATTTAAATCATCAGAGTTATCCCTAATAATTTATGGGATGTTTAAATAGGTTAAAATTATTAAGGTAATTTTTTGAGCCATGATTGAGAGTTTTATGCCACTTTTCACAAGTTTCATGACTTATATGAACATTTGGACCTCCTAACATTGCCAGTATCATTTCACATCTCTTTCCCATGTAGTTCTAACATATTTTTTTGTATTTACAAGTTTTTGAGTGACTCTTGAACTTCCCTTGTCTTGTTTCTCTCTCAAAAAGCTATAAATATTGACTTTTTTAGCTCTTTTGAGTAGCCTCTATTGGTTAATGGTGAAAACTTGGCCAATTTTTTACTTGAATGACTCTTAAAGAAATAAAAAAGTGATTTTTCCTACTTACATGCTATTAAATTGAGTGATAGTTCAATCTTATTGGTATATTCTGATAGAAGATGATCTTTTCTAGCTTGTTATCCTTGATTGTTCACCAAGTGTGCAGAAGGATGGTTGTCACCGGTCATTATTTGTGTTCTTTTATAAGTGTATGAGTGTTTTAGAAGTGGTTTATGACTTTATTCCATAAAGGTATCATCCATTAGCCTCTTAGGCTTATAAATACCTCTTTAACCTAGCATATGAAACATTGATGTGATAGTCCATATTGAGTTGTGATTTTTGAGCGAAAGAAGCTTTGTTTGGCTCTAAGTAGTATAATTTCAGTCAATAGGAGGAAATTCAACACTAGTACATCAAATTTTGGTTTTATTAGTTGTTTTTATTAACCCTTTTCATCCACATTTGATAGGTAAGTAAGTGATTCAAAGATTTCATCAAGGGAACTAGCCCTTCTAGAGATTCATCTCACAAAATTGTCACCCACAACAAGAGAGATGTTTCCATTATGACACTTGGATGAGGAGAGCTAGGCATCTCCTCAGGGGTGAAAATCCAAGTGTAAAAAATATTCATAACCAAATTATATATGTTTTTAACAAAATAATATTGAGTATACATAGAAAACAATAAGTAAATAGAAGATGTACACAAACAAAAGATTAAACAATGTGATTAAAACACACACAAAGCAATTAATAATTGAAATAAATGTAAATTAATGATAAAGCTAAGTGATTAATGAAAAAAATATATTATAAATGATTGAAAAAAAAATAATGTTATACTTAAAATAATTTGCAACAATAATTACATGCATATAAAGAGGTACTCAAAAATTGGAACACACTTGATATAAGATAGAAGAATAACCATTGGAATGGCTAGAGATAAAAATGAAGTGAAAATAACCAAATTAGTGGCTAAAGATAAATAAATAGATAAAAATAACCAAGTAAATGGATAGGCATAGAAAAAAATCAAGACAATAAAACAAATTTAAAAAATTGAAAAGTTTGAAAAGGTTGTAATCAAGGATAAGACTTATTAAACAAAGACTAATCAATTGTAGCCAAGAGCAAGGCTAAGAATCAAAAAAGTGAGGGACAAGATGAAGGATGAGATAACCCAATGCTGGGGTAATGGATGATGGGAAAGGTAGTGGTTGAGCCAACCCTAGAGACCCCATGTTTCTAAAAATTACCTACATAATCCACTTTTGACAAAGTCTATGTGTGGATATCAGGCTAGATGTAGTTATCCCAATATGGGAAGTGATGAAAAAGTGGATGATTGATAAAATATGTGAAGTGTTGTGATGAAAATTATGCATGAGTGAACTACCCAAGAATAAATTAATGACATGGAAGATATAAATGTGTTTGAAGTTTTTGGAATGCTTGGATGTTTTTTGGTTTTTTGTAATGTTTTATTATTTTTTTGGTATTTTTGAGAATGTTTATGATTTTTTGTTTGTTTTTTAAGTTTTATGCCTTTTTTAATTTGTTTTTGGGTTTATGTGGAATAAGGTAAAAGGAATTTTCCATAATCATGAGCAAGAAGGTAGGTTTACATAAAAGCAATATCAACTTCAAACATTAGCATGTTATAGGAAAAATGACTAACAATTGACAAAATGACTTAGAAAAATATAATGGAATACTGAAGGATGATTCCCCTAATTAATTTGAGAAGTTATATACAATGGGTTACACATGGTGATAGAATCCTATTTTTCACCATGGTACTTATCCAAAATGCTAGTAAATTGGTTTTCACATTTTGTCGATCTATGTACACATGTTTTCTTTTGTGCACTTTTTTGCTTTTTTATTTTTTTTAAATTTTTGATCCTTTAAATTTTTTTCGTAGATATAAAAATAACAACATATATAACCAAACTTTAAAAATATAATTTTTTAAGGTGCATGATGTTTCCTCTCCATCTTCTTTAGCTAATTTGTAAGCTCCTGATTTGTATTTGGAAATAACAATGTATGGACTTAACCAATTAGGCTCAATTTCCCCTCCTCTCTTTCAACATTAATTTTTCATTAAATTTCCTTCAAAATAAGATCTCTGATTACAAATTCACTAGATTTAATCCATTTTTTATAGCTATGACAATGGTGATTATGGTAAATTTGTAGGTGGTTTAAAGCATTGAGTCATTTTTCATCCAAAATGTAAAGTTTGATTAAGTGTGATGTTCAATATGATTCTTCATCTATGATTTTTTTTAAAATACATTTGCAAATATGGATTCTCAACCTTGATGGGTAAAATAGACTCACTACCATAAAAAAGGGAATAAGGGGTTGCTCCCATTATACTAGTGTGGTATGCCTAAAGGGTAGGATATAATTGAGTATGCTTGTCATGACTAAATTCATTGACAACTCATTTAATAATATGTGGAACTTTTTTTTGCCTTATCTTGGCCATTGCCTTGTGGGTAGTAAAAAGTGGACCATCCATGCTTAATGTGCTAGGTATGGCAAGAGTTTTAACATATTTATTTTTGAAGGGTTTTCCATTGTTAGAAATGAGAGTGGAGGGAATACAAAAATGACAGACAATGTGGTTAAGGATAAAATTATAATTTTGTTTTCTAGTCACATAGGTAAGTGGCATTGCTTATACCCACTTGGTAAAATACTTGGTTATAGTTATAATTTTATTATGCCCATTAGAAGAACTAAGATTTATTTTCCCAATGAGGTTTAACCCCCATGTGGAAAATGGCCAAGGTGTTTTGATAGGTTGTAAGGATTGTGAAGGACAATCCATAAGATCTCCATGTTTTTGACAAGGTATACACTTTTTGACATATACGCATGAATAAAATTCCATTATGGGCCAATAATAACCAACTTAGAGAAGATTTTTTTCAAGGACCATGCCACTTCAATTCACTCCAAAAATTACCTCATGAACTTCTTGAGTAGCCAAAGAAAACTCTTTAAAACTTAAACAATGTAGAAGGGTTTCATCATAGTCACAACAATACAAACTAATACTAAGGATTATATAATGGCATGTTCTTTGAATAAAGGATTTTCATTTATTGGAGGATAGATTAAATTCAAGGGTATGGTTATGAAGGTATGTATACATATCAAAGTAGCATTGAGAAGTGGTACCAACTACCTCAAAAAACACTTATGATTCTAGCACATCATAATCAGGAATCCATAGGTACTCAACCAAAAATTTATTGTGTTTTGTGCTTAAAGTAAGTAAAGATCCTATTATTTTCATAGAATATGATGCTTGACTATTGATTCTAGGCACTTGATGGAATTAGATGTATTCAAAATATTTTTTCAAGCTATCCACCATTTTTTTGTAAGGTATTAGATTATCATCACATGTTTTTAATTCATTAGTTACTTGATTGATGATGAGCTTGGAGTCACCAAAAATAAGGAGATGTTGTATTCCCTAGTAAATTACCATCTTGAGGCCTAATATAAGACCTTCATATTCTACTATGTTATTTGTACATGAGAGTTCAATTCAGAATGCCTTAAAAATATAACACCCATTAGGTGTTACCAATAATATGCCCACCCTCGAGCCATGATTTATAAAATATCCATGAAATAAAATTTTCCAAATTAGGGATTCATCGATAGACATGATTGCATCATTTGGTAATTCTATAATGAGATTTGCCTTGTTATGTAGCAGTGCTTTTGATAATACATCCACTAGAACTTTCCTTTTGATTAAATTTTAGTTAACATACTATAAATCAAACTCGCTAAGTAGCATAACCCACTTAGCCATCATGCATATTAGATTAGTTTTGGATAAGAGATATTTTAGAGGGTTAATTTTAGTGATGATTTTTGTTTGATTGTTAAACATGTAATGTTGTAATTTTTAGGAAGCAAAAACAACTCCAAGACAAGGTTTTTCTATTTGAGAGTAATTTAACTCATAGGATATCAATTTTTTTCTCAATTAGTAGACTATTACTTCTTTTCCATTACCATCAAGTTGTGTTAGTAATTCTCTAAGGGCATATTAAGTCGCTGAGATATATAATAAAATAGGTTTATCTACAACTAGTGGCATCAATATTGGTGGATTGGAAATATATTACTTGATATTATTAAATTCCTTCTCACAATCTTCTATCTAGGTAAAATAGATATCCTTTTTCAACAAAAGGTGAATGGATAACATATTTTTGTAAGTTAAGAAATAAATCTTCTGATGGCTTGTATCTTTCCTTATAAAATTTGAAGCTACTTAATATTTTTAGGTGGAGGCATATCCATTATAGTTTAAACTTTTGAAGGATCAATTTCAATGCCACACTATGAAATAATAGATCCTAACAACTTTCATGATGTAACACCAAACACACATTTATTTGGATTTATCCTCATGTTATTTTTTTACATTCACTCTAAAATATGGTGAAACACCTGAGGATGATCTACTCTAGATTTATATTTAGCCAAAATGTCATCCAAATAATCCTTCATAATACCATTAAGCAAGTCATAAAAAATAATGGTAATTGCCCTTTGATATGTTGAACTCACATTTTTCAACCCAAAAGACATCACCTGATATAAAAATATCCCCCATGGAGTTGTAAATGTTGTTTTATGTTGATATTCTTCAATAATTTTGATCTGATTATAGCCTAAAAAACCATTGATTAAAGATAACATTTCATAGCCTGCAATTGAATCAATGATAATATATATTTTAGATAATAGAAAGTCATCCTTTGAGCATGAATTATTTATATCAAAAAAGTATGTACATACTCTGATCCCTTAGGTTTATTTTATACTAGTAAAATTTTTGATATCTAATCTGAATAGTCAATGGGGTGTATAAAATCTAAATCCACCTATTTCTTTAACTCTTCCTTTACTAGCAACATGATTTTGAGATGCAATTTTTAGAGATTTTTGTTTACTGGTTTTGGATTTGGATGTACCATAAGCTGGTGAACTAATAAATATAGATCTAACCCTACCATATATAGATAAGACCATGTGAATACATAAAAAACTCATGAATTAGTAGTGTAAATATATCCCTTTCTTCTAGATTGAGTGATATAACAAGCTTTAGAATCTTTGGATTAGCTTCAATATTGATATTTATAAGAATCGTTTCTGCAATAAGTAGACTTGATTCATATTTATAAGATAGGGGTTGTGTAGGAAGATGAAAATATTCTTCATACTCTTCTTTTTTTGATTTAGATGTAAAACTAATAGAGTGACAAAATGTTTTTCCCTAAAATATGCAAAATCTGCTAGTTGTATTAGAAAACCTTTCTTATGATCACTTGCAAGAATTTGATCCTTGATCCTTAAGAACTCATATATAGATTCATCATTTTTAAAATGCTCAATTTGGGGTGTATATTGTTGGTTCCATTGGATGAGAGAAGGATATGCAAGGTCAAGTGTTAGAACATCATTTTAATAAAAAAGAATGATAAGGGCTAGATCTTCAAAATGACTAATGGTGGAACATATCTCATTATTTGATGAATCATATTTTGACTCAATATAAGAATAAATTTGGGAAATTTTTAGATGCACAATAAGTGGGTTAAATCCTAGACCATTCTTCCCTTCATTGGCTTTTAGTGTTATTGGTTCAAGGGCACCTTGTTCACAAAGACCAAAACCTTTGCCCTTGTAATTCATTATTTTACAGATGATGTATTTTACAAAGATGTATCTATTGGTATAAAATAAAGTAACTAATTCATTAGATTAAAGCTATGATGAATTTTAGTCATCAATATGTTCATCATAAAGGAAGCCTCCCTTAAGAAATTTTGTCTAATCGAGATTTTTAACCATTATATTATCCTTTATATGGTATGTCCTACCATATTCATTATGATTGGAATGCATTTTACATGTATAAAAATAATAAATAATGTACTCATTCATTCCTAAATAAATGATTTTGAAATGAGAAGAATTAGAAGATGTTGGTTTGTTGGATAATGGATTGGATGTTTGCTCAATAGATGGTTTATTAGAGGCTTGCTTGATGGATGGACTATTTGAAGCTTACTTAATGGATGGTGAATTGGTTAATGCTTTTTTAATGTATATGGATGGACTTGGAGTATTAATCCAACCACCAAAGGGAGGTGTTTGAAATAAAATTTTAGGATTGACATAGTTTTCAAATGAAGGGTAATCCTCAACAGGAGTATAATTTTCTTCTATGACTAGTAGATAGTTGGGATTTTGATATTTACCTTCGAAGAGTTTACAATATTGGAAGGGATGAGGATCCCCTTGAATAGTTACATCCATTCTTGTGAGGGAAGATTTCAAGTACTGATGGAGGGTGGATGGGATGGTATTCATGGAATGGATCCATGGGCATCCAAGGAGTATATTTTACAATAAACCAAGATCAAAAACATTAACAAGTGTTTCTTTAATAATAGATCCTACCATCAAAGGAAGATGGATAGTGCCAATAGACTAATGTTCTTTATTATCACATGCCTTTATTTTTATGATATTTACCTCTATTGTTGTTAATGGATATCCAAAATGTTTTATGAGTCTTAGTGTACATAGATTAAGGGTTGAACCATTATCTATAAAAACCCTTTTTATCATATGTGTAGAAATATTAACCTCTATATACAATGGGAATTTATGTTCTAAACCTAAAGGAGAAACATTAGAATGATCAAACATTACTTGATTATTTGTTTCCAAAGAACCTATTAACACTTGGAAGTTTGTGGGATACATTTTTTGAGAAACATTGGACTCCTGAAGGACTTTATAAAAAATATCTTCTTACACAAGGGAAGTCTTGAGAAGGTCTAGAATGGATATGTTGGTTGGGGTTTTCTCAAGGTGATATATAATGTTTTACTCAAGTTCAACATTAGAGGGGCATGCACTTGGTAAGGTAATCTTTGTGCATCTTGTGGTGACATCACATTCATATTTTGGCAAAGTGATAATGATAACATGTTTATGTACCATATCAATGCTATTGATTATGGAATCAAAGGATGATTATCTTGGTAACATTGCTTGATTCTAGTTGCTCTTGTTTTTTTACTTTGCCTTGCTCATGATTAGGGAATGGGTCTTGGTAAATCCCTAATTTTTGGTTATTAGATTATTTTGATGATGAGTTTTCTACAACTATGTCACCTTTATCAATAAGATATTAAATATAATGTTTTGGGAAGATGCATTGGTTTGTTGAATGACCTCTTATATGATAGTATTCATAATATTATTCCTTTTTGTACCAATTGGGTTTTGGAACATTTTATTCAAAATTTTTTGTGTTTGGACACACAATCATCTTCGCATGGGCCAAATTTTAAAAAACATTTTTGTAAGTGTCACCTAATTGAGTGAACTTATGTTTTGCTCTTCTTTGTTTTGGTTGCCCACAATGAATTATGATGTTATGAATTTATTGGTTATATGTTTGTGTTTGTGGATTTTGAATATGTTTTATATCTGTTACACAATATCTACCAAGATTATTATTTTTGGCAAATAATTTGGGTTTGTTTGTTGGTTTCAAGTAATTTTTATTATCTGGATTAAAGATTTTAATTATACCTCTATTTATCAAATTTATTTCTACCTGAATCCCTTTTTTGATAATCTCATCAAAAGATAATGGGAAAATAAGTGGTAAGTAATGTCCCAAATCTACTTTTAAGTTGTTCATAAAATTGTCTACTAACTCTATTTCTGGAAATGACCATATAAAATGGCTTGCCATTGCTTTCCATATTTTAAGGAAAGAAGCAAAAGTTTCACCATTCCATAGAGTGTCAAGTCTTTCTCAATATTTTAAGAGAAGTGACAAAAAAAAAATTTAGATAAGTCTTCAAAAGTGGAGATAGGTCTTTTTGGAAGTCTTGAAAACCATTCAAGGGCCTGACTTCTGAGGCTGTGTGAAAATAGACACAACATGAATTCATTACTATAAGCAATGTATGCACATGCATGATAAAATCTATTTAAATGTTCCCTAAGATACCCTTTACCTTTGTACTTATCAAATTTGGGGAGTTCAGAATATTTGGGGAATAGTGTAGTCATTTTGCTCACATCATAGAGATATGAACAAATCTCCTCAAACTTAAATTGCTTTTATAGATTGTAGGAACCATATTGTAAGCCTTAGACTATATCCTTTATATTCTGAAATTCTTGCATGAGAAAAGGGGTTAGTTGGCCCATTTGACTTAAATAATTAGGTGGTTGATTTGTGTGTTGGGGCATGTTTGAATTAAAATTATTGGGAATCTGATTTTTATAATTAAAGTTTTGAGGTTGGGAAAAAGTATTGAAGTTATAATAAAGGCTTTGATTAGTACCAAAATTCATTTGACTTGAATAAGAGTTAAAACCAAATTTGGTTTAATTTGGGTTTGGATTCTGGTGAAAACCAAGATAAGGATTTTATGTAAAATTTGAACCTTCTTTGTTCAAATTTAGGTTAATGTTTGGATTGTTTGATGTGTTAGTGTTAAATTTCATGGGATTGGAATTGGTATTTTGACTAAAGATTGTTTGGTTAAACATGATTGGGTTATTTTATTATTGAGTCATGTTATAATTTGAACTAAATTGGTTGAAACCTAAGTTTGAGTTATTTGTGTTGGGTTGTTATGATTAAGGTTAACATTGGATTGTATTTGATTTTGGCTTGAGTTATTATTAGGATTTGGGGTAGATTTAAATGAAAGAATTTGGTTATAACTAGATTGGTTTTGACTTGGATTGGGATTTGGGGGAACTAGTCCCAAAAATAATTGATTTGGTATATTTGGGTTTATACTTAGTTTGTTGAATGTGCATGAAACAACATTAAAACTAGGATTTGATGACTGATTGGGAAAACTAGAATATGTATTCAAGATTTGGTTAGTATCAGATATGATAGGTGAGTTTTTAAAACTATGATTTGGATTGAATGATGAGTTTGAATAAAGATTTGCACTTGGATTTATTTGATCATAACCCTATAATTTTGGGTGCATACCTAAATTTGGTGTAATCAAATTTTAATTTTTTTTACTTGAAATAGATGGGAGACCCATATTAAAGTTTGGATGATTTTATTTTATGATGGGAAAACATGAAGTAGGATTCAAGTTTTGAATGGTGGGTTGCATGATTGATGAGTTTGAAGCTATATTCAAACTTGGATTTTTTTGGATGGAAATTCATATTCACATTCATGGTAGGATTACTAAAGGGATTATTTGATTGGTGAGATTGAAAGTTTATAATCTCTTGGATTCATTCATATGCATGTATTTCCATTGGAAAACCATGACTAGCTTGAGATGACTCTTCTTGTGAAATGGCTTTCCCTTTGTCTTGAGAGACTCAGGGATGGGATTGTGAAGAATGAATGAGAGCATTATTGACCTCCAAAGATCCTTGTGGATTTTGTTGATTAAGATTAGAATAAGAAGGTTATTTACTTTAAATGATATATTTCAAGTTATGTACATCAAAATCAAATGGGAAATTACACTAAAGCCTAAGACTCAAAGTAATACTTCATTTTTATTGGACATCATATATTAGACAAGGGAAGGTAGAGGTTGGGTAGCTTTGGGGATACCATATTGGTAAGACCCTCCCTCCTCTTCTTCATGCTTGGTTATTTCATGTATTTATATATGATTCTATTGACCAAGGAACTAAAAGAGGTCATTGCCAAAAGGATCTTCTATTGTATAAGGAGGATTTAACATGACCATTTACCGAGTAATAGCCATGATTTGGAAAGAAAATAAAAATGACTTAAATAAAAAGGATGATCTAAATTAATAATACAAACCAAAGATTATGACTAAAAAACTTAAATTCTTGAACTAATTATTTTAAAAATGTTATTTTAAAAGAATTAGTTTTCAAACAAGGATTTTTAGTACGTGGAAAAAATAAGAAAATAATTGAAAATTTTCTACTCTAAACAAATAAACAATTATACATTAAGTGTGAAAACTAGGATGAAGGTTGTGAGCAACTATTGGGCCTTCCATTATCACTTAATAATCTATGCTCTCAACTGTGACCTAATATTTCAACGTGATAACCATGGAATATCCTGCTATTCCCATGATCCACTGAGTCCAATTTTGAGGGTGTGTGAAAAGTTGATTCTTGGAGCTAATTGCTAACTAATGCACCAAAGTTGAATGAATAAAAAGTTTATCCTAAGCTTAAGGTTTATATGATCATATCTAGGGGATAAAAATTCATAAAGTGGATGCACACTATTGGGTCTTATCCCAAAGTTCTCAACATATTCATAAAGGTCTTAGTGTGTTAACAATTGATAATACCAAATTTTGAGGTAGTTGTTAAAATAATAGGTATTGGAGCATGAAATCTCCTCACATCATAGTGTGCGTAAAACACATAATTACTTAGGAAATTGAAACACCTAGGTATCAATTTATATACCCTATCAATAAAAAAAGGTCTAGCTTACCATGTGGTGATCAAATCCATGATCGATAGAGCCCATAATAAAATAAAAATAAAATAGATACCTATTTCTGATTTCCAATTTTTGTCACCAATGTAATACCAAGGAAAGAGCATACAAAGATATTACTTAGGTAAAAAAATAATTGTGAAAATATTTCTAATTTCTAGGTTTTGTTACCAATTTAATGCCAAGGAAATAACATGCACTAATTTGACAACCATGAACAAAATACTGAAATAAAAGTGATGTAATTACTAAGATTTTTGAAAATAAAAACAAAAAATGTTAGAAATAAGAAAATTAGATTTTATTGATTCTTTTTTATGATCCTCTTTAACAAGTGTTCTACAAACAAGTTGTTAGAATGTTTGATTTGGCTATAAATGAGATAAATTATAATAGAACAAATGAAAAAATGCATAAACAAGTGAAAAAACTACTCTCTGGTACAAAAATATTGTTACATAGTCAGTTTACAAAAGTAAAATTGAAAAAAATAATGCAAAGAAAACATAAAAAGTAGAAAACTGAAAATAAAATGACTCATGCTTATATGATGATTTCAATATGCAGATCAATGATTTCACCACCAGTATTGATGAATTTATTATGGGAGAGATGAATTCACTATAAAAATAAATGATTTCATTATAAGGTAGAATGATTTTGCCATTTTTGAAAAAATGTTGTTGATAGTGAAAAAATTGGTTTCCAAACAAAAATGATTTTTAACCTATAAAAAAAACAAAAAATATAGAAAAACATAGGAAAAGGATGATTTCGCTATTAGGGTCTATAATTTTGATTTTAAATCTCCTAATTTCATTGGTATGCAAAGAAACTTACACAACCAAACATAAAAAAAGTGACAACAAATTGTAGCTCATACTAGCACTAAAATAATCAAGATTAAATGCAAAATTTAAACATAAACAATAAAAACCAAAAGAGAAATGTTATCTAAGTACAAAATATGATGATCAACAGATTAAACATATGTGGGAGAGGTCCCACTGGGCTTTCTATAAATGTATGAAATAGATTTAAATATGTAAATAAAGTAAGATAATCCTAATCTAAGCTAAAATTAAACTATGTTAGAGCAAAAAAAAAAAACAACAATAAAAAAAATTTATACTTTGAATGCACAAGATTTCTCCATTGTGATGTATATATGATTTTCTCTTTCAAGTATGTGGTGTTCACTCCTCCAATGCAAAGAGAGAAAGGGTAGCATTTTGGTACAAAAGGAAAAAACTTGATTCAATTTTATTTACTTTTAATTCAATTATTTGTAAGAGATCTAGATTTTGTGATGTCAAAGGATGCTTGTGATTTCAAAGTATGATTGAAAATGAAGATTTTAAAGCTTATTTATAGATGCTTGGAGAAGGATCCAATGAAGGAGGATCATTTGGATTTTTTCAATGATTCAAATGATCAACTATGGATAATGAGTCCTCACCCATGATAATGGAGACCTTTTCAAAATGGTTGAGAAAATAGTGGGGTTGGTTAACTAACTCAACAAGACTAAGTCAATTTCCTTGAAAACTTAGGGTATGAGTCATAAGAAGTGAATAATTTTATGTATTTGATTGGGATGAGGGAGAAAAAAGTGGGAGATGTTTTGATGAGGTAGAAAATCTATATTTTATTATTTAAAATAAGGATTTAAGGGTGCATAATTGACTTATTCAATATGTTTAATTCTTCAATTATTTGATTTTAGGAAGAAATGTGATTTATTAATTTAAGAATAATTATTAAATATATTTAGGTTCATTTTGACACTAAATTAAATTTAGGTGTTTAAATAATTGTTTATTTCTCTCATTATGCTTTGTGAAACTTTTGTTGTTATAAGTTATGCTTTGGTAACCATTTTTGTATTGTTTCTAAATTTAACCCCTTTTAAATTTGTATATGTGCCATTGTATATTCTTTGGAAGATGTATCACTATTTGAGTCATTTATATACATTATCTATTGTATTTTAATTTTCAATGCTAAACAAGAATTGGTGTGGTGCACATGCATTTTATGATATGTATAATAATATTTAGATCTCCTCACTAGGTGTAGAGGGTGTAGGTTGATCAACTTAGCTTTAATTATTTACCTTAGTATCTCACATTAAATCTTGTTTTATATTTTAATGATTTTTTTAAATCACTAGTTATAGATGTACTTTATTGTGATTTATGATTTAGATATGAAAGAGTTCTAGGCACAACCTCACTAGGTGTAGATGCATGTGCATGGTTTACTCTAGCATATTTTGAATATTGTGTACATGTAATGTGATTTAAAAATAATGTGACTTGTTAACTTAATAACTGATTTTTATTATATAAATCTGATATTAACTTGCTCATACTGATAATTTAATCCCTTAGAGTCTTACAAGTGTAAACCCTAGTTACTTATGATTGAACATGTAGGAACACATCCTATAGGATAGATGTGTGAATAGGATGAGTATGGGATTAGTGACAATTATATAAGCTATGTAATCTCATGGAAGATTGATATCATGGACCTAGTTAGAGGGAAAGTATCCATCCCCCTCATGGAGATGAGGAGAAGGAGATTCTTTCATGTGCATAACATATAACATTGAAACTTGAAACATAGTTGTTAGCTTATGTAGTAAATACTCTGTGTAAGGTTTTATTTCTTAATTAAATTTTGTATAAGATAAAAATGGCATGCTCAAGATATAATGAAACATGACATGTATTTCAATATATGTAAAGCATCATGTATTCATGTGTTTGTATTTTCTAAGTTCATTCTGAATTAAAGGAAACAAGGATGTAAATGAAAGTATTAGACTTTGCAACAAAAAGTGATACACTTCTTTTTTCATTGTTTTCATGATTATATCAAATAAAATTAGAAAATGTATGGATCAAAATTCTAAAATATGGGTTTCATAATTTTGGAAATATAAACCCTAAATTATCTAGGGTTAGGGTTTTGAGCAATGTTCACCAAATGTTTTAACCTTTTAGGACTTAGTGAATGTAGATCCTATTTTGTTAAAGAGATGAGTAGAATAAATCAAGGAAATAATATGTAATAAATATAACCATTGATTTTTTATATAATTGACTATCTTTAACTTTTTTTAAAATAGTAAGAAATAGTGAAAGTAATATTTTAGCTAAAAAATAATTGATATAGATGATCTAGTTGTTTAAAAATGATATGAAAGATGGTCTTAGTGTCATAAAATAGACATCGGTATCATAATCTCTCCTGAATAGTAGTGTCATAATTGAATAGTATATTCATTATTAGAAAATTGATGGTAATGTCTTGATATTAGTGGTAGTGTCCTTTGTGTAGGAGTATCTTCTGGGTGCACTTGTGTCTAGATATCTGAGATATGTTCCTACATACATGAGTCTTGAAACCTTGTATCTTATTTTTATTGACTAATTTAGTATGAAACCCCTAATCCTTGATGTAGTTAGGACATCCAGCTGGCATGAGCTAAAAAGTGTGTTTATTAGTAGGGTAGGATAGACATCCTCAACACCCTTCTATGAAGAGAGTTGCATACATACCAATAATTTGAGGAGGGATCGAGTCTGATGTAGTTCTCCCCACCTAAGTGGTGGTGAAAGTGTAAGTGATGCTAGTATTATAGTGGCCTTGAGTGCCTTGAATGTGCTTGAGATTAGAAATATAGATAATTTGAGCTTAGGGAATTTTTAGATGGTACTATGCAAAAATAGGGTAGAATAGGGATTGATAACCTTAATTATTCTCAACTTGTTTTGAGTTTGATTGTGTATTTTTCATCTGATTTCCATCTAGTTGTTATAAGACTAATATTCAAGTAAATATACTATTATGATGCTTGTAAGGGTGATAAAATAGGTCTAAGTCGACCTTAATAAGATTTAGTTTTTAAAAGGTATTCATTTGGGAAAATATAGGGAAAAGAACATTAACGCCATTTTGGAAACACTAGCACCATGTGACACTAGTGTCTTTATTATGGTGCTAGTGTCCAGCTAAAAAAACATTAGGCATGAAGGGTCAAGATCAAAAAATGAGAGTCTAAGACTACTTTATGACTAACTAAGGATGCTTGTAGCCCATACTAAGGTTGAATAAGTGTGATAATAAGTTATAAGATAGGTATATATATAATATAAGGATAGGTAGTCTCAATTAGCACTCTTAGCACTTGAATACCACTTTTGAGTGATTACACTATCCAATAATAAGTGTTTTACCTATAATAAGTGCCCAACCAATAAGTACCTAACCTATAACAAGTGCTTAGACATCAACAAGTGCCTAATTTAAAACAAGTGCCAAACTAATAATAGGTTTTAACCTAATGAAAAGTGTGTAACATAAAACAAATATCTACTAGGAAATAATTACCTCATACCTAACATATAACTTATACATAACACATACCTAATATGTAACAATCTATGTAGTAGGACTTTAACTAATAACATGTATAATAGGGTTTGAATAACCATAATCAAGTTCCCTTCCAAACCCACCAAACACATTTCATTCCTCAACACCAAACACATTCATTCAAGACACAGTTCCTTCCAAGTCAAACTTACTACCAATCCCAATTCTAATGTTTGCCAATAACATGTAACATATCAAAAATATAAACCTAACTAATAGATGCATATTCCTAGTTGAGAAAAAAACCAAATAGATATTACTCATTATTCCATCCCTCCATTTTATCCTAGTCAGAGTAATCCACTTTGGACCACCAAACCACAACCATCCATTTATTTTCATCTTACACCCCTATCCCAAGAAATACAATAGGTGAAGGATGTAATTTTTACTCTTCAAATATGAAATCAAAGAAAGAAGTTTAAATTGAGTGAAATATGTTCATACCCTTTTAACATGGACTACCCTCAAATACCATTTCCTCTAGGTTTCAATCCACCAAAGTTTAAAAAATATAAAGGAAAAGGTGACTCGAAGGAACATCTAAAGGAATTTTATGTTACTTTCTATCTAGTGGCCTTTAAAAATATCTATTTATTTTTCCATTATCCTCACATTGTAGCAGGGCATGCCTTGATGTGGCTACTCCAAATTTCAAATAACTTTGTACTTGGCTTTGATGACCTATCAAATAAGTTTTTGAAACACTTCTATAATATCGAACATGATATTACCATGGTTGATTTAGGCTAGGCTTAACATAGGAGTGGTGAGAGTTTCTCAAGCTACCTATAATAATGGAAGGCACTTGTTGGACATTTCACACATAATTTACTAGTTGAATAATTGGTAGTAGTGTTTACCTTTAAATTTCAAAGTGATATAACCCATCAACTAGATCTTCAATGTGACCACATGTTTAAGGAGATTAATGACAAATGCCTACAAATTGAGAAATCCCCTTATCAATAAAGGAATAATCAAGTTGTACATTCTTATCTAGATCTAAATCTAGTATTAAGGCCTAAATTAGAATCAAATCCCAATTCAGATGCATGATATTGTGTTAGCCAAAGATATTACTTCTAAAAATCCCAAGGTTTATAACTATAACAATAACATTGCTGGTAATGGATTCACTTAATCATGTCATGTAAAAATAGTGCAAACACCATTTGTTCAACAAAATCCACTTATGCAACTAGCTATGATAATGTAGTGACTCTTAAATCCTCTTTTTCAAATGACTCAACCAAAATAAGACCACGTGTAAATAGAGTTTTCATTGACCTTAAAGAGTCCATTGAGTTAGTGTCTCAAAAACTAGCTTTTATCAATTTGATTAGTTGGCTCATTCTAAAGCCATTTCCTAAGGGTGTGCCTTCCCAAAATGGTATAAATAGCATGATTTTTGTGATTATCACTAAGTCAAATGGAATTCCATATGCTGATGCATGTAATTAAGTCACCTCATCGAGAATATGTTCAAAAATGGATAAATAGATTAGGATAATAGGGCCCTTGCTTCTAATTAAAACATGGGAATTTATCAAAACATTTTTTCGTAACTTAATGCCAATAATCAAAATCAAAAAAAAAATCAAAAAAATCATAGACCACTAGAACCACAATAATAAAAATAACAATGATGGTAACTGTGACCAAAAAATGGTAGGAATTGAGGTTAGAATGAACCATCTAACTAAAGGGTTTATCATGTCATTACATATGCCTATAATAAAGTTGTAGGACATATTATGGGAAGTCATATCCACCATTACCATTAATCCTAGACCAATAACCAATCACTCATAGCTAGTACCAAATAATACTCAAGCATCTCCTTATGCATGTAATCCTCCTTTGGTTTGTATGAGAAACCAAGCTCAATAATACCCAAATATTACCATCTCATGTCATTCTCCTCCTTTTCTCATTTATATTATTACATCACCTAATATGGATTATGAAATAACTGATGGGTATTTGCAAATCTTATACAATGAATTAACTCATGTAAACAAATAATGGAGAGAGCTGAACATAGTAGATTCTTTCAACACAAATATATTATTTCTATTATTTGATTAATTTAATTCTATTACATGCTTTATATAGCCATAAAAATATCAGAACTTCCTAAATAATAGGAAGACATAATAACAAATAACTTAGTAATAGTCATGAGTATAACCACTCTAACCACTAACCTTTATATGTATATCACTATGGTAAATGTTATTTACCATGTTACCATATGGTAACTTATAAACAATAAATTCTGATTTACCATCCTATAAATTTCCCATGTAAATATTATTCATAACATTCACCCCATTAATGTTGATATGGTACAACATAACTCCTATTACAATGTGTTGTATGCGCTTGCCTCATAATCTTAATCAAATAAAGGCATGTAAACCTCCAAATGGTTGACTATCTTGCTATACATGACCACAACTATGCAAAGGAACACATCCCACATTTACTCCATGAAAAGAACACACTTGGCATTCCACTGGTAGATCATATTCATAAATAAAGAAGGTTATTAGAGGATCACTACACTTATAAAATTTTATCTACTTTTTTACATCTATGGTTTTCTAGATTGACCACCAACCCTTCCCAAATTTATGAGTGTTACAATAAACTGAGATGACACACTCTACAAAGTTTTCTATTAGGAGTTAAAATATCATGATTTTGTTTACATCTTTTGCATATTAAACCAGAATTGATAGAACACACATACTAAATGTCACATTTGACCTTATAATAAATCAAATTCTTACTTGTAGCCACTGTGTACAAATGTGCCACTCAGTCTCACATAACAAAGAAGACTACCACTACCACTGGTAGTGTTCCTTGAAAAAATCCAATTTTATTTTGAATGGAAAATGAAACATTGCTTTATGTTCCCCACCTAAAATGTGAACATTTACAAAAAATAAAAACACCACACAACTTAAATTAAATTCACACCACACAAATGTGCCACCATAACATATTATTAACCTCATAATTGGTGATGGATGAGAGGTGTGAAGATCTTCCTACCTCCATTTTCATCTATCCTCTAGCACATAATACATATCACTTAGTTGATGATGTTGTAAAGATCATATGCATATTGTTTTGACTAAAATGGGGTCCCCCCCCATAATACTAATATACTCACCAGATGTTGGGTATGCTTGAAAATGCATTTGTAAGGCAATTTTTTTTATTTTTACAATTTAGAATTTTGAATCTTGACAAAGATTTAACACTAACATAATATTTTTTAACAATAATGACTTACTAAAAGGAATTACAAAAATCATTATTGATAGAAAAATATTTTTTAATTTTTGACTTATAAAAATGGCTTTTAATACTAACACGTATCTTGACAAATTAAAGACTATTGAAAGATACATGTATGACTTCAATAATCTAACGCTATCAACTATTAAAATAATATAACATATGACTAAAAAAATAAAATTAAAAGACATAAATTAAAGAATAATAATAATTTTTATAAAATCCAATAACTAAACTTATAAGACTCAATTGAATCTATTAAGACAATAACCAAATGAATTTTGAAAACTAATCAAAATTCTATAGTAAAAACACACTAAACACAAAATAAAATATAGAACCATGGAAAATTTTATTTAAAATAGACAGACTTCTACAAAATAACACTTAAAATTTTGATTGAGTAATGTTATATAGAATTTGTCAATAAAACATTGAGGTGCATTAAATATAGTGGTTGAGTTTTTCATGGGGATTAGGTCTATAGGTGGTGAGAAGAAAAATTCCATGGGTGATCTACAAAATAAAAACCATGGGCGAGCTCAAAATTATGCATATCAATATAACCAATGATCCGATAGAGGTAAGTTGATGATATTATCAATATTTGATCCAAATGTAAGATCTATTTTATCTCTAAATAATTTACATGTGAATGTTATCTAACTTACAGTTCTAGATAGATCCATGTGATTCTGTAAGTCTTGATGCCATAAAAAACATATCGATCTAGAATTTGATAGATCAAAAATTATGAATGCCAAAAGCCATGTAACAAGGGAACCATTCGATGCAGGCATAATGTGAAAGATTTAGATAGAAGACTTGTCAATGTAAATAGAGATGATCAAAATTGCATAATATGTTTCACTAAGAATATTATTTATTTCAAGCTCTAAACTTTGAGAACTGGTGTCTTTCTAAATGATGTTGTAATCTATGCAATAAAATAGCCTAGTCTACATACATTTTAGAGGAAACATTGATACATGTGTATATATAATACATGAGGCAAACACCATATGATTACAATAAAATTTATATGATTAGATCAGATGTTGACTTCAAATACACAAGGTTGCACTCAATCCAAAAGCATCAAGATATAATATCATTCTCTCCACTTTCTAAACTTATAACCCTATTATGATAAAAGACTAACTATGCTATATTATAATTTAATGGTGAATGAATAATCCATAAGTGGGTTATATTACAACTAATAGATATTAAATAATTAATAAGATAAAGCAACTACAAACTCATTCTCAAAACAAAAAACTCTCATGCATATGGACAAAACACAATACTATTTCCCCTCTAAACTACCTATACTCCCATAAGAGGATCCCTATTATAATACCAATTATGGTTATTTGAAGAGATTATATAATGATTCAACTCATGCAAAAAAATAATGGAGATATCTAAACATAATAGATTCTTTCAACACAAATACATTATTTCTATTCTCTAATTAATCTCATTCTATTGCATGTTATTATATAGCCATAGAAATAATACAACTTTCTAAATAATAGGAAGACATAATAACAAATAACCCACTAATAGTCATAGGTATAACCACTCTAAACACTAACCTATATATGTATATCACTATGGTAAATGTTATTTACAATGTTACCATATGGTAACTTACACATAGTAAATTTTGATTTACCACCTTGTAAAATTCCCATGTAAACATTATTCATAACAATCACAAATCAACTTACTAAAGTTACCATTCCATGTCCACAAACTTATTCTCCTAATCAACCTATCCAAATACCCATACAAGATAAAAGCAATCCAATTAACACCACCAAGGAAAAAACAAATGTTATTATGGAGTAATTGAAAAAAACCTCGCACAAATCTCTATCTTAGATTTGTTGTGTACTTCCACTATCGACAAGAACATCCTTACCAAACTTTTGAGCCAATCCAAAGTGTTAAATGACATTACACGAGATAAATTCCAAGCCTTTGTAGGACACTTAACTCTTGGGCAATAATTTACCTTCAACCAAAGGGACATGTCATCCCTTGGCCCTCTCCATAATAACTTGTTATATATTGAAGTAATCATAACCCATAATAAAGTTAAATATGTCCTCATAGATAATAGATCAGGCCTCACCACTATGTCTCTAAGGTTATTCAAGCATCTTGGATACACAATAACTGACCTTCAACCATAGACTATTACTATTAAGGATTATAATAATGAAGAAAGGGAGTCACAGGGAGTAATTTATTTTCCAGTGATCATTGGCCCTTGACCCACAACACACTTTATCATGTGCCAAATTTAGATTTATCACATAAATTGCTTTTGATCTGAGCATGGTTATATGAAATTTTGGCAATACCCTCTACATTGAACTAATGTATAAAGTTCCCCCATTCTGGGATGGAGGTGACTTTTTCTAGAGACTTGCAACTATATAAATTCTACAAGCATTTAAAAGTTGAATATAAAAGTTTCAAGTAATTTTTTGACATAGACCTTATACCAAATAAGAACAAAGATGTACTTATTAAATTACCAAAATCTAATTATATAAACTCATAAAGCCTTACCTTCACTTCATATGTTCTCCCTCCTGATATAGCCAATCATTTTACCGTTTATGATAAAGGTTTAAGTGAATACGTCATGCACAATGAGTTCCACATAGCCAAGTTTCCACAGGACCTAAAATCTTAAGGAAGACCCAAATCCAAGGAGATTCAAATGGAATGGCAACATAAAGGTAATTTTAATAACGAAGAGCCAATTATTTTCACACTGGCCACTAACCAATAACAAGACCTACTTGATGAGGGTAATTCTTGGCTCTATAATTATGACTTATCTGATTGCTACCAAATTAAAAAAGTATCACATCCCTAAATAGATCATGAATAATCAAGATTATGAAGGAAGAGGCCTAGGGGGAAACCAACAAGGCACTATTGATCCTATCTCTATGACCAAACATGAACAAAATTATTATATTAGATTTAAACCACTTGGGGGGTGATCCTTCATATCCTATCCATGTTCCTACACCAATGACTAGTGATGACAATGTCAATAGCGATGTAGAGTCTGATTATAGTATATAAAATGAATTATCTAATACCAACCTATTTAACTATCTTGTCATATGTAACATTACACCTATCATTTATCCTTCCCCACTTTTCCTACATCATCTTCAACTCATACACTAGGACCAATAAGAATTTGTAATATCATTTAATGAGTTTAAAAATGATGAGGCCATTTGTGACTTCATAGGCTTAAGAGATAATATTCCTCTCAGAGATCATAAAAAAGGGTTTTCTATCACATTATATCCTATTACCTATTTCAAGGAATAGGTGAAATTCCTTAGCAAAAAACAACAATAAAATCAAACATTAAGGTCCTAAAGTGAAAACCTCCTTGAGGCACTTTCAAAAAAAGGGTAATAGTAAACAAAAAGTACAATCTCTTGGTGAAAACTTATTTTAGGCACCATTAGATGGCAATGTTCACCCTTATTTGAAGGAAGATCAGGACTACTAATACCTTGATCATATTTGGTTTGGATATCAGTGCATAATAATAATATGCCTTTGAATAAATTGTGCAAGAGTGTTTAAAAGTTTTTGTTACATGGCCTTTGCCACCATTCAATGGTTCTAATTTATCCTATATGGGTGAAATTGACAAACTATTTAGGCCAATAGATTATTGTATTGCCAATCAATTTACCTCCTTGCCTACTCTCATTGAAGATGGTTCTACACTCCTTGTGGAGGAGACTTTTGAATTTAATATTTGAACACCAACAAATAAAAAGAGGATAAAACTAGGTGTTTCCCTAATTGAGGAGGAACATAAAGATTTTATTGATCTTATTAGGGATTTCATTGATATTTTTTCATGGGCTTATTATGATTTTCTAGGTCTAGATCCTTATTTGGTTATACACCATCTTGTAGTACATTCTAATTCCAAGCCCAATAAGTAAAAAATAAATAAAATGTATCCTCATATTATTGTGTTGGTCAAGAAAGAACTAGACAAAATCCTAGAGGTAAGATGCATTCATCCCATTTACTATTCGAAGTGGATCTCAAATAATGTGTTAGTTATCAAGAAGTGAGAGGGTATAAGATTATATATCAATTTCTATGACATAAATAAGGACTATACAAAGAATGAATTTCCATTTTTAATTATTGGCATGATTGTGGAATCTACATCTGGATATGAGATGATTTATCTCATAGATGATTTTTCAAGGTATAACTAAATAAAGATCATGCTAGAATTTCTATAGAAGATAATGTTCACCACTCCTTGGGGAATGTTTTGTTACAAGTTAATTCATTTCAACATCAAAAATGTTAGTGCCACATAACATGTAATGATTGTCATTTTTCATGACATTATGCATGATATTGTTGAAGATTATTTTGATGATATCCTAGGAAAATCCAAGACTATAGCAAGACATCCAAAGGTGTTGCAAAGAATATTTGAATGCCTTTGTGAGTACAATTAAGAAAACCATAAAAGTGTGTCTTTGGCATCACTTTGGGAAAATTGATACGATTCATTATCTCTTGTAGTAACATTGAATTCTATCTAGCGAAGATTATATCTATTATTGAGATTCTACCTCTATTTACTTTGAAGTAGCTCCATAGTTTTTTAGGTAAGATACAATCCATCAGATGATTCATTTCACAACTAGTTGATAAATGCCATCCATTTACCCACTTTTTGAAAATGAGAACCACCTTTTCATGGTATGCTAATTTCCCAAAGGCCTTTGAACACTTGAAATAATACTTGGCCAATCCATCTATTTTATTACCACCCATACCAGAAAAGTTGTTACTTCTCAATTTATCTGTAACTAAAAATCTTGGGGGCACTTTTAGCCCAACATGATGAGATATGAAAATAACATGTTGTTTAATACCTAAGATTCACATTGGTCACATATGAGCACAATCATACACTGATAGAGAAATATTTTTTAGCCATTATTTTCACATCCCAAAATTTATGTCACTACATGCTTAGCAACAAGACCATCATCATAGGAAAAGTAGATCCACTCAAGTACGTACTTTAAAAAATAGATTTATAGAACCGCATGGCTAAAAAAATATTGATTTTAAGTGAATTAAATATTTAATATGTTAATTATAAGTCCATCAAGAGATAAGTACTTGTAGATGAACTTCCTGAAGCTCCCCTTTCTAACACTCAGACACTCACCTCTAGGTTTCTATATGAGTCTATCATGATCATAATAGAAGCACCTCATGTAGAACAACAATATACACTTTATTTTGATGGTTCCTTCATGTATCATGGATCATGAGTAGGACATATAATCAGAGTACCATAAGGGGACCTTATTTTGAAGTCTTTTTGTATCACTATTCCTTGTAGTAATAACATAGTTGAGTATGCAACACTCATTATGGGAATTTACCTATAAATAAAATGGAATATCCAACATGTAATAGTTCATGGAGATTCTCAGCTCATCATCAATCACATCATATACCAATTTTAGACCAAGGATGAGAAACTTGTGCCTTATAAAAATATGGTGGGTACTCTCAAACAACAAATTATTGATATTTAGTTTGAGCATATACCTTGGTCCAACAATATAATAATAGATTCCATGGAAAAGAGTGGTTCTATGATACATATTATGGACAAGGCCATATATTATCAATTTATTTTTGAAAATCTTCTAGTATCATCCCATGAACCTTTGACCATCGAGATGATTTATTATATTTTTGACCCCAATTCTTTTTGTCTTTTAAACTATATAATCACCTTCATGACTAGATCATCCCACCTAAATTATCTCATAAAAATCAAATAGCATTAATTCACTAAGCCTTCCATTATACATTACTTGGGTCCACACTTTAGTTTATAATCTTTGATGTAACTTTGCTTCATTGTTTAACCTTGGTAGAATATGGATTAACATTAAATTAAGTTCATGAAGGGGTTTTTGGGGCTCACAGTAATGAGTTCATCCTTACCAAAATTTTATTACATAGTGGTTGTTATTATAAACCATGGAAGGTAGTGCCAATGCATACATTAAAATGTGTGTATACTATTAGAAGAATTCTAATCTAATACATGATCCATCTCAAACACTCAAACCACTGACCATACTGTTGACACAAAAGATTGCACCCTTGGCAAGGACTGAGCTCTTACCTTCTTCACGCAAAAATGGAAACTCCCTTCTCACCTATGGGATCGATGAAGCTAGAGGGGAGAGTCTCTAGATGAGGGATATCTCCCTCTGATGTATCCTCTAGGCCTTGGTTTCTCTTACTGCTAATAAATAAAATGAAAAAGGGGGGGGGGGTGAAAAGGGAGAGAGAGATGCTGAAAATAGAACCTAAGCCTAAAAAGTAAAAGGTGATACACCAGAAAAGGTGATACACCTAGCCTGAATATACACTTTTCACCAAAAGGAAGTGCCTATACACTTCATCTGAAGTGAGAAAACCTTCTACATCAGTGGGTCAGGGGTCTGTGGAGATACAGGGAGGAAATAACTACTAGAGGTGTTCTAGGACACACTGCAGTAGCTTATCCACTTCACCTACACTCCTCTAGGGACACTTCTGATAGACCTATAAAAGGAAACTCAAAAATGCACTAGACATGCTGAAATCATTCTACAAAAGCATTTAAGAAAATGACTTAACATAGAATCAAGGCATAGACACATACTAAAGATGTAAAACTTAGAATGGAGGTAAAAATAGCTAAGTTCTGATTCAAGGTAAAAAATTTGGTAGAGCTCTGCCTTACAAGCCTGAGAGATTTTTGGGAAAAGTTTTGCCTTAAGGCTGAAAGTGGATTCTTTCTCCAAAGAGAAGTTTACAATATATAGAAAGAGGAAGAGATCTTGGCACTTCCTGGGAAAGATTTTGGCATCTTTTTCTGCTAGTGGCCCATGTGCGTTTTGAATCTTGGGAAGAGGAAACCACTGTTACTGATGTCATTCTTTATAAGAGGCCTACTAGAACCATGCTTATACAATCACCAAAATTGACTTTGATGTTTAAGCATTAATGTAAGATCATGGCCACACTTCTTTTCTATAAATAGACTGTAGTTTGTCCCCTCATCAATGCTAACTATAGAAAAATAGGTCGTGCTGCTCATCTACAATAACTCACCTTCCCTCTACCACTTGAATTGCTTTGTCATTTCTACTCTTTGTCTTCTTCTTGCTCTTTCAGCCCTCAAGGGTGATCTTCTAGTGGGTCACTATGTTCCTTGGGCTCCTTTCATGCTTGGCACTCAAACAGTTCAAAAAATAAATAGATATTTCACTGTGTTAAATTTGACGTTCACATGGCCGTCACCCAACGGCTAGTTCACTTGCTTAAATTTGATAGCTTTTTGGACATCACCATCCTTGATAAAAATGTTGGGTCTTTCCTATGGCTTTTCTATTTTGGGCCTTTTCTCGTGGACAAAAAGTCCACGGGAAATGGCTGCTTTGACTTTTCTGTGGGATCTTTGAATTTTTCTGCACCTTCGAGCCCTTTGAAAATCTTTTCCCCAAATTCATTCAGGCCTTTTGTCTGAAGGAATTCCTTTAGACAAAAAGTCTAAAGAAATTTTGACTTAAGCTTAAGTCTTTTGTCCCTTCTGTCTTGGGGCTGCCCTTTGAAATGTTTTCTGGCTTTGCAAGGGCTTCTGAGCCTTGAACCACCCTCTGCAAGGGCATTTAAACTCAGTGCTACCCTTTGACTATATGATACACCTTGAACCAAGATATTAAACCAACCCATTAAACCAAAATTGGTTCAACCATTGTGCGTCGAGCCCGCGATGAACCAAGCCTTTAAACTGATTCATTAAACCAAATGATTGAACCAATATATTAAACTGGTTCAATAGTTCAACACTGCACACCAAGCCTATTAAACCAAGCCTTTGAACTTTGCCAATGAAACAATGGCATTAAACTAAGCCATTGAACCAACAACCACTTGAACTAAATCATTAAACTTGATGCTGAACCAAATGATTGAACCAAAGCGTTGAACTTAAGTGTTGAACCAAATGATTGAACCAATCCATTGAACCAGTTCAACAGTTCAACGAAGTGCACCAATGAAATTTATAATGGACCAAGTTTCTAAACCCACTGATGAACTGAGTGTTGAAGTGTTGAACCAATTTTGTTGAACCAAGGCTTGAACTAATGCATTGAACTAGTTCAACAGTTCAACACTTCAAGCGACTGTTGAAATAAGCCTGTTGAACTCTTTCATTTTAACCAAAAGCCATGAAGCAAGTGATGAACCAAGCCTATAAATTGAAGCGATGGACTTGAAGTGATGAACCAAGCTTTGAAAAGGAGTGATTTAACTACTGATTGAACTAAGGCCTGAACCAAGGCCGATTAAACTATCGATTGAACTAGGCATTGAACCAAGGTTGATTGAAATGTTGATTGAACCAGGCATTGAACTAAGGCATTGAATTGGGTTCAATGGTTCAACAATGCCAACCTTATTCATGAATTTATTTAGATGAAAATCTGAAGAAGCTTTGTAAAATCTAGCACTCTCTGAACTGATCCTTCATGCACCAAAGGACTAACCTACAGAGTCCATAGATTTAGACCTACAGAGTCCATAGAAATTTTGTAGAGTCTGTAAAAATGAATAGACTTATGCAAAATTGAAAAAATGAAATGGCCTAGAATAGCAGGGATAGAAGGGGACTAATTTTTGGACTGTTGGGTAAAAAATGGTCAACAAATTGGTGACTCCTAGGGGAAGCATGCCTGTTATGCTTAAAGACTAGTTTCCTTGCAGTCCATTGGGAACAGAGTCAGATGTAGCTATGAAGAAAGTTAGAAATATCCCCAAGATATTTAAGATTCAAAACATTAAGCTTTTTACCCCACACACAAAGGGAAACACACAAGGCTAAAAACACTACTTGTGCAAACTGCACTTAGGGAAAGTAGGAAAAGAAACTGAAAGAAAACTACTATATACAACTAACCATGAATATTTGCCTCCCTCCTGGATCAAAGGGAAAAATTATTAAGTCCCCTTCCTAGCAAGAGGACTTATGGTGCCAAGCAAGTAGCTAATGAAAATGAGATTTGGTGACCTGATCCCCTTGCCTGTCACCTTACTTGGCTTGTATTTGAGTGGATCAAATTCAAACATGCTTCCAGCATATATATACTCTACTTGTCCTTGGAAGCTTGTTGAATTTTGGTCCTTCATGCTAGTGTATATCACCAAGAAATCAGTGGCTGCTAGCTTATCAATGTTAACCCTTTGACATGTATAGCTCCTTTGCAGTGTGTCATGGTCTGACATGTTTCCTTCTACTTCATTGAAGACTCTGTCAGACTCATCCTCTACTTCCTTTTGGCCTTCTTGAAGAAGGGTGACTGTGGTGATGTCTGAAATGGAATCACAAATTGATTTCTCATCCCACAAAACATCACTTCTCTATTCAAAGCTTTTTTCTTCAAGGCATTCCTCCAAGAAGATAGACCTTTCCTTTTCCTCCTTAGAGACCAAGATCTCTAGATGTTCAAAGGTATCCTCCTAATCCTCCTCCAACTTAGGCTCTTTAATGTAGTCATCCTCCTCATCAAAATAGCAAGGAAGTTCATCAAATAGAGGGGAAGAGAGCTCACCATACTTTTGTTCCTCCTCATACTGCTGGAACATCTACATGTACATGTGACCTGCATCTTCTCCATTGCTGATGAGGTCTTCACAAGGAGCATCGATGATGATTTCTTCTTCATTTTTGCTCATGATAGCCTCCTAGAAAATTGTAGATTAGATCTTCTACTCCTCACTCACCTTGTGCATAATAGGTTCTTCCTTGAGAAGGGGTGAAGTGGGAAAACCATGTGGAAGAAGAGGCAGTCCTTAAGCTAGAATCGAATGATTCTCCTCCTTCCACTTGGTCAGCACTTCATCTATATCAGGTGTGGCATGATATCTCTCTTATAAATGTGTAGGTGGGGTGTGTTCAGACATGGAATGTGGTGTTGGGTCTAAACTATCCATCACACACTGACTAAGGAATCTCTCTCTGGATTCCAACTCTATAATTATTCTAGCCATATCCTCTTAGAAATGCCTTTCCTAGAAGTCACAAGCATCAACATGAGTAGGGGCAGCCTCATCTTTTTCAAGGTTTTGAGAAAAACCTTACTTTTCCTCCTTCCTACCCCATGATTCTACTATTTTCCCCCAGTTTAGGATCTCAAAATTAGAATTTTGCTCTTGTGAATAGGTAGCAACTTTGTTTTCTCCAAGGTCCTGGGGGTCCTCTACAAGTTCTGAAAGTTTTCTCTCTTTCACAGAGCAAACTCATCTTAGCCTCTAAATCTCCAATTTGTTTGGCTAGGTTACCCTAAAAGAGTCTTTCTTGGAGGTCACCAGCATCATCCTCTTTAAGGCTCTGGGCTGGTTCCTGGCATTCCTTCCTCCAACTTGGAATTTTCACATCACGTTGAAAGACTTGGGGAGGTTGAAGAATGCTAGGAAGAGACTGTTGGTGCACCAAAAGAGTCTCTTGAAGGGGAATGTGTTGGCTCATGGTATTTACCCCAATAGAAGATTCATAATATAAGGAATTGAGAAGATTGATCTCCATGGGGGGTTGCTTTGATGCCCTTTGATGCTAGAAAGCTAGGTGCATGGGATTGAGAGCAGATGCATCAAATGAGCTAGAGTGAGCGAGTGTTATCCGATAGAAAAGATTTGGTGCAAAAGAGGGGGATTTATTTAGAATAAGAAGGGGCACACAAGGATAACTACCTTGAATAAATGGATTTCTCCATTTTGCTACCTCTTCCTCAATAGATTGCAAGGCCTAAGATTGCCTAAACAAACACTCCTCTTTATACATCAGCTCTTGCTGATATCCATACTGCTCCTCCAGTCTATTAATCTCCATCATCTACTTCTCAAACTCCAAGGCCACCTCCCTTATCATTGAAGGGTAACTAGGAGGGTTGTTGGAGGTGATTCTCTAAAAATCTTGAGCTTGATCATAATCATATGAAGGAAAACAAGACCCATGATTTTGTGCAAAGGAAAAATACATACAAAAAGTGAGATTTATGATGGCACCAGGTTGCTTAACCAACTGATTCAACTTGGAGTCACCATTAGTGTTGATGCAAAAGCCTCTAAAGGCTGGTCGATTAAAGAACACACCAAAAATTCTTCAACTCTTTGGACACAACTTGTCCTAGTTGGTCCCACCGGTCATGCCAGAAACTATTGACACAGAAGATTGCACCCTTGGCAAGAGGCTAAGCTCTTGCCTTCTTCATGCAACAATGGAAACCCCCATCTCACCTGTGGGACTGATGAAGCTGGAGGGGAGAGTCTCTAGATGAGGGCTAGCTCCCTCTGATGTATCCTCTAGGCCCTGGTTTCTCCTACTGTTAACAAACAAAATGAAAAAAGGGGGGGATGAAAAGGGAGAGAGATATGTTGAAAATAGAACTGAATCCTAAAACGTAAAATGTGATACACTAAAAAAGATGATCCACCCAGCTTGAATATACACTTTTCACCAAAAAGAAGTGCCTATACACTTCATTTGAAGTGAGAAAACCTTCTACATCAGTGGGTCAGGGGTCCATGGAGATACAGGGAGGAAATAACTACTAAAGGCATTCTAGGACACACTGTAGCAGCCTATCCACTTCACCTACACTCCTCTAGGGACACTTCTGATAGACCTATAAAAGGAAACTCAAAAATGCACTAGACATGCTGAAATCATTCTACAAAAGCATTTAAGAAAATGACTTAACACAAAATCAAGGCATAGACACATACTAAAGATGAAAAACTCAGAATGGAGGTAAAAATAGCTAAGTTCTGATTAAAGGTAAAAATTTTGGCAAAATTTTGCCCAAAAATCTCTCGGGCTTGTAAGGCAGAGCTCTACCAAAATTTTACCTTGAATCGGAACTTAGCTATTTTTACCTCCATTCTGAGTTTTACATCTTTAGTATGTGTCTATGCCTTGATTTTGTGTTAAGTCATTTTCTTAAATGCTTTTGTAGAATGATTTCAGCATGTCTAGTGTATTTTTGAGTTTCCTTTTATATGTCTATCAGAAGTGTCCCTAAAGGAGTGTAGGTGAAGTGGATAGGCTGCTGCAGTGTGTCCTAGAATGCCTCTAGTAGTTATTTCCTCCATGTATCTCCATGGACCCCTGACCCACTGATGCAAAAGTTTTTCTCACTTCAGATGAAGTTTATAGGGCTTCCTTTTGGTGAAAAGTGTATATTCAGGCTGGGTGGATCACCTTTTTTGGTGTATCACCTTTTACTTTTTAGGCTTAGGTTCTGTTTTTAGCATCTCTCTCTACCTTTTCATTCCCCCCCATTTTTTTTCATTTTGTTTGTTAGCAATAGGAGAAACCAAGACCTAGAGGATACATCAGAGGGAGCTAGCCCTTATCGAGAGACTCTCCCCTCTAGCTTCGTCAACCCACAAGCAAGAGGGGAGTTTCCATTATTGCATGAAGAAGGTAGGAGCTCGGCCTCCTGCCAAGGGTGCAATATTTTGCATCAACACATACCATGGCCATTTTCAATGTGAGGACTCAACCTTATAGAAAATATTAACCCTACCTCATCAAATGGCCATAAACATATCCTTACCTACATAGAGTACGTCACTAAGTGGGTGGAATCCATTCTCATAACTTACATGACCAACGAATAGATATACAAATTCATTTTCAATCCCTCATTTTCCTCTATGACATTCTCTCTAACATTATATCTGATAATGGGATTTCATTAAAAAATAAGGACATAAAAACCTTTTGTGCTGAATATAATATTACCCAACATTTTTTAATTCCATACTTATCACAAGGGAACAAACAAGTATAGTCATCTAATGAGACCATTATAAATATCCTCAAAAATATTATTAATGATGTTGGCCATGATTCACACTTATAACTTTTCCATTCACTTTGGGCTTATTGAACCAATTTATACACTAATAAAAGCCACACCCTATTCCCTATTTTATGTTACTAAGAGCATTCTTATTATCAAGGTCAAGTTACCTTTTATACACATTTAACTAAAGAATATCATTGATGATGAGGATTACAGAGTGGCTCATTTATAAGAACTAGAATTACTAGGTGAAAAATGAATGGTAACCTTGAATATCCTTCAAACATATCAAAACTAGTTGTATGGTCAATAAAATAGTCATGTCCAACACATAGAATTTGAGCTTGGTGATGTTGTACCTAAATAAAATGAGAACACAATTTCTTAAATCAATAAAAAGGGCAATTTTAAGCTTAATTAGTTAAGGCCTTATATCATTACTACTAATTATGGTTTTGTGGTATATAGGTTGGCTAACCATAGAAAGAGAACATATTGATGATTTGATTAATATAATGAAACTCAAAAACGTTTTTGATTGAGTGACCTAAGGTATTTTCTATGAGGATCACATAATTTTTATCAGATTCCTCTCCCACCATGCCATGTACCTCCTACTTTGGTTTATTTCTCTAACCCCATTACCCCTTTTTGACCTTGGTTTCAATCCATTGGTACTTCAGGAAGCATTAGTGGTTAGGTTCAAAGGTAGTGTTAGTAAATGATCCTAACTTGATACTATTTAATGTATTTTTTAAAGCAACCATCTCTTCAAGTATTATGATAATGGGCTTGGAAATTGCATCCTTCACTTTTGCCTTGACATGCCATTATACTTGTGCCATTTTCCTATTCAAAAAATTGTTTTTATTTAGTTATATTCCTTAATATAGGGTAAATTACAATGGCTTGAGGTCCATTTAGAGTATGTAGGTAGTGTTTAGTATTTTATGAGGCCATCTCGGCCACCCTTACTCTAGTGCTCTCACCATTTTGATAGCAACCTAAGCTAATGCTTTCACCATTTTTGAGTAACCTAAGCCAACACTCTCATTTTTTTATGAGTTAACTCATATATATCTTATAATCCTTCATTTTTTTGAGATGTTAAAAACCTAAAAAATTTGTAAACACCAAAAACAACCTAAAACATCAAATAATTTGGAGTGAGACCAAAAAAACTTATGAAAAATATTAAGTCACAAAGATCTTGTTTCATTTGTCATCTTGTTTGATAATGGCTTTACCTCTATTCTAGATGGTGTGATTTATCACATTTACTAGGTGGGAAACTCTTATCTATCCATGACCATTTCTATTTGTCTTTAATATTTATAGATTGTGTTCCCTTCCATTTCTAGGAGAACAACATCAAATTGAGGTCCACACAAACTATGTAGGTAGTGCTTAGATGTATGGGACACTTAAGTTATCTTGGCTCCTATAATCTCTTGATTTTATTTACTAGTTTCATTGACCATTCCTTGTTATAGGTTTACCTCAAAATTCTCTTGTCATTTTACAAGTCATGTTATCTAAATGTTCTCATCATTTTTTGAGCTCATCCTTGTTCCAAGCCTTAAACATAGTGAACACTATGAATTATAAACCTATTTCATTTATGAGTTCTCACCTTTTTTATTTAATTTTGGTTTTAGCCTAAACCACACTCTTGTATTTTCCTAAGTTCTTGTGCTTGACATTCTCATAATCATGAGTGCCAACCATTTTGTTTCATGCTCTCACTATTTTGTGAGCCCTTTCCTATTTTACTCTAGGATCAATGATTTTTCCTTATCATTAGTTTTCTTCTATCCCAAATCTTTGTATAACTAAATTTTTCCTGAAGTCCATGTTTGAACTTATGTCCATGGGACTATGTAGGCAATGTCCAGTTTCCTAGTGTAATTAGTGTTAACTCGGCCACCCTTTCCTTATTCTTCTATTCCCCCTTTCAATTCATGTGTTGTCATACCTACTCCATTATTCCCTATAGCCCAAGGTAAACCTTTTACAAACATAAACATCTAATATGCATGCATGAATAGTTAATTAAGTAATTTTAGTTCATTGCTTTTCTATATTCTATTATTTATTGCATTTATGTGTTTGTTTACTTTAGTTTGTGTTGTAGTTATTTACTTAGGTTTTTATTTATTTATTTTAATTGGTTCTTAAATAACTTATTTTCTTATTCATCCCTTCCCATTGATTACCTTAGGTTTATTACATTATTTTTACACTTTAGTCTTTGATTTGTTATATCTTGTATTTGAGTTGTGAGTATTTGTATTCACTCCTACACTTAGTTTATTGCATTATATATACACTTAGGATTTGATTGATTATATATTATGCCTAAGTTGATTGTAATTATGTTTAAGTTAAGTTTTTCTATACACGACATACACTTTTATTATAGTTTGTTTATAATTGTGATGCATAATATCACATGCTACAATAAATCTATCTAAAAGATCTATTAAGTAATGGTGCCAATAATATTTCCCCTTGTTCACAATAGTCATACCCAAACAAAAACCAAAGTCATGATATAAAAATCATAATGACTATACTATGTGATAATAAAGACGTGATCTCTAAATAAGAATATATTACAAGTCATAAACATGAGAAACTAGCAACATTCCAACATCTCCATACTAGTAGGTACCCCAAATTCATACTATTCCACTATGCCATCTCATCATTAATCCATGTTCTAGATTCACTGCATTAGCTCCCTTTACCAATTTTCCCATAAAGGGGAAAATTATTTATATTGAGCAATGATCAACTCTACCTCACTGGGTAAAAATCTATTGTATCACACTCAAATATGCCCTTCTAGGGTAAAATCACTATGCCAATTATTGGATCTACCTAGTTAGGGAAAATTATTATTTAGACCTCTATTACCATTATATAATGTCATTTCACTCTTTTTAATGGATTGTTCAACAACACTATTTACCACTTACTCCTTTGTGGGGGTATCTAGGGATCATCAATCGCTCTATGGGGTATTATCTTGTGCCTGTTAGCTTATAATAACTTAGGATTGTCAACATGCCATTCAAACATTAATTTTTTGACTTAATGACTTTTTAATTATCTAATAATATGATGTTATTATTCTTATGTCTTATAATGCCTTCGAAAATAGGGGGACAATGTAGACACTCCTTTTGGGCCACTTTCATGTCTAAACATACTTTAGAATGATTTCTAGTAAATAATGCACATTAAGCCTAGAAATAACCCAAACACCCAAATTCCTATGCACATTAGATGTAAATGTGAAAAATTATATCAAGGCTTCCCTATTTAGAGTAATACCCTATACATAATTATAACCTCTCAGGGATTCATCTCCAGTCACGTTGTGACTAAGCAAATTGATGTTTTAAATTAATTTAGTATGGCACTTAACTAGATTATTGAAATGACCAAAAGACTTAGTAGTATTGATAAACCAAATAAATCAAATTAAATGCTTAAGAAAAAATCTATGTTTAATTAATGAATATCTAATTTTTAAAACCAAATCTCAATAAATATCAAGAAATATGATGTCATTAGCCTCAAAGTCAAAAATTAGGAATATAAACATAAATTCCATAAAAATCAAAAATATTGAGCCATGCCTCCATAAATGCATAATTAAAACCATCATTAAATGCATTTGGACTCCAAACCTTAACCCTAACTTAACCACACATGGGTTGGAATTAGTTAAAAAACTATAAATTCAAGAGCCATGACCATTCTTCAACTATATTTTAGGTGAAAAGACATAATGCCAAATTGTTGCTAGAGAGCTTCATAGCCAATATATACCAAAATATAATTGATAAGTGAATAATAGGAGATGTTACCCATACAACACTAGAATTTCTAAAGATCATTTGTTCACAATCCAAGCTCAAGCCTTCTCTCATGCCGATTCAAGATAAAGTCATTCTAGGAAGGTAAATGATGTTTTTATCTTCCATTTATTTATTTATTTATTTTGTTATCATTGATGACCCTAGTGCTCAGGATTATAATGTTATTTTTATTTGATTTTTTTGGGTTTATACACAAAATAAAAATTGGCATTATCTTTGTAATCCTACATTATACCTTAACCTTGGAGAAAGATGAGTTTCCACCAAACAGTTGAGATTAGCTCAACCATGCAACCAATCATACTTCTAACCTGGTGAGTATGAGTGAATCAAGTCAACTCACATTACAAATATGGTGAGGTTGGATGATATAATAAATTACAACCTATAAACTTGGAAATATTGAGTGATTTGATTACCTCAACCATACTAAAAAGTGAACCAACTACTATAGTAGATTGGCTTAATATAGTTCATAAAATTCCATGCAGAGGGTGATGAGAGTCCTTGAAAGTGTTTGAAATCTAAAACTAATTTTATTTCAAAATATTTGGTGCACATTGCATAGCATACACACTTTTAATATGTCTCATGCTAAAAAATTGTATAACAATGGTAACAATGTATAAAATTCTACCACAAATGTGTATCTAAATCATATAATTATGTAATTAGAATAATTTAAAACTATGTAAGTGTGGAGAACATGTTTCCAAAACATGACCCCATTATAATATTAAATTAAAAACTAGTTTAAGTGTGGAGAACATGTCTCAAAAACACGATCCCACTTCAATCTAAATCTAAAAACTAATGTAAGTGTCAATGTGGAGGACATGTTTTTAAAACATGCCCCCACTATATTCTAGGTATGTTGAATACTAAATAAATATGGATAACATGTTTCTAAAACATGCCCCCACTAAATCTAAAAATGTGAAGTAAAGTGGAAGTCATGCCTCTATGGCATCCCCCCATTGATATACCCCCCTTGAGGTAAAGGAAGTAGAAACAGGTATTTACCTTATTTCAAAAGGATAAGATAACCATGTAAGTTGTGAATTTACAATGTATCATATAAAGGGAACATTTCTAGGTAAATATATCATTGAATCATGAATAATGTGATCACACTAAGTCTTAAGATGCATGATGTAGATCATGGCAATTTATATATAGTGAATGTACAAGCTCATTAATAAATCAAGGACACACACAAGATCACTTAGAAGAAAATAAAGAGATATAATTTTAAGGAGACAAAAAACAAGGGGCATGTTCAAATGCTACACAATCTAAGGAACATGAATTAGTCAAATATCCATAAAAGCAAGAATGCCATATTTAAATGTTAACATATAATAAATAATAATATATTCAAATGTCAAAGAGTCAAACAAAGGTATAGGGGCCAAAAAAATGGAACATATTCAAATTCTTAAACAATTAAGATAATATGAATGCAAGACACTCAAGTAAGTGCATAAATGAAAGCATAAAAAACCAACATAAACATATCATGCTAGTACCTAGATATATGCGTTAGAAAAAAATGTTAAGTACATAACATATCAAGTATATTAAGAAGGTTATGAGCATGGATGAATGCATTGGTAGGTACATATATGAGCCTAAACATGATAATTTCAAGTCACCATAGAATGATATAACTCATGTTTATCATGACCATATAGGTGGATGCCCCTAATGTCTTCATGATAGGTGTAGAGGGAAAGCCCATCATCCAAAAGTGCATAAATCATGTGTCTTTGTATACTTGTATCACACTCAAAATATGTGTTAAAAACATATCTATATAGGAAATATTTAAATTTCATCTATAAACATGGAACCAACAAAATATATGCCAAGGAGCTAATAATATATGTAAACATTGAAAAATATTTTTAGTTTTTTAAAGTTTTTTTAATGTATTTTTGGAATATGTGAGACCTTGCAACCTTAATTTGGATACTTTAAATTATTTTAATAATGTTTGGATAAGTTTAAATGGTACACATCATGTTCCTCCTCACTTATTACATGTATAGTAGAAGAGTTGATTCTATCATTTGGAATATGGATCAATTTGTCTTCATGAGCAAAAGAAATAGCTTGCTGATTTTGGTTAATTTATGCTTCCATCTGATATAATCAAAGAGTGCCTATTGTAAATGTATATGAAGGATTTTGTGGCACAACCCAAACTCATGTTTTAATCACATTATTACCAAATCAATTGTTAGTGTTGTTAAGTTGTGGAGCTAAAAGCTTCACTATTATGCAAATGGTGGAGGTTGCTGGGTTACACAGCTATCGACGTCGGTCAGACCCTGGCAACATCAGTAAGGGTGTTTCTATTCAAAATTTTGCTTTTTTAGATTTAAGAGAAAGAAGAAACTTAAAGAAGTAATGGACAAAGCTTGTGAAGTACCTGGATAAAGACTGCGCACCGTAAATCCAGACGCTGTGAATACTCCTCTTTGGCTGTGAAGGAATAACACCTGAAAGAGATAAACACTAAAAACACAAAGAATGTTAGTCGATAAGAGAGTAGATTGCCAAGCAAAAGCTTGATCCTTGAAGCTCTAAGGCTTCTTCAAGGATGACAATCCACTGTTAAGACAGAATATAACAGAGACAGAAAAGAGAAATAATGAAAGATGTGAAAAGAAAAGACTAAAAACAAATGCGTACCTGAAAGTCTGTAATCTGGTAAACACAGTCACCGACGTCGGTGGTATTGCCGTCATCGGTCAGAAGGTTGCCGACGTCGGTTTGGGAAGTGACCGGCGTCGGTCGGGGCAATAGTCAAGAGCTGGGCTACAGGGTTGGTTTCAGGGCTATAGGATAGTCTATGGTCTTGTCTGGGGGTCTGGGGTCTGTGAGGGTCTGTTTGAGGTCTAAGGGACAGAGAATATTGTCTGGGAATAAACTGGGTAAGTGACAGAGGCGACAGGCGGAAAAAGGCAAATGGACAGGAGAGAGAGCTTTTCAGCGTCTCCGGGAGGAACAGAGAAGATTTTGGTGAAGGATATTGGAATAGACAGAAGACAGAGTATTTGATATAAATAAAATGATATAGAAATAAAGACAACACAAAATACTTAGTTGTGTTGAATAGTTGATGAAGATAGCATGCAGTCCCGGTACAAAACGTTGGATACAAGATCTCAGTGCCTGAGAGAAGTTGTCAAGTATGCTGATTCTTGCAAGAAAACAAGATGCCAGAACACCAGAAAGTAAGAGCACCAGAGCTTTGTTTCACCGGAAGAGAGAGATTCCCCTGTTAGATCCCCCGAGATTCGAAAACTCCTGATTTTGATTATGATTACCCGAAAAGAGGAAGAGAAGTCAGTTAAGTATAACCGACGTCGGTGATTCTGCCGGCGTCGGCCGATAGGTTGCCGACGTCGGCGGGGTTAGAACGGACAGAACAAGCCACCAAGCCCGTTTCTTATCCGCCAAGTGTTCTTATGCATTGGGGAATGCCGAGGGTCGTGCTAAATATGCACGGGAGTTTGTTAGGAGGTTAGAAGAATTAGGGAGAGATCTTGAGTGAGTCATAGGGAAAGACTTAGTCTAAGGTGAGGTGTCTAGGCGAGGTGTCCTAGATGAGGTTTCAAAGGAGGGAGGGGTTAAAGGGGCCTTATTTAATTAAAAATAGATGTTTATTTCCAATTAATAAGACTTAGGTGGGTTAGGGACCAAGGAGGACTAGGAGGGAGAAAGGACCAAGGGTTAGACACTTTTTTGGTGTCTACATTTGCCCCTTTTTGTCTTGTTGGTTGTTCTTGGACGAACTGCAAGACAAAAATAGGAGTTAGTTGCCCTAGGTAAGGGATGATATGGATTGCCCCGAAGTATGGATGAGGTATTCCCCCTCAAAGCAGGAGTCGAGGGAAGGAACCTGATGTCGGGTGCTAATTTGACAAAGAGTGGATGAGAAGGGTGAAGAATGAGTGAAAATGCAGCAAAAGTCATGATTGCGCGCATGCCACTATACGAGATGGTCGGGTCAATTATCGCAGGTCAAGGGTCGAGGAGTGCCAAAAGTGAAATAACTGGGCCCCAGCATGAGTCGTAGCTGATCGGGTTATTCAATCAAGGCTGAAGCTCCAAATGGTCATCGTGTTCCAGGTATCCCGGGCTTAGGAAGTGCTCCTAAAAACACGAAAAAGTCACAAGTAGTGCGGATCAACTGGTATGTGAACCTATACTTGTGAGGGTCCAAAAATATAGTCTGTGAACAAATTTGCTAACCAGTCGTGGAAGAGCATACATGAAAAAAATAACCAAGGCAAATGCTTTGGAAGTAAGCGCGGTTTAGGAGATGGGCATGATCTCCAATGTCTGGTGGTCGATTGATAGATGCAAAAAGTAATCTAAAAGTGTTCCAAGGGGCCAAAATGACATGGTCTGAAGGTCTTAACTTGATTAGAGCCATGGTATGTGGTTGATAAAAGGTTAAACACCACCGACGTCGGCTATATAACCGACGTCGGCGACCAAAGGGACCGACGTTGGCAAAAATTGGCCGACGTCGGCAATCTAGGGCACGCAGATGCCGACGTCGGCGGCCTGCCAAATCCGACAAAACCGGATTGGTGGCCCACCAAAAGTCATTTGCTATATGATTGAAAGATAAAAAAGAGATCTGGAATTGAGTGAGTGATAGTGACCCAGAGTTGACTGAGGTGTTGTGCGAGGTGGCAAAGAGACATTGGAGGAGAGAAGAAGTTGATTGGACACCGCAGGGACGCGTTTGAGTCAACAAGAGCATGTAGAGCCATTGGGGTAGAAGAGATGGCAGAAGGGAGTAGAGGGCCCGCGGGAGGTCCACTATTAGCGGCACCCATCGTGCCACCACGTAGGCATCGACGAGATGAGGTAGGAGGGCCTTGAACCCTTATTGTGATTGATTTTTATTTTGAATTTAGTTTGTGAAATTGTGTTATTTGAAATAGAAATCGAGGGGGATAGTAGCTAGGAAGGTGGGTAGGTGGTCTAGGAGAGCTTAGGAGTGATTTGGGAGGGTTTAGGTGTGTCGGGGAAGTCAAAATGGGGAAGCCCTAATTTTTAGGGCTCGCCCCGTTCGGCCCTAGGGTCGAACCAATCGCTGACGTCGGCGATTCCACCGGCATCGGCCGACCAGAGATCAGCGTCGGTCACTAACCTACCGACATCGGCCACGAGGTGACCGACGTTGGTTAGTTGAGTGCCGTCGCCGGCACACTAACTGATGTTGGTGGCTGCCTGGTCAGAAATGGTTCTGAAAAATGGTCAAGTTGAAAGGTCGAGGCTACACCAAGGGCTTCCCAGGTATCAGGGTAGGCATAGGTGGTCAGAATAGTTGGTAAAATAAGAAGAGTAGGAACAATGTTAACATGAAATTGTTTTGGGTGGGTACAGGCGAGACAGACTTTAATGCTGCGAGATCGCCTCTCGACTTTACTGACGTGGATGCGTGGAGGGGTGTCTGTCGAGGAGTGGGCGCAGATGAGTGCAGTCGGGTTAGGCGGATTGAGACATTATTGTAGAGTGGTGAGGGATGTGAGCCTCATGGTGGCTTTGATTGAGTGGTGGGACCATGCCACCAACACCTTCCACCTGCCTACCGGTGAGATGACAGTCACGGTTGAGGACGTTTACCAGATTTTGCAGCTACCGGTGCATGGAGCAGACTTGTATGCGTGCTCGAGAGAGGCGCATGACATTCACATGGTTATGCTATTTGGAGAGCACGCTGTGGAGATGAGCTACCACTCAGTGAGTTTCGCTTATGAGCCATTATATGCGGCGGATGAGGAGGCCCATCGGCTGGCCATCCTGATGATGATTGGCATTACAGTATATGCATTGCCAGATGCAGAGGGCGGTAGGTTTTCGGTTGCTATGACCGGAGTTTTGTTAGAGATGATAGAGCAGAGGACAGTGTTCACCTGGGCACCAGTATTTTTGGCCCAGGTGTATAGAGAGTTGTGGGGTGTCAGTCGACGATGGTGATACAGCCTATGTGTGGGCCACCTGCTACATTGCTGGGCTTACGAGCACATCGTGGTTACACGACCTCTTGGCCTCCCAGTGGCGATTCAGGCCGGCTTTAGAGTTGGATTCAGGTGATGGAGGGAGATGATGGCACAGACACGGGTGGATGGAGTGGTCAGGGACATCGACCACTACAGAGGGGTACTGGAGGCCCTGATTCCTGCAGACATCGTCTGGAGACCATACTTGGTCTATCCAGTATTCAGAGACCAGGGAGAGCAGCTGGTTGGAGCTCAAAGCTGGAGATGGATCAGAGGCAGGCGAGCCGGTGAGCTCGAGAGGATCCCAACAGAGAGAGTGCGGCACCAGTACGGGCTGCTACAGGATGTGTCTCCTGCCTTCCCATAGTATAGACGGGATGATATAGAGGCGCCGCTCCCACTTCCAGAGGAGACAGAGGAGCCCAATTTTGAGGAGCTGCCGGCAGGACCTGGGATAGTCGACCCAGGATGTATAGAGGCCTACACGGTATGGTGGGCAGGTCAGTACAGAGGTATACAGTTGGGTCCCCAGCTGGATTTACAGGTCATCACCAGGGAGCGGGATACAGCCCACGAGGAGAGAGACACGGCACGGGAGGAGAGAGACACGGCTCAGGCCCAGGTCTCAATTTTGCAGAGACAGCTAGCAGGAGTTACAGGGCAGCTGGGAGAGATGACAGGGCAGGTGGGAGAGATGACAGGGTAGGTGGCAGTGTTGACAGTGCAGGTCACTCTGTTACAGGGACAGCTGGCGGTACCTCAGGGACAGGCAGGTGCAGGGCAGAGTTTTGGAGGGCAGGGCCCATGGCAGCAGCCATCTCAACAGCCAGCATTTTCACAGGGGGCAGGACCATCAGTGTCAGTGCACCTAGGTGAGCCACAGCCTCAGAGATCAGGACAAGCCACAGGGGTAGGGCAGATGGGTCCACTGCAGACTGTATCTATGGTTAGATACAATGATGCGCTAGATGAGATCGCGTATTATGAGAGGGCCATCAGGGGGATCCCTCATATACAACGATACTCGGAGATGAGGGCAGAGTAGAGCAGACAGAGATCTATGTCACGAGTGACGACTTCAGGGTCACGCAGACAGCAGAGATCAGAGGGAGGAGGAGATACAGCCTCTTCTCGACCACCACCACCGCCACCACAACCACAGCCTTGAGGGCAGCCCCAGTGTTGCATTATTTTATTTTTTTTGATGTATATACCGGCCTGCAAGCCGAAGACGAGATATGCATGATGAGAGAGAGACAGACACTAGTTGTGTCTTTTGTATAAAATTTTTGATATATATGATGAGATTTTGACTTATGGATGTGTTATGAAAATGCAGTATTTGTCATATGTTTCAAGTGTTTTATGTTTTGATGTGATATTTTATGGTGATAATAATTATGTTATGATAATGCTTAATGATTAATGTAATGATGATGTTAATGATGATGAGTATGTGATGATGACAATGTTTATGAAATGGTTATATGATGACTTTAGACTAGATGATGAAAGATGTGATAGATATGATATTGAATGTTGTGGATTATGCAAATGTTTTAATGAGTTATGATAGATGAAATTTATGACTAATGACTTATGAAAATGAGAGTATATAAATAATTATGTGAATATATTTATTGACTGTGATGTGATGACAGGTGACGAGAGAAGAAGATCGAAGAAAGCAAGGAAGAAAGTGGCCGAGCTAACCCCAGAAGACCCCATGTCAACTGAGTGCTGCCTACATAGCCCCTATTGTTAGGGGCCTCAGGCCTATGTAGTTCTCCCAAAAGGGAGGAAGAGTCAAAGTGAGTGATGGTTTAGTCAAAGTCAAGGTTATGGTCATAGTCATGGTCATGTTTGAAAAGGGTTTGGTCAAATGTGACTAAAGTGTAAAAAGAGAAGTGAAAGGCATATTTGCTCTTTCATTGACAAGGACCAAAAAGTCAGTATAGATAGGGGTTATTAGAACCAAAAACCCCATTATGCATTGCATCGTTGATCATAAGTTATGCTAGAGTGGTGATCGAATCACTTTGACACTTAAAGTGAGCTCGAAGTCCCTTGAGCAGGTTATAGGAAAGGAGGATAGGACAACCCATTTTAAGAGCAGAGATAACATCGCCCCTTTTATAGGAGACCCTGAGACAACATAAGCCAAGTTCATGACCCCTCTTTTTTCTTTTTTTTTTTTTTTTTTTTTTTTTTTTTTTTGAGGTTGATCAATACGGGAAGCCTGTATAGTGATGTCATTGTGCTTGATGGTCAGTTGTGAAGCTGATCAATGCGAGAAGCTTCTAAAATAGTGCTGTTTATTGCCAGATTTAGTCATAGCCATCCTTCAAGGGAGTGGTCTAGATCTTTGCTTAATAAGAGGGCTTTTGAATAGCTGTCCTTCGAGGGAGCAGTCTATTAATTACAGCAATGATAGTACAGCTGTCCTTCAAGGGAGCAGTCTGCTTTTTAATTTGATTTTGTGACCTTGGTTATTTTGACATCTTGATTGATTGTTGAAAGAAATTTGAGTCATGGACAAGACTTATAAAATTTCAAGGGCTCCCTTTTATTAGGACAAAGTATCCATACTATATAAAAGGGTTTTAGAGGATTTATTAAAAGAAGTAGGGTTGAAAAATAATAGGATTAGCTAGATGAGGGATTGCTCAAGGGATGAGCTCAAGTTAAATGTTAAGTAAACGAGTACTCAACTAGCAATAAAATGGTCGTAGATGCAACGCATTAAGGGGTTCAGGTTCTGGTCGGCCTTCAAGAGAAGACAGACGATAAGTCCCTGATCCGTACTTGTGCGTGATAATGTAAGGTCCGAGCTAATTAGGAGCAAATTTGCCTCGCTTACTTCATTCCATATTAGTCACATGTTGATTCTCTTTGAGGACGAGGTCTCTGATATTAAAATCTCGTTCTCTCAGATTTTTGTTATAGGCTCGTCTGATTCGACTTTGATAGACATGGAGATGATTAAGGGCAGCAAGACGACGCTCATCAAGTAACTCTAATTGAGCTAAACGATCTTGATGAAAGTCATCATTAGAAAGAATGTCATGTAGAGAAATGCGAAGAGATGGGATCTGTACTTCGAGAGGTAGGACAGCCTCTGTTCCATACACGAGAGAAAAAGGGGTAGCGCCCGTAGAGGTTCGGATGCTAGTGCGGTAAGCCCACAAAGCGAAGGGAATTTGAATGTGCCAATCCCTTCCAGTGTCGTTGACTACCTTCATGAGAATTTTAGTTAAAATTTTGTTGGAAGCCTCTGCCTGCCCATTTGCTTGTGGGTAGTAAGGCGAAGAGAAACTGAGCTTGATGCCAAATGAATTGCATAGCTTTTGGACAGTTTTGTTTTTGAAGGACTTGCCGTTGTCGGTGATGATTTTATGAGGGACACCGAAGCGACAGATGATGTGGTTATTGATGAAGTCGACAATCTTGTCGACTTTTGTAGAGACAAGAGGAATAGCTTCCACCCACTTGGTGAAATACTCAGTGGCGGTGATGATGGACTGATGACGAAGAGACGAATGAGGATTAATCTCACCGATGAGATCTAAACCCCATTGTGAAAAAGGCCAGAAATCTTGAGCAACTTGTAAGGCGTGGCTGGGGAGATGAAACAAGTTAGCATGCTGCTGGCACTTGATGCATTGCCAAACATAATCGCTACAGTCTTGATGAAGAGTGGGCCAATAATAACCCAAGCGAAGGATGCATTTGGCCACCGAATTTCCACTGAAGTGTCCACCACAAATCCCGTCATGGGCTTGTTTAATGGCATGAGATGCTTCAGTGGAGGTGAGACAACGAAGAAGGAGGCCATCGAAACCTCGCTTATAAAGAAGACCGCCTAGCATGGTATAGCGAACGGTGCGTTTGATGAAAGCTCGCCGCGCATTGCTAGAGAGGTTGGGAGGAATGAGAGAATGAGTCAAGTAGTCCTCAAGTTGTTTATACCAAACATCTTGTGAACTATAGTCTACGGTGTGGACGAGATTGATGTCAGTGGAAATGTATGAAGGCAATGGCACATGATGTACCATGACATAAATTCTTGATGAGGATGATGATGATGAAGGAATATGAGAGGCAAGTGAAGCCATGGTGTCAGCAAACTTATTCGTCGATCGAGGAACAGTCTGTAATAAGTGATGGTCAAAAGATGCAAGGAAAATGTCAACACGGTTTTTGTACCTTTGTAAAATTTCATTTTTGCAGAGGTATGAACCGTTAACCTGATTGACGACGAGCTGTGAGTCGCCGAAGATGTTGATGGTCTTGATGTCTAAAGAAAGGGCGGTTTGAAGTTCCAAAATTAAGGCTTCGTATTCAGCCATATTATTGGTACATTCAAAGTCGAGTTTAAAAGACAGAGGCATGGGCTCCCCTTCGAGAGGGATGAGAATGACCCCGGCACCTCCACCAAGTTGACATTTAGAGCCGTCGAAGAACATGGTCATTTGATAGATGGCGTCATCGGTGGAAAGAGTGGCAATGGACTCGTCAGGAAACTCATAGTGAGAAGGTTGATTGTTGGGAAGTGGGGCATCGGCTAATTGATCAGCGATTGCTTGCCCTTTTATAGATTTTTGTTGGACAAATTCGAGGTCAAGCTCAGCAAGCAACATGAGCCACCGAGCCATACATTGATTCTGATAAGGCTTGGAGTGCATATACTTGAGAGGGTCGGTGTGAGTGATGATGAAGGTTTTGTGGATAAGAAGATAATGGTGGAGCTTAGTAGCAGCAAAGACTAACGCCAAACAAAGTTTCTCGGTATGGGTGTACCGAGTTTCATAGTCGACTAATGTTTGACTGATGTAGTAAACTGCTTGCTCACGGTGTTGCTCGTCTCGATGCGCGATCATGGCACCTAACGAATGATTGGTTGCAGAGATATAAAGGTAAAAGGGTTTATCATCTTGAGGTGGAATGAGGACAGGTGGAGAGATCAAATAGCGTTTAAGGGCTTCAAAAGCCTCTTGACAATCCTTATCCCATGTAAAAGAGATGTCATTTTTAAGAAGATGATGAAAAGGTTGGCAGCGATTAGAAAGTTGCGAGATAAAACGTCGAATGGACTAGAGTTTCCCTTGCAAACTGTGAAGCTGCTTGAGATTAGATGGGGGTGGCATTTCGAGGATAGCGTGGATCTTGGCGGGATCTATCTCGATGCCACGAAAGGAAACAATGAAGCCTAGAAGCTTATCAGAGAGGACCCCAAAAACACATTTCTTGGGGTTAAGGCGAACATTGTATTGAAGAAGTCGAGAAAAGATGATTTTGAGAATGGTCAAGTGGTCGCGACAAAGCTTGGACTTGCCGAGAAGGTCATCCACATAGTCCTCCATGATTTTGTGGAGGAGATCGTGAAAGATATAGGTCATAGCACGCTGATAAGTGGCGCCTGCGTTCTTTAAGCCGAAAGGCATGACCCGATAGCAGAAAGTCCCCCATGGGGTAATGAAAGTGGTCTTGTGCTGATCTTCCGGTGCAACCAGAATTTGATTATATCCTGAAAACCCGTCCATAAGAGATAACATCTCATGACCGGCCGTGAGATCAACAAGTTGGTCAATATTTGGAAGAGGAAAGTCATCCTTGGGACAAGCCAAGTTGAGGTCACGATAGTCCGTACAGATTCAGATCCCCCCAGTTGCTTTGGTAACGGGAACGATGTTAGAAACCCACTGTGGATAATCGATGGGTTGGATGAAAGAGACTGAAAGAAGACGCTGAAGTTCTTCTTTAACAAGAAGTGCAACACGAGGATGCATTTTGCGAAGCTTTTGCCTAACAGGCTTAGCCTCTGAATTTGTGACGATGTTATGGGTAGCGATGGTGGGGTCAATGCCAGGCATATCGCTATAAGTCCAAGCAAAGGCCTTGCTATGGTCAGAAAGGAACTGGGTATAGTCAAGCTGCTCCTGAGTGTCTAAAGATTGACCAATCTTTAAGACATGAGGAACATCGGAGGATGGAAGGTTAATGTTAATGGTCGATTCATTTAACATAACCTGTGTTTTAGAAGGAAGAGAGCGCTGAATGAAAGAATCGTCAGCACCCATATATGTAAGAATGGCATCGTCATCTACGCAGTGGATTGTGTTGATGGTTGATGAATCATCGTCTATCATGCTAGGATAAACGAGAGGAAGAGATTTGGGAACCCCGTTGAGTTGATAGGTTAGAGGTTCCAAGCGGATGGTGTTTATGCAAAAAAAAAACTAGGAGGGATGGAAACCACCGACTCCGTAGGTGAGGAAGGAAGAATAGGCGAGTCTAGAAGAAATTGGTCAATGTCTAGTTCAGGGGAGAGGTTTGCGGAGGGCTCAGTGGGTTCTTGGAAACCCAGTCCATACCATTTCTTCGCATTATCGTCATTGGGTGTTTCGACAGGCTGATGAGAATCTTGTTCGTAACGTCCAAAGCCGAAACCCTTCCATGCACACCTATAAAGATAGGTATGTGCAAAGGTGGGGTTGCTAAGAAAAGAGAAATCGGATGTGAAGGTTTGGGGCGAGGAAGAAGGATTTGATTCAGTAGGGGCTTGATCAAGCCCCCCATAGACAAGATTAGTGCGAAGGCTAGGAGGACCATAAGGAATGACCATCCCAATCCGACAGTCATAGTTTGGGTGTTAATGAAGTTGTCCATACTCTTGAGGAGTTTGGAACATATCTAGAGAAAGGAGACGATATTCTCCTAGTGAAAGTCTTTGGAAGACGTCGTCCATAGGGTCCTTGATTGGTAATTGAGAAGAGGATGTGGTGGCGACCGCTATTTGCGTACTAGTTGACGCTTCTGCGGATGGGGATGAAGTTCGGGTTGATGATTTGAGTGGTATAAGAACGTCGTTGGGGCTATAGGTTGTGTTACAGGTTTTAAATGGAGATGGATCAGCGGGGATGGTATGGATTTGTTTGTCATGTTCAAATTTGACACAACGGTGGAGGGTTGAAGGGACACAAGCCATGGCACGGATCCAAGGTCGCCCTAAGAGGATGTTGTATTGGAACTCTCCTTCGATGATGTAGAAGAGCTCCGGGATTGTGCGTGGCCCAATACGGATGTGAAGGACAACAGTGCCGATAGTATTAGCAGTTGTGTCATTAAATGATCTAAGGATTGCGTCAGTTTTTGATACGCAATTCTTTGGAAGGGCCAGTTGGTCAAAGGCGTGGGAGGAAATGATATTGATGCTAGCACCCCCATCGATCATAACTCGTTTAATACGAGTTCGATCAACGTAGGCTGTGATGAAAAGGGCGGCGTCCTGATCTTCCTCGGTAGAGGTAGGAATCTCAGAATTATTGAAAGTGATGGATGCGATGGGGGATAAAGAATGGACTAAGGCAGCAAGTGGTTGAGGGTCTTCAGGTTGAACCTCAGCTGCCTGTAGGGCTTTGATTAAAGCCTGGCGATGTTGGGGGGAGCTTTGAATAAGGTCATAGAGGGTCATCTTCACAGGCGTTTGGTGAAGTTGTTTTATCATGGATTCTGTAATTGCTTGTGAACAAGTAGGATGGGACGCACCTAAGATAGAAATCTTGGGTTTTGGTGGTTGAGGTGCTTGGATGAAAGGGTAGGTCCAAGGGACAGCGGCTTTTTCTTTCGCTTTGTCCTTCTGTGACCTAGTGGTTACATGAATGGCGTTGATTTCGAAGATAGTTGGTGAAGAAGGGGTTATGGTCTGTTGGATAGATGTTGATGCGGTTGATGAGGCTGGATGGGAAGGTGATGAGGGTTGGTCGAGAGTGTCCTCAAGTAGAAGGGTGTCTTTCTCCATAAAGCGGCGAACGACTGCCTTGAGGGCACAGCAGGTCTCAGTATCATGTCCTGGTGTGCGATGATATAAACAGATCTTTGTATCATCGAACCAAGATGGTTTTGAATCGAGAGGTTGGAATGGCTTGATGGGAGGAAGGGTAATGCTAGAGGTTTGCAAAAGTTGACATAATATTAAAGCGTATGAACCTTCTAAGGGGTCCACGCTTATTGATACATGACGTGCTGGTGACTTCTGCTTAGGGGATGCTGAAGAAGGTTTTCGTACCACCTTTTGGGTTGGTGGTGCGGTGATAGGGGAAGACGGCACTTTCTTTATGAGAGGTGCCAAATTTTTGAGAGGTTGACTTGTGATTGGTGAAGGAAGTAAGGGAGGTGATTTGTATTGGTTAAAAGATGGAGTAGGAAGTATGCCAAGTAAAGTAGAAGGATGAGGACCTAAGATGGAAGGCAAAGTTGACGGTGGAGGAGGGGTTTGCCTTTGTGGTTTGGCAGTTTTCTTGGATTTGGTTGGAAGATTATTTTTGGGCGAGGTTTGGTTCAAGTCCACCTTCACTTGCGGGTGAGTGAGGGCAGAGAGAGGGCGAATGCCAAATGGCTTGATTGGCTTGGGTTGGGTAGATGTAGATTTGGAAGCAGCGGTTTGGTCTTTGTTTGGAGTCTGGGATGATTCTACCTTAAGAGAATTGGCAGCATGAGATGAAGGGGCACGAGAATGTTGAAGAACTTTAAGATGTTCCCACAATCCCCGATGCTCCACTTTCCTTGAAGGGAGAAGTTCTAATTTCTCCGCTAGTCGGGAAAATGGTTGGGAGGATGTTGGATGAAGTTGGGATTCTGGAGAAGATGTGCTAGATGTGACAGTAATGTAGGATCCAAAACGTATGGGAGTTATCACCGGATTGGTTGAAGATGATGGCGAGTCAGGTTCTTCTCTTGGTGGAGAAGGAACTGGAGAGTGTGACTCCTCAAGTGGGTAAAGGACAGGAATTATGGTGCCTTCCACTTGTGGGCAAGGAGTAGGTAAGGTCAGGTCCTCCATAGGAAGAAGAAAAGAGGATGGTGAGATTGGTTGCGTTGGTAAAGTTAAGACATCCTCCAGGATGAGAGGGGTTGATGGAGAATTGACTGGGGAAAGAGGTTCGTCCATACGTGATGAACTGGTAGATGAGTTAACCTCTTGAGGTTGGTTGGAGGTGGAAGGTGAGACAGTATTGACAGTTCGAATATCATGTTCATACGTGTTGTCAATTAAAATCTGGACATTATTATTTTGGGTTGGTGGATGATTGGGAAATGGCTATTTGAATATGTCGATGCCCTGGTTTGGAGGTGCATTAGGATTATCGAGAATGAGCTCCCCCTTTTCAAGCATATCCTGGACTATGTTTTTGAATGTTTTACAGTTTCCTGTGTCATGTCCCTTGACACGATGGAAATTGTAGAAGTCAGTTTCCCTGTACCATGCAGGGATGGCGCGTGAGGGATCGAATTGAGGCGGTGGTCGAATTTGGGGAAGGTTGATAATCCCCTATTTGACAAGTTTTTCCAGTATAGATGCGTAAGATTCTCCAAGAGGAGTATATTGTCTTTGCACGTATCTTTGCTGGAATTGACGGGTAGCGCTTTGAGATGTGGAGGGTTCGGCTTGATTGGATGAGGAAGATGAGGGTCTAACGGCTACAACGTTAGCTGCAGCTTTAGACTTAGAATTTGAAGATGAAGGTTTAGATGAAGAAGAGTCATTAGTCTTGGAATTGGGGTTCTTGCTCCGCAATTTGATTTTGTTCTCCTCGATGGCACGTAATTCTAGTTTACGGGCCATCGTGAAGGCTTCGTCAAAAGTACGGAAGGTTTGAACCCTCAAAGTAGAAGAAATGTGTTTGGCACAGGCTCAGGCAAAGAGTTCAATGAGCTCAGTTTGTGGTAAAGAAAAGGAGAGTTGGTTTATAAGGCCTCTCCAATGAGCAACGAAATCAGCTACTGATTCGTCTTCAAATTGACGGATGGTGTAAAGGTCTGTGATTGAAACCTTTTTAGTGATATTAATGGAGAAATGGTCAAGAAAAAGTTGGGCCAATTGTGTAAATGAAAAGAGGGAATGGGTGGCAATGGAGCTGTACCAGTCGAGTGCAGCACCAGAAAGGGACATAGGAAATGTACGCAAGAGTAATGCGTCATCATGGGCGATAAGGTAGCAGGCATGTCTAAATGCCCGTAAATGTTGTTGTGGGTCTTCCTTGCTTTGAAAGCGTGAAAATTTGGGAAGCTCCCACTGGCTGGGGTATGGTCGAATCGGAACGGACGGATGAATAGGCTCATTGCAAATTTGCTCGTATGATAGAGCATTACGTGAGCCAGAAACAGATGTCTCTAAACTAGACATTTTATCCATCAGCATTTTGATAATGTCGGCTGACGGATTCATGGGTGGAGCGCCCCCTAGATTATAAGGCACTTGAAAGATGTTGGGAGGGGCGTATGATGTGGATGGTTGCATAGACGTGACATATGGATAAGTGGTTATGGGGGCAAATGGTACTTGTGTCATGGGGTTGGTTGGCACAAGTTGGATAGGAGCCGTCAAGGATGGTTGAGGCGTGGCTACGCTTGTTGATGGGTAAACGGTTACTCTTGTATTTATTGGTGCAAGAGTAGGGGGAATAGAGACTAGAAGGTTTTGAAAAGGTGTGGGGTTCGGTTGGGTGACTTGAGGTTGAGGGAGTATTGGAACCCCTATGGAGGTAGGTTTAGAAGGAGAAGTTATGTTCTGAAGGTAAGATACGGTTGGGTTATTAGTGGAGGTGTTGTCTAATGGTTGAATGGTAGGGGCGGTTGATGTGATTAAAGAAGTCGGCATCCCATAAATTGGGTTGCCTAGGGAGTCTCGCGTTTGGCTATTGGCAAGATAATGTTGCAAAGCTTTAACGTTAAGGTCTAAAAACCGTGCAAAGTCTTGGTCCCCTTCTGGGATGATAGGAGTTTGAGGTGGGGTTGGGCGAATGGGAGTTCTTTCAATTTCCGAGTTGAACTCCATTATTGGACTGGTTGTAGGTGGTGAAGGAGGAAGTGGTTGTTGACTAGCGTGGTCAAGAAGGGCCTTGGTTTGACTGCGTGTCAAAACCATTCAAGGCTGGAAAGGGGCAGGTTTCAGAAAATTGTGTCTTGTCAGTCTCAGAAAACCAGAATGGATGATTAGACAGGCAGAAAGTTGGTTTTTATGCTTGCTATTTTTTTGGAAAAAGAAAAATGACAGAGACCGACATCGGTAGAAAAACTGATGTCGGTTAAGAGGACTGCCGATGCCGGTCAGATGACCGATGTCGGTTAAGAAAAGTTGCCGACGTCGGTTACAGGACCGATGTCGGTTACTGTGTTTTCCAGAAACTCAGAAAAAAGTTTTTGGAAATGAGGAAAACGTCCTTACCAGCTCAAAAAGACAGATAAAAAATAGAATAGATGATGGTGACAGACAGAGCCTAGCGTTAAATCCCTATAAAAAAAATTTTATTAGGATCGTATGGCTTATGCCTTAAGAAGATGTTTGAAGAAGTTGGCTATAAGAGGGGTCCTAGAAAAGGCAATCTAAAGATGGTTTCAGGTAGTTAAGGTGCTCAAAAATCTGTGTTAGGCTCTGGTACATGGCCTGGTGCTAAGGAGCAAGCTCCCCTCACTTCACGATTCCAGTGGTTAGCTGGTCTCGCTTAGCCAAGATATACCTCGCCTATAGTTTATACTCTGCCAGAGAACAGAGTTGGCTTTCCTCTTGGTGGTGAAATCCAAGTAGGATTGCCGGGTAGGGGTAAGGTTGTCCGCTGGGTGATGAAATCCCAGACGGGCCTTGTCTCAAGTGTGTTTGATATTTTATTGAGTGCTTGTGGTCTGGTAGTGTAACATCATGTGATCTACGGTTTATTCAATATGCGTTTAAGTTATTAGATGTGGACTAAAAAGATGCAAGAAGGCAAGAAATGAAATGCAACAAGTTTTAAAGTCCTAAATCAAAATATGATATTGGAATGAAAACAATTGGAGAAAGGGTTTGAAGAGAATGACTTTTCTTTCTAGTCTAGAAAATGCAAGAAAACGTAAGAAAGAATTCTTTTTAATTTTCCTGCTTATGATTGATTTTTAGAAAAGAAGGAGAGGTGAAGTTTAAGAAGCCTAATGCAACTAAATGAATACAGAAGAAAGGGAACCCACGGAAGGCCCTAAAGGGATCCCACCGGGCGTGCCAGAATGTTTCTATTCAAAATTTTGCTTTTTCAGATTTAAGAGAAAGAAGAAACTTAAAGAAGTAATGGACAAGGCTTGTGAAGTACCTGGATAAAAACTGCGCACCATAAATCCAGACGCTGTGAATACTCCTCTTTAGCTGTGAAGGAATAACACCTGAAAGAGATAAACACTAAAAACACAAAGAATGTTAGTCGATAAGAGAGTAGATTGCCAAGCAAAAGCTTGATCCTTGAAGCTCTAAGGCTTCTTCAAGGATGACAATCCACTGTTAAGACAGAATATAACAGAGACAGAAAAGAGAAATAATGAAAGATGTGAAAAGAAAAGACTAAAAACAAATGCGTACCTGAAAGTCTGTAATCTGGTAAACACAGTCGCCGACGTCGGTGGTATTGCCATCGTCGGTCAGAAGGTTGCCGACGTCGGTTTGGGAAGTGACCGGCGTCGGTCGGGGCAATAGTCAAGAGCTGGGCTACAGGGTTGGTTTCAGGGCTATAGGATAGTCTATGGTCTTGTCTGGGGGTCTGGGGTCTGTGAGGGTCTGTTTGAGGTCTAAGGGACAGAGAATATTGTCTGGGAATAAATTGGGTAAGTGACAGAGGTGACAGGCGGAAAAAGGCAAATGGACAGGAGAGAGAGCTTTTCAGCGTCTCCGAGAGGAACAGAGAAGATTTTGGTGAAGGATATTGGAATAGACAGAAGACAGAGTATTTGATATAAATAAAATGATATAGAAATAAAGACAGCACAAAATACTTAGCTGTGTTGAATAGTTGATGAAGATAGCATGCAGTCCCGGTACAAAACGTTGGATACAAGATCTCAGTGCCTGAGAGAAGTTGTCAAGTATGCTGATTCTTGCAAGAAAACAAGATGCCAGAACACCAGAAAGCAAGAGCACCAGAGCTTTGTTTCGCCGGAAGAGAGAGATTCCCCTGTTAGATCCCCCGAGATTCGAAAACTCCTAATTTTGATTGTGATTACCCAGAAAGAGGAAGAGAAGTCAGTTAAGTATAACCGACATCGACGATTCCGCCGGCATCGGCCGATAGGTTGCCAACGTCGGCGGGGTTAGAATGGGCAGAACAAGCCACCAAGCCCGTTTCTTATCCGCCAAGTGTTCTTATGCGTTGGGGAATGCTGAGGGTCGTGCTAAATACGCACGGGAGTTTGTTAGGAGGTTAGAAGAATTAGGGAGAGATCTTGAGTGAGTCGTAGGAAAAGACTTAGTCTAAGGTGAGGTGTCTAGGCGAGGTGTCCTAGATGAGGTTTCAAAGGAGGGAGGGGTTAAAGGGGCCTTATTTAATTAAAAATAGATGTTTATTTCCAATTAATAAGACTTAGGTGGGTTAGGGACCAAGGAGGACTAGGAGGGAGAAAGGACCAAGGGTTAGACACTTTTTCGATGTCTACAAAGGGATAAACCAGCATCTGCCAACATCAGTCATGCATCAGTCGATATCAGTCATCTCTAGACAGACAAAGACTAACATCGGTCATCTGTGCATTCTAGAACTGTTCTAATTTTAGACGGACAATTAGTTTGCATGTAAAGACTAATTTTAGTATGGAGTCTATGTTTCTAATTATTGTTTAGTTTGGGATATATTTAAGAGACCCATGGGGCTATATTATAATTAAGGGAATAACAACTCGGTTATTGAGTTGATTGTAATTGATTGAGAGAACTCTTGAGAGAGAAATACTGTACACCTAAGAGGTGTGGGAAGAGTGAGATTTCTTCATTGTATTCTGGAAGAGTTTGATGTAAGATTGGTTGTTTCTTGTATCTCCTATTATTTGTTGTTTCTAATTTCTAGTTACTTATTACTTCTGGTTCAATTCCATGTTTAGTTGCTTATACAAAAGTAATCAATTGTACTCCAAGTTCCTAACAAGTGGTATCAGAGCAAGTTAGTGTTTTGTTAATTACAAGATTCACTCACAGGGGTTTCTAATTCAGTGGGAGCAAAGCAATGGTAGAAGAAAGTAAACTAAGAATAGATAAATTCAATGGCAAAAATTATTAATTATGAAGGATGCAGATAGAAGATTATCTGTATCAGAAAGATCTATTTTTACCATTGGGTGGGGTTTCAAGTAAGCCCATAGATATGCAAGATGAAGAATGGAATGTTCTTGATAGTAAGGCTCTTGGATCTATAAGGTTGAGCCTGGCATCTTCTGTGATTTATAACTTATCAAAGGCAAAGACAATGGTAGATTTAATGGATACTCTAGAAAATTTATATGAAAAACCCTCAGCTTTGAATAAGGTATATCTTATGAAGCAATTATTTAGTTTGAAAATGCAGGAAGGTGGATCTATATATAGTCATCTTAATGATTTCCATGAAATTGTAAATCAGTTAAATTCAGTCAAAATAGTTTTTAATGATGAAATTAAGGCTCTCTTAATCTTTTGCTCTTTACCTAAAAGCTGGCATAGCTTGGTAATGGCAGTTAGCAATACTGTATTTGCTTCAAATATCTTGAAAGTTGATGATGTTGTTAGTGTAATCTTAAATGAAGAAATTTGTAGGAAAAGCATAAGGGAAACATCAGGTAATGCTTTAAGTATTGAAAGTAGGGGAAGGCAAAGAGAGAAGGGAAAGCAAGGGAAATCAAGGTCAAATATGGGAAGGAGATCCAAATCTAGAAATGGAAAAATAATCTACTGGAATTGTGGAAAGAAAGGGCATGTAAAGAAAGATTGTTGGTTGAAGGATAATAAAGAAAATCAGCATGAAGGTAATAAAGAAGCAAATGTTGTAGGTATTGTTGCATAGGATGCTCTTATATTTTCTTTAGATAGTCAAGTAGAATCATGGGTTTTATATTTTGGTGCTTCTTTCCATGCAACCCCAAATAAAGAATTTTTCAATGATTATGTCCATGGAGATTTTGGAAAAGTTTATTTAGGGGATGGTGAGCCTTGTCAAATTGTTGGCAAAGGAAAAGTGTAGCTGAAATTGTAGAATGGCAACACATGAGTGTTGAAAGATGTCATGCATGTACCCATCTTATAGAGGAATCTAATTTTTATAGGAAATTCGGGTGATGAGGGTTGCACAATAACTCTCATAGCTGAATCTTGGAAAGTTTCCAAGGGTGCACTTGTATTAGCATGAGGCAAGAGAGTAGGTACACTTTATCTATCTACTTGTGTTACTGATTATTCTCCTTATATTTTATCTACTTCAGATGTAGATGCAAAGATGTGGCTCTATAGGCTTGGTCACATGAGCGAGAAGAGAATGCATGTTCTTAAGTCGAAAGGTAAGCTTTCATATTTGATAGACCGAGATTTTTGTGAGCACTATATGTTTGGGAAATAAGAGAAAGTAAGGTTTCTAAAAATTGGGTCAACAAAGAAGAAGCACAGGTTGGAGCTTGTTCACATAGACGTGTGGGGACCAGCTCAGGGAGCTTCTATTGGAGGATCACAGTATGATGTTTCTTTCATTGATGATGCTACAAGAAAGGTATGGGTTTATTGCATAAAGTGGAAATCTAATGTTTTTGACACATTTAAGACATGGAAAGCCTTGGTTTTCAAGGAGAAGATGATGGACAGTGATCAGCTCAAGAGGCTAAATAATTTTGAGTAGGGCAATGTTGATTTGGACAAGGTTATGATTCAAAATGAGCTCACGGGTAAAAATCATCACTCATAGGAAAACACAGTTACTGATGTCAGTCAAGTGAGAACTGACGTCGATCAGGTAGGAACTGATGTCAGTCTAGTGGAGATCAAAGTCAGTGATGTCGAGTAGGTGGAAACTAATGTCGATCAGGTGAGAACTAATGTCGATCAGGTCAGTCAGGTAGGAACTGATGTCGGTTAGACAAAGACCAATGTCGGTTAGGTAAAACTAACATCGGTCAGGTGCAGACAGAGAGATGACCAGGCTTTGTCACTGTCAGAATGAAATTTGGGTAGACAACAAGCTGTGAATGAGTCTCAAATGCCCATAAAGAGGACTGTAAGGGTAAGTAAACCTCTAATTCATTATTCCCCTTCTTTATACTACGTGTTGCTCACTGATGGTGGAAAACCAAAAAATTTTGATGAGGCAATATAGGTAGAATCTAGGAAACAGTGGGAGCATGGCATGAATGAGGAAATTGATTCCTTAGAAGAGAACCAAATGTGGGATATGGTTGAGTTGCCAGCCAGAAAGAAAGCACTGAAAAACAAATGGGTATACAGGGTAAAGGAAGGAGAGAATGGACAAATGAGACATAAGGCCAGGTTGGTAGTAAAGGGATTTACATAGAAACCAGGTATTGATTTTGGTGAAATTTTTTCTCCTGCAGTAAAGATGACTTCTATTCGAACTGTATTGTCTTTAGTTGCTATTGAAGATTTGCATCTTGAGTAGCTTGATGTTAAGATAGCATTTCTTCATGGAGATTTGGATGAAGAGATATATATGGATTAGTCGGAAGGTTTTGAGGTCAAAGGTAAGGAGAAACTTGTGTGCAAGTTGAAGAGAAGCTTATATGGTCTTAAGCAAGCTCCAAGACAATGGTATTTAAGGTTTGACAGGTTTATGACAAAGCATGGCTTTAGTAAATGTCAATCTAACCATTGTGTTTATTTTACTAGGTTGGATAATATTAGCTACATTATCTTGTTACTGTATGTAGATGATATGCTTGTTATAGGTTCACACATGCAGAAAATTACTGAGCTAAAGGTAAAATTAGCTCACACATTTACCATGAAGGATTTAGGAGTAGTAACTAAAATCCTTGGCATGAGTATTAATAGAGACATGAAAAATCATAGGTTGATTTTGTCTCAAGAGGATTATGTGAATAAGGTGTTGGAGAGGTTCTATATGCAGGATGCAAAATCGGTAAGCACACCTATGGCTGGACACTTCAAGATGAGCAAAGAATAGTGTCCTAAATCACATGATGAGGTTGAGTACATTAGTAGAGTTCCATATGCTTCACTAGTTGGGAGCTTGATGTATGCAATGGTATGTACTAGACCTGATATTGCCCAAGCAGTGGGAGTTGTCAGTAAGTTTATGGCCAATCCAGGAAAGGAGCACTAGAAAGCAGTTTAGTGGATTCTCAGATATCTAAGAGGGACCAGTAGTAGGTATTTATGCTATGCAGGGTCAAGCACTTCTCTACATGGGTATGTAGATTCAGATATGGCAGGTGACTTGGATGGTAGGAGAAGCACCACAGGATATGTGTTCACTATTGGTGGAATGGTGGTTAGATGGATTTAAAAGTTGCAGAAGGTTGTTGTCTTGTCTACTACAGAGGCATAATACATTACAGTCACAGAGGCTAGCAAGGAAATGATATGGATGACTCAGTTCATATAAGAGTTGGGAAAGGAACAAGAGAGTTGTAGACTATACAGTGATAGTCAAAGTGCAATTCATTTGGCAAAGAATTCAGCCTTTCATTCAAGAACCAAACATATACAGCATAGGTACCACTTCATTAGACAGGTATTGGAGGATGGACAGTTGAAGCTAGAAAAGATCCATACAGATAAGAACCCTGAAGATATGTTAACAAAGATGATAACAAAGGAGAAGTTGAATATTCATTCAACTTTTGTTGGTCTTCAAGATTGAACTTGAAGATGGCGATACAAGCCATAAATAAATTAGAATATGTTGTTGTATAGGTATAGGTACAAATGTAGCTATTTATATCCAAGTGGGAGATTGTTAAGTTGTGGAGCTAAATGATTCACTATTATGCAAATGGTGGAGGTTGCTAGCTTACATAGCTACCAACATTGGTCAAACCCTACCAACATTGGTCAGGGATAGACTAGATCTACTAACATCAGTCATGCATCGGCTGACGTTGGTTATGTCCAGATAGACAAAGACTGACATCAATCATCTGTGCATTCTAGAACTATTCTAATTTTAGATGAATAGTTAGTTTGCATGTAAAGACTAATTTTAGTCTTGAGTCTGCATTTCTAATTATTGTTTGGTTTGGGATCTATTTAAGAGACCCATGGGTTTGTATTTTAATTAAGGGAATAACAACTCAGTTATTGAGTTGATTGTAATTGATTGAGAGAAATCTTGAGAGAGAAATACTATACACATAAGAGTTGTGGGAAGAGTGAGATTTCTTCATTGTATTCTAGAAGAGTTTAATGCAAGATTGGTTATTTCTTATATCTCCTATTATTTGTTGTTTCTGATTTCTAGTTACTTATTACTTTTGGTTCAATTCCGTGTTTAGTTGCTTATACAAAAGTAATAAATTATAATCCAAGTTCCTAACAAGTGTTATGTTTTCAAGTGAGACTTTCCATCATCCTTTACTTTGTAAGTCTTTTAGATCAAAACCAATCTGTTGAAAACATATTATACTACAAGTAGTTTTTCTTTGTGTAGGATTAATATGGTTATGCCAAAAATAATCACCACCCATGAATAATGTAATTTTAAAATAATTTTGGTTTGGATTATTTTTGGGTTGTTCACCTTGGGGTGTTTTCAGAAGATGTGGACCTTGGAGTGGTCTCTTTGGACCTTTGTCTCCTAATTTGATTTTAAGTGATCTTATGTGTTTGTTTGATTGTTTATTAAGATTGTACTATCACTATATAGACATTTCCATTATCTACATCATGCATCTTATTGATATATATTAAATTAGAATATATGATTACAATGGTAAATATAGCCTAGGGTAAAAGGATGGTAGATTATCTCTAAAATAGGTTAATTTTTTGTGAAACTTAGATATACCACATACTAAATTTATTATGTTTAGATGCTAAATATAAAAATTAAAAATATTGTAGGTATTTAAATTATAATAAAAATAAGATAATTAGTTTTGATTCTAATATATATATATATATATTTGTAATAGTAATAAATTAGAGTGGATATAGATTCTAGAACAATCGCCTAATTCTATAAATTATACTTCTATATATGTGGACACTTGCACTAAGATAGGATGGTTGTATTGACACTTCTATCTAGATTAGACATAGGTGTCTAATATGTAATACCTATTACAACTAGATATAATTACCTAGATGCTTTTATATTTTTCATTGCCTTCACTTTGGTGTATTTAGATCTGGATCATGGTCTATTGCTCCCTATCAAATGATAAAATCCTAGTTTTTCATCTTCATAGTGGATATGGTAAACATGGGTAGTGGGCACAAAGTGTTGAGCTACCCCAAAGAATTTTTGATCACTAAGTGTTTCCTACATATCCAATACTCTCAATAGGCCTAAGACTTATTTAGTTTACCCCTACATGTTGGATTGTATATGAATCATGTAATGTGTGATAAGCAAGTATAACAATGACCTAGCATGTAACTTAGAAAATATAGCTCTTGGGTTATTGTTTTGGTACTTCCAAATTTTAGACATGTTGTCACTATTACTAATATGGAAATAGGGAAAAAATATGATTTTTTCTCACTTGAGTGCTTGATAGAATGATTTTGGTAGGTTGCCTTGTGAGTAGGTAAGAAGTTTTCTGGTGAAGAATTAATAAGGGTTGATATTATATTTATACTAATCCCTTTGGATAATATCATGTATTAAATAAATTAGGATAATCTTTAGGATACATTTCATTTCTAAATTAGATGAATTTAGGGCACTATACACTTGCATCGATGTAAGCATCTGAATAAGACACAAATGTCCAAGAAATTAGAAAATATGTCCAAGTCCAAAACTTACTAAAATGGAAGATATGTAGGTTTTAACATTATGGACATGATAGATGGCCTGGTTCATCAAAATAACATTGGTTAGATTAAGATATAGTTAATTTATCATAGAGAGATAGTTTAAATGATCCTTTTGGTAGTGGAAAAGGTTTAGAAGCTGAAGGTACATCTATGATATGTATTTTCTATGTGTACAAGATATAGGTGATAGATAATTTATAAATAACATCTACTATAAGTTATCCTTGTAAACTCTTGATATTTATAATAAATCTAATATATATTTTATTAAGAGTATTTTTGAGTTAATCAAAGAATTTATAACCCTTAGATTTATTTTATTTCCCTAAGAGAGGTGATGGGCGTTGGTGGAGAACATGTTGATTATGTATGTAATTAGAATTGCACAGTGTACATGAATCAATCATGTATTGGATAAGATAGAGCACACCTACACTTTTGATTGGGGATATACTTATTAAGAGAGAAGATGACTAATATGAGGATCTATTAGACCTGATTAAGGGATCACTTGTATAATTTATCACAACACATCATGTGAGGAAGGGTTCCAAAGCCTATAGTTTAACATAATCACACAACAACCCTAAAAGAGTCTTGTGGTTTCTATATTTCACTTATGATAATAAAAAAGAAAGTATACTAATATAATAACAAGAAAAGTAAACTAATCTAGTGCACACCAAAGATTTTGGCACAAAATGAGGGGTTAGTAAATCAAATCAATTAAAACATGTATAGGTAACTTCAAATAAAGTAAGTATGAGTAACACCCTAATACATGGAATATGAAGAGTAATATTATTCAATCCAACACTTATGCTACTTATATCGACTAAAAGAGAGGAGAACAATGTTAGAATATACCTACTTGAATGTGAACCCATCATGATTTAATTTCTCCCTTGGATAATGGGACTTTATGAGAGGTTGTTGTGGTTTGTAAGGATCATTTTATTAAGCCAAAGTATCCAAGACCTATCTACAAGACTAAGATTCACCAAATAAGAAACCTAATCTAAGACTCCTCAAGTAGAATGGTGGAAGAGTAGATTATGAAGAAGCATGAGTAAATAATAACTCTTGATTGCATATTATTATAAATGACCAAAATGACCTTGTATATATAATAGTATCTTACCTAAAAAATAACTCAAACATGTTAGCTATGCTAGGTTGATCATGTCGACCTAGCACATTCTCAAGCTAATTCTAAAATTTTGTGCTAGGTCAGCCAGTATGGTAAAAATCCTAAAGAGAAAAAGTGACGTCAGAATATGCTAGATCAACCAAGTTAACCTAGCTTACTAAGTAGGTAAAAAGGGTAGTAAGCAAGGAGAAGAAGGACAGAAAGAGGAAAAGACTATAGGACTATGTAAGGAAGGAGAAATAGCTTAGGGAAAGGTTTTAGGATATGAATGGATTATAAATAATGTGGAAATAAGGATCAATAACCCTATGAATCATAAAAATTCTACACACCCCTTTCTCGGTGCACCCCTTAAGGTATGCACTCAGAGCGATTGAGTCACAATGGGTTCTTGCAAGATGTGAAGCATTAGTATTTGATAAAAGTTAAAAATATTATTTGTATACATATGACCCACTCAAAACTCATCATGTATCACTAAAGTGTAATAGGGGAAGGTGCTTTGAAAAAGAATATAATAACACACATAACATTGATGCTAAAAAAAACATAGTATTTTAAAAAGCATAAAATAACTGAAAGTAAATGATAGGAAAAGAAACTATCTAAGAAGTAAATAACTAAAAAGTAAATGATGTGTAACTTTAGCTTACCTTTAACATAAGATGATCGTCAATTTTTATTTTATTTTTTATTGTGGAGGGTGTAGAGAATGCTTTGTACAAACCCAAAAGTATAAAACTAAAGAGAAAACAAACAAATACAAGAAAAGCCAAGATAACAGGTTCTATGTGGATGGGACATACTTAGGAATTTATCAAGCTAGGTGATAGGTGATATGTTAGACCAAATTGCCAAGTCAAACAAGAGTAAATGGGGTAACCAAAAATCTAAGGCTAATAAAGACCAAAAAACTCAAATAATTAAACCTCAAGTAAGAAAAGGTAAACTCACCAAATCAAACTAAGGATACATGTCAAACAAGATGGTAAAAATATTAAAATAATGTAAATCAAGATGGGTAAGAAAAGAACAAAAAAGGTAAAAAAACATTGATGAGTGAGCAATAACAAACCACATCTCAATCATCAATGGAAAAATGGGATGCGTAAAAGGGAAAACAACATTGTTGGGTGAGAAGTAGCAATCCACATCTCACGTAACAATGGAAAAAGAGTAAAAACTTAAGTGTCTATAATAGTAGGATAATACAAGTGATAAATTGTAAGTAAAATAGGTATAATGTAAATTTTTGTAGTGTTAAATAAAAAGGTGATCCATAGTAACTTAAACATGTTATTTTTCATAAAAGATAGATAAAATTGAAACAAAGTAATGTTAGCATGTTTTTAAGAAATGAAGAAGGAATAAGAGAAGAGGAAAAATAGATTTGGAATCATAATTTGACTATCAAGGGGGGAAATGAAATGGGTGGGAAGGAGAATGAAAGAAAAAACATGGTATAAGAATTATTTACCAAAGTCAAGATACTCAAATTAGGTTTGTCAAAACAAGAGGACTGTCAACCTTAGGAACTTTGAAGAACTTATTTTAGCTACACAAGTATTAGGTCAATAAATGGAGTATATAGATCATACCATGAAGGTTATATGCATGAAAATTAAAATGGATTTGCCTCCCCATGACATGTTCCCCACTCTTCAAGACCCCTTATAGAGTCATCGGTATACTATGAAGATTGGGTACTTGCGTGAGAAAGTAAGTAACACCATAATATTTTTTTGAATTCCCCTACTCTAATATACTAGCCTACCATACCCCAAAAGACTTTGGCTCTATGTGAAGCTGACTGTGGAGTTTGATCTTCAATTAGAAATAAGAGATGTGCTTATAATCACATCTTTTGGTATGATTTGAATTTTGAGATTTGTATATTTCCTTTTAGATATATCATTGCCCTTTTTTTTCAAATGATTTGGATTTTAAACTTTATTTTTGGATTTTAAAGATTCTTCCTCCATACGGATTTGGAAGACCAAACATGGGTGCTAAAGTTGACTTTCATTTAAAAACTTGGGACAAGGTTTCTAAAAGAGAGAACTTAAAAGAGCATGGGGTCTAAGAATCTTGTAAATTTAGGTAAAATAAAAGTGCTATCTTGACTTTGACCTTATTTTATCCAAATGTGGAGGTGAAAAAAAGGGGGAAATCAAGAGAAAAATGACACATAGAAAAAATTTGAATTACTTCAAATTGAAAATAATGTGACAAAGGGAAAAATAGGATACAATGATAGCAAAGATGTGATTTTATATCATAATAATGAGGGAAATGGATTAAAACATGCTAACATGGATTTTTATGCAAATTTCATCTAACAAAATAAGTAAAAGCTAAAGTCTAATAACAAGGATCACAAAGAACATAAAAATAATGGTAATTTTATGAGGAAGGTTGGGTCTTATCTATGGTCTTACTTTATGACTTCATAAAAGAAAAACCCATACAGGGTGATAAAAAGATAAAGAAAATAGAAGATAAAAAGAAGATGGTGATTTTGTGAGGAATTGTTAGGTCTTATCTAGGGTCTTATTATACAACTCACAAAAGAAAATCCCATGAGGGATGCCAAAATAAAATTGACAAGGAGTAAAAGAAAAAGAAGTAAAATATGGTAATTTTGTGAGGAACTATCAGGTCTTATCCATGGTCTTATTCTACAACTCACAAAATAAAATCCCACAAGGGATGCCAAAATACCATTGGCAAGCAAAAGGAATAAAATACAATGAGAAAATAAAAAGAATGGTAATTTTGTGAGGATTTCTAGGTCCTATCCATGATATTATAAAGTAACTCACAAAAGACAAACCCAAGGGACACTAAATAAAAATTGGTAAATAGAAGGATAATGAAAAATAAGATAGTGAAAATTATGGTACATCAAGAAACCAAAAGACCAAAAAGGAAGGACTAAAGTTTGTGAATAATAGGGAACTGTTGTAGAAGGAGAGACCCATGATAAATTAACCTTCAAAAAGTGTTATATAGATATAAATATAAATCATGACAAGAAGTAAAATGATTAGGCAAAGTATTTATTAAGGAATTGAGCATTGGTTGGTTCTTTGAAAACATGGCCTTCATTAGTTTGAAGATAGTAAGTACTTAGACCAAGGATATATTTAAATAAATATGAGCCCCACCATTTTTGGGTGTATTTACCATCTTTGTCATGGGTGTAGTCTAATTTAAAGACAAGATCACCAACATAAAATGTGTAGACTTTAACACATTTGTTATGTTATCGAGCAATGTGAGCCTTATATTCGTGATTATGTTGTAAGGCAGAAAGATGATGTTCATCAAGTAGATCAAGAGAGTGAAGGTGAAACTCATATAATTCTTCATCAATAATGATGCCATGAAGAGATATGTAAAGAAAAATAAACTCAACTTCAAGATGAAGAATCAATTTAGAACCATAGACTAGAGAAAATGGATTTGCCCCAATGGCAGTATAAATGCTAGTCTGATAGGCCCAAAGTGTAGGATAAAAATGAAGATGCTAATCCATGTAGGTTTCATGAATTATCTTTTGAGTATTATTATTGATAATTTTATTGGTGGTGTTAGCTTTACCATTGCATTATGGATGATAAGGAGTGGAAAATTTATGATTGATTTTAAATTTGATGAAAATTTATTTGACATGTTTATTTTTGAAATTAGTACCATTGTCAAAAATTATGGTGTGAGGAACACTAAAATGGAAAATGATTTGGTTTAGGATGAATATAGATATGGTAGGACTGATAACATTAACAAAGGGCATGGCTTCTATCCACTTGGTAAAGTACTTGGTAGCAGTGATGATAAAGACATGTCCATCTTGGGAGTGAGGAAGTTTACCACTATGATCAAATCCCCATATGGAAAATGGCCAAGAAGATTGGATAATTTGAATTTTAGTTGATGGTGAATGAATGAGATCATCATGATGCTGATAAGGATTACACTTTTTATCATATTCAATAACATATTTTTCTATAGTAGGCTAATTATAACCCATATGTAGGCATTTATGAGTTGTAGCATGTCCACTACAGTGACCACCGTAAATTCCCCCATGTGCTTGTTCAAGTAGAGGAGGAACCTCATATTTCATAACATAATGGTGCAAGGTAACTTTGATGTTGTGATAATAAAGGATGTTATGCCTAAATACAGACTATAAATATTGTTTGTGAAGATGTGTCTTTTCATGAGAATCCAATTCAAGAGGATAAGTTTGATGTTCTAAGAATTGGATGATGTCTTGATACCATTGGCATTTTTGGATGCTGATAGCCTCGATGTGGTAGATAAGTGAATTAAAAAAGTGGGTAGATGATGGAGACTTGATTATTTGTATGATCAAAAAAGGATCAGAGAGAACTTGATGTGGATGAAAAAGAGAAGTTGAAAAGGCAAGAGAATCAATAATGGAATTTTGATCTTGAGGAATAGGTTCAATTGTAAAAGAGGCAAAATCCTTGGCAAAAGTGATTGCAGTTTGATGATATGAAATAAGATTTTCACTTTTACATTAATAATCACCACTAATTTGATAATAAATGAGTTGAGAATCACCCAAGGAATGAGGATATTGTATTTTTAGATCAAGAACAGCTCTCATACTTAAGATAAGAGATTCATATTCAACCATATTATTTTTGACATCACATATAAAATAGAAAGCTAAAGGAATTATCTTGTCAAGAGGACTAGTGATAATGGAACCTACCCTAGCTCCTTAAAGGCATTTATCACCATCAAAGTGAAGGGTCCATGTATCTTCATGCAATTCAACATTAATCTTAGGCTCTTCAATAACTACCTTTGGTTTAGTAGTACTGGAAGAATTGGAAGGTTGATTAGATTGATTGGCTTCAAGATCGGTAGTAAAGCTATGAAAATAATATTTAAGAGAGATAAATTGATTAAGACCTTCAATATAAAGAATATTATCATTAGGAAGGTCATCTTGAAGTAAAGAAGTGGCTAGAATAGGAGATGTAACAAGTAAGTTAGCTATGACTTGCACTTTAACAACTTTTAATGTGGTGATGTGAAGATAAAATTCCATAAGTAAGACCATCCACTTGCCAATTCTATCTCTAGGAAGAAATGCTTTGGAGAAGAAATGACGAAGGGGTTCAGAATGAATAATGGCATAAGTAGTTTGGTAAAACATGTAGTGATGAAGATTTTCAACTATAAATTAAATATCAAGGCAATCATGCTCAACTTTAGTATAACATGTTTCATAATTGATTAGGCCTAGGATAATATAGTAGATGACATACTCCTTAACTATATCATCTTGTTGGGAAAGCATTTCCCTAAGTAAAATAGGTGTGGAAGAAGTATTAAGAATTAAAGGTTAATCATTAGAAGGGGGAGAAGCATAGGTGGATGAAGTAATGACTATTTTATATTGTCAAATGCTTTTTGACATGGATATATCCTTTCCAAGGTAATACCTTTCTTGAGGAGGGAATTGATAGGATGCATTTGATAAGCCATCTTAGGAATGAATCATCTGATTGCCCTAAGTTTGACTAAATAGGTATGAATGTTGGAATTGAATAAGGGATAGGCATGTTGATAATACCATTAATCTTGGCTGGATTAAAATCAATGCCATGGAGAGAGACTAAGAATCCTAAAAAATTTCTAGATGTTACTTTGAAGACACATTTTAAAGGATTAAGGTGAACTTTATATTTGATAAGATGGTCAAAGATGATGGAAATAACAAAAATATGATTTTTACTATGTTTGGATTTAGCAATAAGGTCATCCACATATTTTTCAATAGTTTTATGTATGAGATCATGAAAGATATTAGTCATTACACATTCATAAGTGCTCTAACATTTTTGAGACTGAAAGGAATTTTAACATAACAATGGGTGCCACATTCCATGGTGAAAGTAGTCTTATGTTGGTCCTTAGGAGGTATATGGATCTAATTGTATCCCAAAAAGTCATCCATTAGAGATAACATTTCATATCTAGCGGTAGAATTGATAATGGAATCTATTGAAGTTAAAGGAAATTTGTCTTTAAGACAAGAAAGATTAAGATTGTGGAAATCAATGCAAATATGAATGACCATGGTGACCTTCTTTCGAGTAGGAACAATATTGGAAACCCATTCAAAATAATCCATAGGTTTAATGAATTTAGTATCAAGTAGTTTGATGATTTCTTTATGGCATAAGTTGGTAACTTCAGGATAAAATTTGTATTAATTTTGATATAAAGGTTTGGCATTAGGATAGGTAATGATGTTATGGACCACTATGATAGGGTCAATTCCAGGCATGTCTTGATAAAACCATGTGAATGCCTCTTGATATTTATAAAAAACAAGCTAAAATTATCATGTTTAGAGGGTGAAAGTTCTTTAGAAATTGTGATTATTCGAGGACAAGATGGAGTACCATAGTTGACACAAGTTGTTTCTTCAATAAGCATGACATTACCATCTTTAAAGTGGTATTGTTCATTAGGTAAATATGAAATTGGATTAGATTTGGGATCAATGCTAGTGACAAAATAATTGGAGCAAGGAGTTATAATCTTAAAATTTCCAATTTTATGATGTTGTCAGGGGATTTGTGGTTCTTGAGCATAAAGTAAATCCAAAAGAGCTTCATCACTAGGCAAAGTGGGAAGTGGACCACAATACTCAACATATACTTCTAAATCTAAAATTTGATTACCATGGTAGTTATATTTAGATCAAATTTTACAGACATTAGTTGCCTTAGACTCAAGTGTGATATTAAGAGTGGAAGAAATAAATGGGTGTTGATAAGAGAAGGATTAGATTGAATAAGAGGATCAAAAGGAGGTAAAGAAGATGAAAGAACTTCCAAAATTTCAAAATATGTGATTTTCTCTACCACCCAAGGAGAATGAATAAGAGGAAGATTAATAGGAGGCACATGACCCTCAGGTTCTAAATTATGATCCACAAAGTACATCCTGATTAAAAGCATGAATTTAAGCTAAGGTATTTTGATAATGTAAAACATCCAAGTCTCTAGATTAAGCTTGGGTCATGATATATTTATCATCATACATGGGATAAATCATGCATGATTGAGTTTCAGGAGGATCTTCAGATTATGAAATACCAATATTATTGAATGTTGGAGGAGTCATGATGAGAGGATCTTGAAGTAATTTAGCCACTCCCAAATCTTTGCAAGTAAAAGCCTATTCATGTAAAGATGGATCTTGAACATTACATAGAGTATGGAAATTGGTAATCTCATCCATGAGAGGAATGGTATGATCCTTATGTAAGAGACAAGGTGGAAGCCATTTTGAAATATAAGGAGGTAACTTCTTGGTGCTATAATAGTGTTGCAATTCATTAGGCTCATCATCATCAAAATCTGCAAGAGTAACTTGTAAATTAGGATTAATGTTGATGAACTCAAGTAAAGGATCACTATTAATTTTAGGAATCATGGGAACATGATATTGTGATTTAGAATTAGGTAATTGGATACTCCATGGGTTGGGATTGGCTTCATGATTATATCATTTTTTGTTATGTAGAAATTTAATGCATTGACTATTAAAAGAAGTAATGGACCTCATTCAATGAGTCTATGGATGATCAAGGAGTATGTTATAAGATAAAGGAACATAAATAACCATGAGTTTGGTCCCTATAGTCTAAAGACCAATAGTTAAGGGAATCCATATATAACCAAGTGGCTTTTGAATAGTCCTGTCAAAACCATGATAAGTGAGATGGGTTTGTTTGAGATGAATTTTGTTATAACCAAGTTATTGTAGAAGCCATAAAGAAGTCACATTAATATAAAAAGCTTCATCAACAATAACTTTTTGAACAAGGGTGGTATTAATGGCTATTTGGATGGAGAGAGGTGGATCATCAACATGAAAGAGGATTTCATCATTAATCATGTCCTCTTCAATGAATTCAATAGAAGGCTTGGAAGAGGGACACATAGATTTTATGGTATTAACTTTTGTTGGTTACGAGTTGATATATGGTGGTTCTTCATCTAAATAAGATGGATCTTTGATCTCTTGGAGTTATTGCATAAGGAATATTCGATGATAAGGTGAAGTGAAAACCAACTCCATAAGAGGAATCTTACATGGCATAGAGTTAAGTTCTTCAAATAAATTCCAGTGAGATTTAGAAGAAGATCCATGAGGTTTAGAAGGTAATTTAGATTTTAGAGGAATACATGTGGTTGGAAAATTATAAGGAAGAATTTATTTCTTAGGTGCTTCTGATTCAATAGTGGTGGTAGTAGTATCTTTAAGAATTTTTTCCTCCAAAGAAGGTTTCTTAGGTTTGGTAACAAGATCTTTGTGAGCTTACTTTCTACGATAGTTAACCTTAGCCATATTGACGTATTGAGAGTTGTTAGAGTATTGGTCATAATCATCATCAATTTCACAAAAAATACTTAGAAGTTGATTTATTAAGAGAATAATTTTGGTTGTTAGATGTAGAAGCTTTAGAGGGTTACCATTTTTGAGAAGTAGTAGTGTATTCTTGATGATGGGGTTTGATCATGGTTTCATGGTAAAATGAGTCACTGAGAATATAAGAAATATAAATTTATAAATACCTCTACAAAAATCATGAGAATGCCCAATGTTGGCATAAAACCAACAAAATATATTGGGGGCATACCACTTAGGAAGGGTATTAGGATATATGAAAGGTTTAGAAGGACGTAAAAATTGTCTCATTTGATGTATTGAAAGAGGTACATGAGATGGTAAAGGAACAACATTTTTTGCAACTCCTAGTTTGGTTTGAGAAGTGTTACTAGTGATAGCATTGGATTTTTTAAAAGATCGTTTAATAAGTTTATAATTAGGTTTAAATTTCTTCATAACAAAATCTTTCCATTTAGCTTGGTCAAGAGCTTCCTTAAGGGTTTAAGGAGTAAAGGTTCAAACATTGTATAGGAGAGTAGGAGTTAAAGTGATGATAAAGAGTTTGAATAAGTTATCACAAGACATAATGTGATTAGATTTATGAGCTAAAGATTTGCTTAGCATTTATGAAATGGATAAGATAATTATTAGGAAGATCATTGTGTTGAAACTCTTTGTAGACACCTAAACCATTTCTAACTTTGGTCTTCTCCCCCCTTGGTCCCCTTCGTCCACTTAACCACTCCTCACCCATATTTTATTAATTTGAAATAAATATCTTATTTTAAATTAATAAAATCCCTTTTCCCTCTCTCCCTTGCCACCTCACCACCCTAGGATACCCTCCTTGGATTCCCTTCATTCCCCACATGGCCATATTTAACACCTAGACTCCCATTCCAACTTCTCCCCTCGTCCATTTAATCCCCTTCGGCCGTTTCTCCCTTGGACTAGCTGACCTAGCGGTTGGAAAATGGATGAAAGGCTATTTTTAGCCTTTCTCCGGCCTTTTAGCCATCGACGTCGGTCAACTGTCAACCGACGTCGGCGATATTACCGGCGTCAGCATCTTTCATAATGGTTTTTGCATCCGTTATCTCTCTCTCACTCTCTTGGTCTTCTCTCTCGCAATCCTGACTCGGAATCGAACACTCTGATCATCAATCCATTCTTGACCCTGTCAATCTGCCAATATCTCAACTAAGCATCTAACTCTCTCCCTCAGGTACTTACAGCAAGCTTCTGCAAGCACAACAGGGATTCTCCATCAGCAACAGGTCTTCAACAAGCAACAACAACAACAGATATCAGCAGGCACAGGTATGTTGTATTCTATGTTATCATTTGTGCTTTATAGTCATTTGTTTCTAAATTAGATTCAGCACTTCTATCTCCCAGACCAAACCAAACCAATCTCAAATCCTGTTTCTCTACCATCTCTGCCTTTTGTTTGATTCCTCTGTCTCTTTGTTGGCCTTCTCTATCCCTCTGCCCATTCAACCAGACCCTCTGCTTCAGACAGGATTCAGACTTTCAGACTACCTCAAAACCAGACTCTTAGACCTTTAGACAGACCCAGACCATTTTCCCTGACCAAACCCGTCCATAGTCCAGAAACTTGACCAGACCCGACTACAGACCACTGCCCCAACCGACGCCGGTCATTGCCCCAACCGACATCGGCAGACTAACTGACGTCGACAGACCTCAACAACCGACGCCGGTATGACCACCGATGTCGGCGACTGTGACCAGGCCGACAGCATCTTTCAGGTAAGTTTTTGCTTCCATTTCATTTCAACATTTTATCACTTTAGTCTTTTATATTCTGCTATTTATCAGACATCATTTTTATTGACTAGTGGGTTGATATCCCTTAAGGAAGTCTTCATACTTCTGGGATCAAGCTTTCGCTTGACAACCCACCATCTATCCATTTAACGCCTTCTTTTGTCCAAGTCTCTCTTTCTTTGCAGGTGTCATTCCTCCACAGCCAAAGAGGAGTTCTCACAGTATCTGGATTATGGTGCGCAGACTACATCCAGGTACACATGCCTTGACCATATCTCTTAGTTTCTCATTTTCTCTCTTTGAATCTGAAAGCAAAATTTGAATAGAAACATTCTGGCACGCCCGGTGGGACCCTTAGGGCCTTCCTTGGGTTCCTTTCCCTCTTTGTTCATTTAGGTGCATTAGGATTCTTCCTCTTCACCTCTTTCTTTTTTTCCAAAAGACATCATAAGCAGGAAATAAAAAGAACTTTTTCTTACTTTTTCTTGCATTTCTAGACTAGTCCAAAATCATTTTCTTCAACCCTTTCTCAAACTTGTTTTCATACAAAACTTCACATTTCGACTTGGACATTAAAACACTTTGCATTCATTTCTATTTGCTTGCATCTTCTTAGACCACACTTAGTAATTAGTTAAACTGCATATTGAATAAATCGTAGATCACTTGATGTTACACAACTGAACCACATGCACTAAAACAAACATAAAACTCACTTGAGACAAGGCCCGACTGGGATTTCATTCCCCAACAGATACCTTACCCCTACCTGGCAATCTCACTTGTATTTCATCACCAAGGGGAAAGCCCACTCCGTTCTCTGGCGGAGGATAATCTCTAGGCAAGGTATATTTTGGCTAAGCGAAAACAGCTAACCACTGGAATCATGAAGTGAGGGGAGCTTGCTCCTTAGCACCAGGCCACATACCGAACCTAATACAGACTTCTTGATCGCCTAAACACACCTGAAACCATCTTTAGACTACCTTTTCTAGGACCCTTCTTCCAACCAACCTCCCTAAACATCACTTTAAGGCATAAGCCACAAGATTCTAAAGTTGATTCTTAGGATTTAGCGCTTAGTGTCTGCCTGTCTCCATTTATTTCTCTACTCTCATCTGATTGTTTGAGTGTGTGAGGACGCTTTCTTCATTGTTTTTCCAAGAATCTTCAAATTTTTTTGAGTTTTTTGGAAAACACAGTCACCGGCATCGATTTTACCGCCGACGTCAGTTTCCTTTTCTTGCCGGCATCGGTTATCTGATCGACGTCGGCCATCTTTATTGCCGGCATCGGTTATCTGACTGACATCGGCCATCTTTCTTGCCGACGTCGGTTTTTAAACTGACGTCGGTCTCTGTCATTTTCTTTTTTTCACAAATAGCAACTTAAAACCTGACCCCTTTTTTCTGCCAAAACCTCATTCTAAGTTTCTAAAACTGAAACCACACAGTTTCTGGAACCTGACCCTCTTTTTGACCACGCTCTCTCGTCCATAACCAATCCTATCATGGAGTTCCACTCAGAGACTAAAAGAACTCCTACAGGACCGACCCCGACTCAAACTCCCATCATCCCTGAAGGGGACCAAGATTTCGAAAGATTCTTGGACCTCAACGTCGAAGCCCTCCAAAACTATCTAGCAAGAAACCAAATGCGGGACCTTTCCGTCACAGCGGCAATGACATCGACGTCATCCGCTACCCAACCCATCATGACTCAGCCTATTATCTCAACCAGTCACTCGACCATGGCCAATATGCAAAGTTTGGCCTCCCCATCCATTTTTAGACCAACCTCTATCGGAGTTCCATTCCCCCCTCAACCACCTACAATTCAACCAAGTTCTACACCATACCAGAACTTGATTGTCTCGACCCCTCACACTCTTGCGCCCATAAATGTAGGAGTGACAACTTATCCTTTTACCAGTGCCGCTACTCAACCACCTATGGCGGTATCTAGTCAACTTGTGTCCTCCAACTTCATGACACAAGCCCCTTTGACCACGACATCTATCCCTATGACGCACTACCCTTATGTTGTGCCTACACAAGCACAACCAAGTACGTCATATGCCTCTTCAACTGCCTTCCAGGCACCCTACAACCTAGGGGGTGCTCCACTTGTTAATCCATCAGCAGACATCATTAAAATGTTGATGGATAAATGTCCAGTCTTGAAACCTCTATCTCTGGTTCACGCAATGCCCTCTCGTATGAGCAAATTTGCAACGAGCCCATTCATCCTTCTGTCCCTATCTGACCATACCCCAACCAATGGGAGCTTCCTAAATTTACTCGCTTCCAGAGTAAGGAGGACCTGTAACAACATCTACGGGCATTTAGACATGCCTGCTATCTTATTGCCCACGACGATGTGTCACTTTTATGCACGTTCCCTATGTCCCTTTTTGGCTCCGCCCTTGACTGGTATAGCTCTCTTACTAGACATTCTATCTTTTCATTCATTCAACTTGCCCAATTATTTCTCGACCATTTTTCTATCAACATCACCAAACAAGTCTCAATCACAGACCTTTACTCCATCAGGCAATTCGACGATGAATCAATAGTCGATTTTGTCGCCCATTGGAGAGGCTTGATTAACCAGCTCTCTTTCTCCTTACCTCAACCTGAGCTTATCGAGCTCTTTTCTCAAGCATGTGCCAGGCACATCTCTTCTACCTTGTGAATTTAGGCATTCCACACTTTCAACGAAGCTTTCACCATGGCTCGAAAGCTTGAACTCTGTGCCATTGAGGAAGATAAGTTCAAATTGCGTAATACCAATGCAAAAACCAATGACCATTCTTCTTCTCGACCTTCTTCTTCTGCCAACTCCAAACCCAAAGGAGTGGCCAACACTGTGGTCATTAGATCACTATCTTCAACAATAACTAATTACCCTCAACCTTCTACATCTCCAAGCATCACCAAACAATTCCAACAATGGTACATCCAGCGTTCATACACTCCACTTGGAGAATCATACGCTTCCATTTTGGAAAAACTACTCAAGTAGGGGGTCCTCAATCTCCCTCCAATCTGACCACCTCAATTCGACCCTTCAAAATCCATCCCTACATGGTATAGAGAGGCTGACTTCTGTCACTTTCATCGCATCCACAGCCATGACATCGACAATTGCAGAACCTTCAAGAACATCATCCAAGACATGATCGACAAGGGGGATCTTATTTTAGATAACCCGAACACCCCGCCAAATCAAAACATCAACATCTTCAAACAACCATTCCCTAACCATCCACCTACTCAAAACAATGTCCAAACCACGATCAATGACCCCCAAGACCATGATATTCACACAATCAACACTATTTTGCCTCTTGTCCTTGACCAACCTCCTCCATCACAGGATGAAGAACTTTCTTCTCCTATTAGTCCTCCATCTACCTCTCTTATACTAGAGGACACCTTGACCATGCCTATGCCATTAATCCTACCTTCATCTGAAGGTCCTACCTTGCCCACTCCTCAAACGCAAATAGAAGGCACCATCATCCCTTCCTCCTGTCCACTTGAGGAGCTGCACTCTCCTATTTCTTCTCCACCCATTTTGACCAAAGAAGACCCAGTCACGGTGTCCTCTTGCCTTTTGCCTGAGATTTTTACATCTCACTCACCTCCATCCACATCTAAGCCCAAACCCACACAAGTGCTCACCTTACCAAAAGAGATCGAACCTCTTGGTGTTCGCCCCACATTTAACCTCACCTCTCGCAATAATGGCCCTCAAACCATATCAAAGAAGGCCACTAGACCACACCGGAGGACTCCTCCCCCACCTTCTTCATTACCTTCAATCTTGGGCTCACATCCGTCCACTTTAATAGGAGTGCTGCCTACTCCCATACTTCATAGAGGCAAGTTGCCTCCATTACTCCCTCAACCCGTCAGACATATATCTTCTCCAAACCATCGACCTATGCCTCTTACGCCTCCCAAACCAAAGTCATCAATCCCCACTGCGATAAAACATCCAGACCCATTAGCAGGTTCTTATGCTTTGCTATTACAGCAATTGTTGCAGTCCTCTCACATCTATCTCCCGCCTCTTAAACCATATCACTCTCTCAGACCAAAACCACCCTGGTTCGATGACACTTGCATTTATGCGTATCATCGCACGCTTGGACATGACACTGAGCATTGTTGTGCCCTCAAGGTTGCCATTCGCCAATGTCTGGGGAATGGCACCCTTCTTTTCAACCACATCATCAACAAACCTTCAACACCACCCCACTCATCAACTCTCGGATCAAAACCATCTTGGTTCGACAATTCTAAATTCTGTCATTATCATCATACTCTGGGACATGACATTGAGCATTGTTGTGCTCTCAAAGCTGTCATTTGTCAACAACGGAGAAAGGATTTCCTTCTAATCAAGGATCCTCTTGACCACCTCTTTGACAAATTATCAACACCGACTCCTTCCTCTCAAATCTCATCACCTAAATCAGGATCTCCACGCTAGATTATGGTCCCTTTACCACCTTTGACCCCATTATTTGACATCAACACAGTCCATTTGACCACTAAGCCTCAACCGACCTTGACCAATTTATCCAACATTCTCCCTAAGCGACTAGGGGAATCCAACCTTATCATGACCCTGACCAAACAGTCAACCAAACATTTGACCAAACTTTGACCAAGTCTCGACCAATTATCAACCAACCTTTTTAATCATGACCCCGACCATCACCAACCAAACCTCGACCATACTTCAATTATCAAACACCACCCAACCAAGCACCTATCACTTCTTCAAACCGTCATTAATCATTGTGACCAATTTGGAACGAAGCAAATGAGGCACCTTTGCTCCCAATTGACTCGGACCTTAACACCATCATGGTCCAGGACTTATCAGAACCTGAGCCCCTCTATGTCTTGCATCTTTGACCAGTCCACTGTTAGTCAAGTAATTATTCATTTGACGTTTAACTTGAGCTCGTCCCTTGAGCACTCCCTGTCAGTGTCATTCTTATCTCCTTCAACCCTCAATCCTAACCCTTTTGGCAAGCATGAATGCTTTGTCCTAATAAAAGAGAAACCCTCTAAACCTCTATAGTCAAGTCCATGACCAAAAGTCCAGTCAACAAATCAATCCAATATATATAACAATGGGATGCATATTCCAAGGTCATAAAACTATAAATGTAGACTGCTCCCTCGAAGGACAGCTGCATCATCATTGGTGTATTCACTAGACTGCTCCCTTGAAGGACAGCTAGGCTAAAGTCATATCAAAACATCAAAAAGCAGAATATAGACCACTCCCTCAAAGGATGGCTATGCATTATTTTGCCACAAACACAGCACTATTTTTGAAGCTTCCCGCATTGATCAGCTTCATGACATGACCACCAAGCATAACAATATCCCATCGCAGGCTTCCCACATCGATCAGTCTGCCTTCAAAAAAAAAAAAAAACTGACTGACGAAACTTTAGAGTCATGGACTTGTCTATAGTTGTTCTCGGGGTCACCTATACAAGGGGCAAAGTTGTTCCTGCCAAAAAGGGTTCCCCCTTCCATCTCATTATCAATCCTATCACCCCTACATACTCAAGGGATTTTGAGCTCACTTAACGTCAAGTGATTCGATTACCGCTCTAACACCACCACTGGTCAACAATGCAATGCATGAACGGGTCCTTTATTTCTAAACAATCCCTATCTATGCTATCACTTTGGTCCTTGTCAATGAAAGAGCAATTCACCTTTCACTTTTGACACATTTTGGTCACGCATTCAATCCAATCATTATCTATCCAACCTAAACTCACACTAAACCAATCAAACATTTTCAGACCACTGACATGACCTAGACCATTCACATAGTTTCTGTGGACAACAATACACATGGAAACCATCGACCCGACACAATTTATGCCAAGCATAAACCAATACTTGTTGAAGCATAAATAGACCTCAATTCATTTTTAGCATACATCCATCACAACTATGGAAAATTGCTAGAGATGAAAGACCCCTCGACCAATGTTGAAGAATACACCATTACACAATATGGAAAAAGCTGCAACATCATCTTCTTCTTCATCATTTCATCACAACCAAAACCAGCCTTTCGACCTCTTTGACCCTCTATCCGAACTACATTGGTCTGAGGCCCTTTGTGTAAGGGCTATGTAGGCAGCACTCAGTCTTCTGAGGTTAGCTCGGCCACTCCTTTGTCCATCCATCTGCTCATTTGTCTCTCTCTCAAAATGACAACCTTTCATCTTTCCTTATGACCAATAAACCAGGCCTGCCAATGTCGAAGTCATTTCTGACTCCTCATGGGGCCCATTTGAGATCACTTATATCTCAACCCAACTAGTGACCATGGAGATCACGCCTATCTCCTTCGACCCTGACCATTTCTGAGACAACTCTGTCTTGGTTTTGTTTGCATGCATGCTACCTCATGAATAGATAGCAAAATTGTTCGCAGACCTTATTTTTGGACCCTCACAAGTATAGGATTGCAAGCCGGTTGATCCGCACTACTTGTGACTTTTTTCGTGTTTTCGGGAGCACTTCTTGAGCCTGGGATACCTGGAACACGATGACCATTTGGAGCTATAACTTAGATTGAATAACCCGATCAGCAGACGACTAAATGCTGGGGCCCAGTTATTTCAATTTTGGCACTCCTCGACCTTTTGACTGCGACCATTTGACCTACCTGTCTCATGAAGTGGTATGCGTGCAATCACGACTTTTGCAGCGTTCACCCTCACTCTCCTTCTCATCCACCTTTTGTCAAATTGACACCCAACATCAGGTTCCCTTCCCTCGACTCCCATTTTGAGGGGGAATACCTCATCCATACCTCAGGGCAATCCACATCATTCCACATCATCCCACACTTGGGGCAACTACCTCCTGTTTTTGTCTTGCAGTTTGTCTAGAACAACCAACAAGACAAAAAGGGGCAAATGTAGACACCTAAACCGTGTCTAACTTTGGTCTTCTCCCCCCTTGGTCCCCTTCGTCCACTTA